>CM043881.1:9603471-9993471 GCA_024034495.1 Camelina laxa
AGAAGAACTTAGTTATTAACTAGAGCATAATTATCATACAAACCATTTTACAGCAGGAAACAATATAAATTTTGATACCTTATCTTCTGTGAAGTTCTTACTGTAAAAGCTTTGTTCGATATGACAGATGCTTTATAGACCGCTGCTTTTGAACGCAACTCTGAGGCTTCTTTTCTGGCAGCACGCAGTTCTTCTACGAGATTCTCCACTCTGCTTGTAACATCCTCTGCTTTCACCTTCAGATTAGACCACACAACACTTATAGTATATGTCAAAAGTAACTACTACCTTGAAAGCATCAGATATGATATTGGTTGACAAAAAAAAGCAAATATGATAAGAATATTTCGTAAGAGAGGAAAACTCTCTAGAAGCGGTGTACCTTGAGAGTCGAGCATACACGTGTCATTTGAGAATCTCGTGAGTTCATGTATTCAATGAATGCTTCACCTGCAACCGCTTCAATACGCCTGATTCCAGATGCAATGCCCTGTTCTGAGATAATCTTGAAGGCTCGTATCTCTGCAGTATTGCCAACATGAGTGCCACCGCAAAGTTCCATGGAGACACCAGGGACTTCTACTACACGAACCTGCGATAAATGTAAGGGTCCTCTTTTGTCAAGCCAAATCAACTTATAACCAAAATGTAACACTTTATACACTAATGACGTATCTCATAATTCAGGTTTTACGAAGATGCTTGACTAGTATTTTGATGTATGACGTTCCCCAGAACCTATACAATTTTTGAACTGTTAATAGTGAAATCTCTCTTACCTCGTTTTCATCATACTTTTCCCCAAACATTGCAATGGCTCCAGCTTGTTTCGCATCGGCAAGAGGAAGGACTTTTGTTTCAAGACGTGTAGCATCCCCAATCCACTTATTGATCAGGCATTCGATTTCCTCAAGCTCATTACCATGCAGGGACCGGTTAAAATTGAAATCGAATCTGAGGCGGTCAAAAGCTACTAATGAACCAGCCTGTGATGTTTCTTGTCCTATTACTTTCTTAAGTGCTGATTGCAGCAAATGGGTGGCCGTATGGTGAACCTGGAAAGTTAACAAAAAGGATCAAGAATTTGAAACGAAAAAGGCAGTTGGGATATTGGGGTAAAAAATGACATTCAAACATACCTTTGCTCGGTGCCTCAAGTCTGCATCCACTGCTGCTTCCACCTCCTTGCCAACTTCCAGAGCTCCACTTTTTACAATGCCCTTGTGAACAAAAATTTTAAGAGACTTCTGCACATCACTTACCTCAACAACAGCTTTCTCTTGGTTCCCATCACTGCTAACATAAAGAAATCCATTATCAGCAATTTGACCTCCTGATTCAGCATAGAACGGAGTTCTGTCCAGCAAAATCTCTACATCACTGCCTTCAGAGACCCTTATCACAGGCTTCCCATTCACCAAAAGACTTTTCACAACAGCACGAGCAGAGAGACTGTCATATCCCAAAAACTCAGTGTCCGCAATATTTTTCGTGATGTCAGCATCATCTTCAACTGTCAGTTTTACAACGTTGTGAGCAGCTTGAGATTGACGCCTTTGATTCTCCATTTCCACTTCAAAACCTTTCATATCTATACTGACTCCACGTTCTTCAGCAACTTCTGCTGTTATCTCCACAGGGAAGCCATATGTGTCATACAGAAGAAACGCATCTTTCCCATCCAGATAAGGCTTATTCTTAGTTTTATCAGCAACTGACAGGGCATCGTTAAGCTTCTGGTCAAGTAACTTTTCTCCTCTTTCCAGAGTTTTCTTAAAGTGAAGTTCCTCTTGTCTAATCTCCTCAATGATGCGTGGAGCCTTTAGTTTGACATCTGAATCGATATAGGTGCTCAATTCTATCACCTTTTCAGCAACTGCAGGCAAAAACGCTCCCTTTGGATTACCATTTCTATCCCCATTTATTCCGAGAGACTTTCCCTTCCGAACTGCTCTTCTTATTAGCCTCCTTACTACATAACCTCTGCCAATGTTTGAAGGCGAAACACCGTCTGATATGAGATAGACAACTGCCCGCATGTGATCTGCAATCACTTTCAGACTTGTCTTTGCCTTGTCATTTGCAGAGTCGTATGAGATATTCGCCAACTCTGAGATCTTCGCAATGATCGGATATATCAAATCTGTCTCGTAGTTGTTTGGAACCTTCTGAAGGATTTGAGCCATACGTTCTAGACCAAGACCAGTGTCTATATTCTTCTGTTTCAAGGGCTCAAGCAATCCATCTTCCGTCTTGTTATACTGCATGAAAACCAAATTGTAGAACTCAATGAATCTGGTATCATCCCCAAGATCAACATCTTTATCATAACCTCTCTCGGGATAGAAGTCATAGTATAACTCTGAGCATGGACCGCAAGGACCAGTTGGTCCACTGGTCCAAAAGTTGTCAGCTTCACCCATTCTCTTTATCTGCTCAACAGGCACACCAACATCATTCTTCCAGATTTCAAAAGCTTCATCATCGTCTTCGTAAATGCTAACCCAAACTCTATTAGCAGGTAGCCCAAACTCTTTAGTTGATAGCTCCCATGCCCATCTTATCGCTTCTTTCTTGAAGTAATCACCAAAGCTAAAGTTCCCAAGCATCTCAAACAAAGTATGATGCCTGGCCGTTTTCCCAACATTCTCCAAATCATTCGTACGTATGCACCTTTGTGCAGTAGTTGCACAAGGAACCTGTCTAGGTACCTGCAACATTTTAAAAATTCCCACCAACGTACATTGTCGTCAAGTCTCTAAAGAATAGTCTCTAAATGCAGGAAAGCATTACTGTTTGGCTTAATTTATAATTGTACCATTCCAAGGAAGATAGGTTTAAACTGAAGCATTCCAGCAATTGTTAATAAGACAGTAGGATCTTCTGGCACAAGAGACGCACTTGGAAGCACTTTATGCCCACGAGATGCAAAGAATTCAAGAAAACGCCTCCGTATTGAGTCTCCACTAACGTCATTGGACTGACAGTCCTCCTTAGCGTCCTCAGACACCGGATGTACTGACACTGAAATCCACATAGTAAAGACATATCAGTCTCCAAAATTCAATGGAAGAGACAAAAACAGATTATGTGGAAACACAATTAGTGTAAAAACCTGATGAACTCTTAGCAATAATCTGAGGTGAATGAGTCAATTTGGGAAGCAAGATAGAAGGAGAAACCCTTGTAGAGGTTCTAGTAACAAAACCTGCACAAATCACATTATCAATAAATTAACTCGCGTACAATACTGAAATCAAAGCAACAAGAACAGAGAATAAACAAAAGCTCAAGACAATTATTTATCAATCAAATTAGCGTGTGATCTCTCAAGTAGACTAAGTTCTGAATCATAGAGGACACTGAAAAGCAAGAAAACAAGCAATTGTAAAACCAAATTATACTTTCTGACAATCCCCTGGAGACCAGTTAAGTTCAACTGTAAGCAGCTACATCACTAATCAGCCACTTCCATGGGATATGCATGTTCGCATCGCAGACTATATTGCACAAGCACTTGCTTACTGCAACATCGAGAACCGAAAAATCTACCATGATCTAAATGCATACAGAATCCTCTTCGACGAGGACGGTGATCCTCGTCTGTCTACTTTTTGGTCTAATGAAGAACAGTAGAGATGGAAAAAGCTACAGCACCAACTTAGCATATACTCCACCTGAGTTTTTACGGACAGGTAACATTCTTGATCTTGAGAATCGTACTCGAAAACGAACCGATTCATTATTAAAGATTAAAGGTCTTTCTCTTTTTTTTTTATGGGGGCAGGTAGAGTCATTCCTGAAAGTGTGATATCCAGTTATGGAACTATACTGTTAGATCTTTTAAGCGGAAAACACATTCCACCTAGCCATGTATGTGCTTCTACTTACCAATTTTGCTTTGTTAACACATTCCACCTAGTTATCATTTCATTGTAAGAAGCTACATCACTAATCATGTACAGACCAAGATATGACAATTTCATGGAAACGAGCTATGGTCACAAAAAACCCAATTGGGAAATCACTCTGCTTCAACGGAAAAAAAAAAACAAAAAACAAAAACCCAAAATTCAAGTTCGCCACTAATTCATCTAGGTTACGAGTTTCTAACACTAAATCCTCAATCTCATCACTAAGTCATCGGTTATGAGTTTCTAAACACTATGACTTTTCACTTAATGATGACTATATAAAAAATAGATTTGCGAAAAAGGGAGAGAAGAACAGAACCGTACGTTTAGAAACGAGAATACAAGAAGGATGCGAAAGCAAAATTGGTCTAAGAGGAACATCGAAAAGGTTTACTCTTGTCAAATTCATCGACAGTGTGTGTGTTTCAGACAGAACAAGAAGAAGAAGAAGACACAGTAATGGCTGTGAAGCTTTTTTTTTTTTTTTTATCCACTTCTTTGTGGTTTTAAAAAATTTGATTAATCAATCAATTGTTTTTTTAATTTGCCTAACATGGTTTAAGAGGGGGAAATCGTACAATACCTTCTTCCTTAGAGGAGGAGAGCGTATCTTCCATTGTAGCCAAAAGAGACATGCGACACCAAAAATGTTATTCTGGAGTTTTTTAATTGTTTTACAAATATTGTCATTTTGTATTTTTACTGTATGATTTTATATTTTTAATGAATCATTTATATTAGATTTCCTAGTTTAATCCTTAATCTATAATTAAACTAATCCATTAAATAATAACATATATGTATATTTAAATGTTTTTTTAATTTATGTGAAATATGTCAAATAACACTCTTTGTAAAACGGAAGAAGTAATTATTATGATGTATCAATAAAAAATAAAAAATAAAAAGAAAATAACCCAAATTAATTTGTCTATTTCTTCAATTAAAGTCCCAAATTCATATTTCCGAAAAAATAATTCTACAATTTGTGTAATTTTTTTTTTGTTTTAAAACAAAACATTTATTTATTTTACAGTTAAACAATTTTGTCAAAACCTAAACAATTTCAATTTTTGCATATTTACATTATTTAGCAAAACAAATGAAGTTTGACACACAAAAAAAAAAAAAAAAAAAAAAAAAAAAAAAGACTAACTAGAGACTTTCAAGTTTCAACTAAGACTTACGACGATTTTTAGACCTCCTTGGATACGTTTTTCCTCTCTATTTTCCTAATTCTTATTTGGTTTCAAACAAAATTCTATAACTTTTTTACTGACTCAAAATTAAAAGCAAAATCCAAGTTCTGTTCGCGTATTATTTGTTTTAATTTCAGTTGACTATGTGTAATTTTTTTTATTGGGAGCTATTATTCATAAAGAAATATTTTAAGTTTGCATAAATCGTAAAGACGTAAAGAGAGTTGGAAATTAAGACAAGTGTCAAATGGCACACATAAACGAAACTGAACTATAAATGTAATAGACAAATCAATGCCCGAGCCTCGCAACTACTTTCTTTCAATGTGGCTCTCTCTCTGCTAAGTGTTTTTTACTTCTCTTTATCAGGCCAACAGAGACAAATCAATGTGTTGTGCGTAGACACAAACGACATGTACACATAAACGTTACAATACTACTTTCATTATATACATTTGAGTACTCCACCTAATTCTATGATAGCATTTAATACTAGTGTTCCCCCAAATATTTGTTAATTTGTTCAATATAAAAACCCTTGCATGCCAAACTACATAACACTTCTGCTACTCATATAAGCATCAACATCACTATAATCATCATCATCATTATAAACTTCATTTTTTGAAGAAAAAAAAGTAAAAATCATGAGTTTCTCGGGAGTGGAAGTTTTGTTAGATCTATATGTAATGGTAGGGTCTTTAATGTTTCTTGAGCTAATGTTGGTGATGGATGCACAACCACTGGTTCCATCCATGTTCATATTTGGTGATTCGGTGGTTGATGTTGGAAACAACAATGATATCTACACAATCGTTAAAGCTAATTTTCCTCCTTATGGAAGAGACTTCACAACCCATGAACCCACCGGACGCTTCTGCAACGGGAAGTTAGCTACTGACTTTACCGGTAAGTTTTTCTTATATTCTTCCATTTATGATTTATTCAAATAATAGTCACATATATGCATGCATGCGTATATACACATTGCCGATCTAATGCTTAGACTATATAACCTTCTGAACAGCATCTAGTTTTTACACATGCATCTGTGCTCAAATTACATGATGATCTAGAAGGCATGATGAACTATTCACGAGGGTAACTGTTTCCACTACATGCACCCATATATTGATTTGAATTTATAATTTCTACAAGGATTGAAAACTAAAAGTAGAAAATTAAGAGCCATGACTTGATAATAATTTCTTCAATTCATACTTGGAGTTGAAAACCAAAAGTAGTTGCTGGATTGTATTTGCATGTGGGTGGTGTAAAGTAAACACTTTATTTAGGATGAAATACGAAGAAAACAATGTACATGCATCAGGTCGATATGTGTGCATGTATATGTGCACATATAATGAAATAATGATCAATTAAATATGTATATACACTGTGCAGCTGAGAATCTTGGGTTCACATCATACCCACAAGCTTATCTAAGCAAAAAGGCAAACGGAAGAAACCTTTTGATAGGAGCAAACTTTGCTTCTGCAGCCTCCGGTTATTACGATGGCACAGCCAAGCTCTACGTTAGTACCATGTTTTTTTCTCTTTTTATTTGTTTGTCGTCTAACAACAATTAAATTGAATCCTAATTAATTGAGAACGTCTTCTTACTTAATTTCATTGTTGATTATGAAGAGTGCAATATCGTTGCCGCAACAGTTTGAACATTACAAAGACTATATAAGCCGGATCCAAGAAATCGCAACCTCAAACAAAGTTGCAAACGCCAGTGCTATTATCTCCAATGGCATATATATCGTCAGCGCAGGAAGCAGTGACTTCATACAAAACTACTATATCAACCCTCTCCTCTACAAAGTTCAATCACCTGATGACTTCTCCGATCACCTCATCCTCTCCTACTCTAGTTTCATTCAGGTTATATTTTCTCTATTTTTTTGTTTGTTTGTTCAATAACTTAATTAGTAATAGTAGGTGCAGTTAGAAATATCGCAATATCTGTTTGTTCAGACAATCAAAAGGTAGCTAAAGTGGAAGTTTGTTCTGTTTTTGTTTTGTTCTGTTTTGGGATCCGTAGAATTTATACTCGTTAGGAGCAAGAAGGATCGGAGTGACTACGCTTCCGCCGCTGGGATGTTTACCGGCGGCCATAACCGTGGCAGGCCCACACGAAGGTGGATGCTCGGAGCAGCTAAACAAAGATGCAATCTCCTTCAACAACAAACTCAATACAACGTCGCAGGATCTCAAGAGAAACCTCATTGGACTCAATCTAGTCGTGTTTGATATCTATCAGCCTCTTTATGATCTCGCCACCAGGCCATCTGAATTTGGTATTTATACATATATATTTCAAAGCATAGAAAAAGTTTGGTTATACATCTGAATTTGGTTAACAGGTTTTTAATTTTTGTTATGTGTCCTGTGTAAATCTTTCAGGATTTGCAGAGGCAAGAAGAGCTTGTTGTGGAACAGGACTACTGGAGACATCAATACTATGTAACCCTAAATCATTAGGAACATGTAATAACGCGACTGAGTATGTCTTTTGGGACGGGTTTCATCCGACGGAAGCTGCTAACAAGATTCTCGCAGACAATCTCTTGCTCGCTGGCATCTCTCTCATCTCCTGATCATATCCATCTCTCTCTCTCTACATTATTTTCAAGATCATTGTTGCTTTTCAACTATGGCTTAAGATTGTAATTTTTTCAGTGTGTTGTTTTTGCCCATTTGGATGTCAAAACTGAATCGAGATTTATGTCGGAAGATAGACTTCTAGCTATTAAAATCTGACTATTTTTTTGGTTGCACATCTCTTTCTTGTGAACAATTTATCAGACTGTCCTAAGTAATCTATGGATATGATGAGAAAGACAGGCAAGTTCTAACCTGTAAATGTCTACCAAAAAGTCCACCAAGTTAGCGATTTCTTGAAGCTTGATACCTAAGGTGTAATGTGTTATGCCTTGAGTGACCATGGGAAGATTCGCCATGAATTAAGATCCTTCATAGATCTACAATTAAGAAAGAAGAAAATTATGAGTCAGGTTAATTAGAATATTTCAATTCGGACTACAATCGAAGTGGCTGCAGCAAAAGTATCTAACAATTGAAACAAAGCCTCTGTAACTGTAAGACCAATAGTATTATGAGAGGTTTTGAGTTTTTCAGACTGCATATATCACTTGAAATAGAATCTGAATGCAAACAAATCTTACAATCCTTATACTAGAGATGGAAGAGTAGCTTACTATATACAGAATAGCTTATCCGATATATCTGTGACAGCAATCCAATAGCCTTTTAACACCAGCTTTGTTTATAGAGCAGTCCCCAGTTATGCTTTCCTCCTGCAGATTCTCATTGCGAGTAATCCAAATGTTTAATATCGACTCAATCTTCTGTATCTGTTGTTGCTTAAGGTCAACAAAAACATCTGTACAGGCCATATTGGTAGAATCTAGAAAGAAGCAACAAAAACAAAGGAATCTAAAAGTGGATACGGCAATCGTTCTCGCACTTGACTTCATCTGGGAAGGGAGTGTGTTTTGGAACTCCTCGTTTGAATCTTCTAGTCGGGTATCGAGAAGATCATCTTCTATAATATCCGAGTTGCTTAACAAAACCAATATGTACTGACTCAGAGAGAATGTATTTATCTCAGACTCATTAACTCTGGCAAGTAACCTCGCAATAACGTTCCAAATTGCTCTTCTTGCTTCTAAGTCATCCGAAGCAAATGGTAAAGTACTGAATAAACCTTCCAAGAAAGAGAAATCTGCTTGCACAGATTCTTTTGTCAGATAAAGACATGAAGCACTTAGATGAAACAACCAGCAACAGTATGCAAATATTTTCTCTGTTCATCCTATTTTACCAAGTATGAGCCCTTACTGTGAATTGCTAAAATCATCTTCAGAATGCTTTCATCAGTACAAAAATCTCATACTTGTTAAACAAATTTGATTATAACTTTTTCCTAACACCACAATTCCAGAATTCAGAACTACTTGAATAAAGTAAAGTAAAGTCATGTCACACTCTGCAAACCCAAATGGAAAATTCTGACCAGACATTCATGAAAGAAGTAAAGTAATTAGTTTACCTTCCGATACTTCTGGAATAAAATCGACTGTTTCCGACAGCATATTTGCGATCAAAACTCCAGCAGTAACACAAGATGTTGCCACCTACAGTGAAGATAAGTTTACTAGATTATAACTTGACATATATTCAATGGAAAGCTTTATGTAAACCTATAAATACCTCAGCTTTGTCCTGAAGCTTCATAAGATCACAGACTAGCTGAAATAGTTCTTTGCTAGAGCAAATCTCGTTAGAATGGCTATCTGAAGCAGAAAGGGCTTCAATAGCTCGGAGAATAATGTCAAGGATGGGGTACCTGAAATCATACACAAGGGTACATTCTACATTGTTAAGCATAACACTTGTTTGTTTTTGCAAGAATAGGAATGCCATCCATAAACACTTAATGACCATTAAGATGAATTTCTATTCTTTACCTTTCTGGAATTCTTTCTTTCGTCAGCTTGCTCATTTCAAAAGAAAAAAGATTGATCAAGAGACTCGTCAAACCCAGAGTCACTAGTGGTGGGATCAATAGCTGCCCAATCTCTGGTTGACCTTCTATGATACCTAACAATAACCCTACACTCTATGGAAAAAATGGAAAAGATATAGCAAATTCAAAAAGAGCCATGATAAACCAAAACTTACAGAAAATGGTTGAGGGACATGAATAAGCATAAAGTAGAGAGTTATGGAAAGATTTCCATCTGAAACTGAGGCCTATAAAATTCACCAGTTCGATCAACCTTTCAACCATCAATACAAGAATGAGTCAGTTACAAGCGCAAATATCAGAAGTTACCTTTTCAATAAGATGAGGATTCAAGGTATTTTCCGCAATCCACAAAATACGGCGAAGTATATCATCAGATTCCAAACACTCAGCCCAGAAAGTACACCCAGTCCCAGAGAGACCTGTGGTGAGTATCCTATTGGAAACACATGTCAGTATTAACCAACTGATCGAACAGGATTCTACATTTGATGTTGTAAACTGATTTTTTTTTACCTACAAACTTCACTTAGGCATTGGGTATCATCAAGAAACAACTGCCCCACAACTATATTGACGAGTCCTGCTGTAGACTCTACATGTTGCAACAGACCTTCATGGCAAGCAAGGTTCCCAATAATCCCGAGACAGATTTCCTTGCAAGCCCCAAAATGGAAAAAAGAACATCAAAATCTATCCAGGAAGACAAATAAAACTAGAAAATTATCAGACTTGGACATTGATCATAGATATACTAAATTTCTTACTCGAATGCGGGAAGATTCTGAAACCATAAGGTTTGCATGAAGCACTTCTAAAATCAGGTTCTGTACCTGCAAATCCAAAGTGAAAACAAGAAAATAATCTCAAATCCAGTACATAGAGTTAAATACATGGAACCAAGCTGCTCTCTTGTCTAGATGGAAACCAATACCATCATTCAACAATTCAAATGTGTATTACTTATCTAAATCCATTACCATTAGCTCAGCATGAGTTCTACTAGCAGCAAGATCCCACAAAACACAACCATGATCTTCCCAAGCTTCTTCCACTGATGACCCCCCTACCATTCCCGTCTCCCGACCTGAACCCACAGTGACCTTCTCCTCAGAAGTGGATTCGTTATTATAACCTCCAATGTCCATGCTATCTGGACCATCATTGGAAGTGTCAACACCTTGAACCACATTATTAGCATTCGTATGATGGTTACGTCGCTCCTCACTTCCCAAATCAACTGGAAGAAGCTTCCTTATCAGTGAAATAACATAGCTAGGATCAACAGTAGTTGAAATGTCGAACAACTGCATAACATAGAGAAATCACTGTTAACAATACTACGAAAAAAACAGAACTTTCAATCGGAAATCTACTCTTCAATTGCCACACACATAGTACTATTGAAACTAGCTTCAAGCTCGATTTCTACAATTACAGTTGAAATTAAGAGTTCTTGATGCTCTTACTTCATCAGAAGGAGGTGGAGGATGATGAGATGGGAACTCGTTTTCTCTTCGTTCATTAAAATCATCTTCTTCTCGAAGTTCTATTCGCTGCTTAGCTTCATCGTCTTCCATTGAACCTCTCTGCGTTTTTTTTCTTTCTCCTTTGCCCTTATTACTCTTTCTCTCTCGCCCAGAAAATTCGAAACGCCTCTTTGCTTCAATATTACGAAATAGCCCTTGTAGTAAATCGTATTTTGCTTTTTGACCTACAAAGTATTATATTTTCTCTTAAAGTGCCCTAACGTTTTCAATAGAAAACATAACACCCCTTTTTTGGATGAACCACGCAGACTCTGCCAACTGTTAAGCGAACCTCGGGACAAGTGGCAACAAAAAGATTATTCACAGGTGAGAAAAGAAATTGAGAAATCTCAAAGTAATCCTCCGCCACAAAATTAACGGTCAACTACCACAAATTGATTATTCACTAATCCAAAATTATTTTCTTTAAGAAATTAAACATTTTGCTGTAAATAAAAAATACTTCTGTTTGGAACAAAAAAAAAAATGTAAGAAATTAAATTAAATATTTGTAAAATAGTAACATAAAAAAACAAAATCAAAAGTTATTTTTTAATAATAAGATTTATTTTGTCTTCTACGAAATAAATATGATTAAACCAAAAAATATATTTAGTTTTGAAAAAACATAGACAGAGATATATAATCATTTGAGACTTTAATTATAAAATAAAATGTATACATTCACAAATTCAGAAGAAAAAAAAAATTGTTGATTGTGATTTCAAGTATATCTTTTTTTTTTTTTTAACTTATCCAAAAATTTCATATTTATTTAACACACAAATTTGTAAAAATGCCAAACAAATCTTCGAAAATATTTGAGTGGGACAAGGCAGGCATCATGTTTTATAAATATTTTTTTTTATAAAAACTAATACACAAAATGGATATTGTTTTATTTATATTTGTAAAATTATCCTTCAGCTTAAAAACCCAAACGAAGAATCTCTCCATAACCAAAGCTTTCCTCGCTCCTACCACCAACAATGGCGTTAACTCCATCTCCCTCTTCATTCACTCCACTCCTCAATTCCTCCGATCATTCTCATTCTCCATCTCCGTCTCTCCATTATCTTCTTCCTGGATCTTCTCCTTCCTTTTCTCTCCACTTATCTGCCCTGAGTAGAAGAACTCCGATCTATTTCGAAGCACTCAAAGTTTTATCATCATCGAGATCGAAATGTTTAGCGAAATCCTCAACAACCGCTGCCGAGGATTTCGTCGGCGATTACGAATCCCTAAACGTTAGCGACGACGATGGCAGTGACAGTGGTAATAGTGATGGAGGAGATAACGGAGGAAGCGATGATTCAAAGAAGATCAATTCTTCTTCTTCTTCTTCAAGTGATTCTACGTCTCTGGGAATTCGTGAACCCGTTTATGAGGTTTTCATCATCATGATTGAAATTTGCATGTTCATATTATCATCATCATCATCATCATAGGATTCTGTTTTTGTCAATAGATTTGTGTAAGAGACATATGGTCGAAGCTGTCTCTCTGTTGTGTTGTGTCTCATCAATCTTTTAACTTTATGTCTCTGGAATTGAAAAAAAAATAAGGTTGTTGAAGTGAAGGCGACTGGAGTAATATCTACAAGGAAGATTAACAGAAGACAGCTTCTCAAATCCAGTGGTGAGTGAAACAGTATTTAATCATCTCGACTAAATTATACATTTTGATCTTGATCTTGGTGAGTGTTACTCTTTGTTTTTTTACCAGGTCTGCGTCCAAGAGATATACGAAGCGTTGATCCTTCATTGTTTATGACAAACTCAGTGCCATCTCTATTGGTAATAAATTAGCTTGAACTATCATTTCTCTTTAGTTATGTGAGAGCAGATAGATGTATTTACAAAACCTCGAAAAAGGAGTTGGAGAATCTTCTTTACCTCATTACCCTGTATATTATTTGTACATGACAATGATGAAACCTTTTCTTACATGTTATTTAGGTTCGTGAACATGCGATTCTGCTTAATTTGGGATCCCTCCGAGCAATAGCAATGCGAGACCGTGTCCTTATATTTGATTATAACCGGTAATTTTGGTTTCTTCAGATTGTTCACTCTATTGTTATCAAGTATTGTTGATGTAAGTCCAATATATTTTCAGGAGAGGAGGAAGGGCTTTTGTAGATACATTGATGCCTCGGCTTAACCCAAGAAGTATGAATGGAGGACCCTCTATGCCATTTGAACTCGAGGTTGGTTTGACTCATATAATTAACTCTATGGGATGATGATTTATTTATGTTAGAAAAGAAGAAATATATGTTGTGTATACAGATCAAAGATTATAAAAATTATCTCTTCAGTCCTGCATAACTTGAGTTCGAAATAATTTTAACCTCTTTGGTGTTAACGTTTCATTACTCTGGCTTAATTGAAGGCTGTTGAATCTGCGCTTATCTCAAGGATACAACGATTAGAGCAAAGGCTTATGGACATTGAACCCCGTGTGAGTATGAAAACTAGTGAGTATATTTCATTTAGTTCTTTTTCGCTTTGACTCTGGACTAGGACATCCTCCATCATTCAGTTGCTTCTGCCTTCTTGTATCGCAAAAGTCAAAAGGAACTGAGTCATATAGAGGATGAGACTGCCATTTTTCGAGTCGCATAATGCATTTTCCTATTCATACAAAGTTTAGTTTCTGGTATAAATATCACATTGAACTGAGCATGATACGTACTGACATGAAACCCTGTAGTTTCTCCAAACATTGGCTTATGGCTTTTTAAGATCATACAAGCATATAAAGGAGGACTAGAACATCATTTCTAGCTCACCACTCATGAATCCCACATCAGATCTTCTATGATAGTTTGCATAATCCTCTTTGAACAATGACAGTTTGTCTTTATACTAAACAATTTGTAAAGAAAGTTTGTTACAGATTGGGTTTCAAAATATCCTCTTCTTCTTTCTGTTTAAAATTTTCACGTGCCTCCTCTGTCGCATGTGTCTTCTGACGCCTCACATACTCACGATGGAGCTTATCATCATTTCTTTTGCTCTTAACTTTTTATATTTGTGCCATTTGGTTTAGGTCCAAGCTCTTCTTGAGGTTTTGCCCAACCGCTTAACTGCTGATATATTGGAGGAACTTCGTATTAGTAAACAAAGACTGGTAAACTTCATTAAGTTGTTTATCTATGCATATTCTTGATTTAGTTGTTCACTTCAGAGAACTCAGTTTTTGTTTCTTTGTATTGTATTTTTCCTTGCACACTTTTGAAAGGTCGAATTAGGCTCCAGAGCTGGAGCTCTTAGACAAATGCTCCTGGATCTTTTAGAGGATCCCCATGAAATACGCCGGATATGCATCATGGGAAGAAACTGCACACTTAGAAGAGGAGACGATGATGTGGAGTGTACGTTGCCCTCAGAGAAGCTGATTGCTGAGGGTAGGACTGCAAACATTTCCTCCGTTATAGTCACCATAAACAGATGAAATTAACGAGATTCATTTTCTTTTTCTGGTTCTGTGCAGAAGAAGAGGAGGAAATAGAAATGCTCTTGGAGAACTATCTGCAGAGGTCTTGACATCTATACTCTTGAAGAACTCTGATTTGTTACATTGTTGTGTAGTGAAACTCTATGGCTTCGTATGTGCAGATGTGAGTCATGCCATGGACAAGCAGAAAGACTTCTGGATTCTGCAAAGGAAATGGAAGACTCAATTGCTGTCAATCTAAGGTTCTGAAGATAACACAACACTCCTTTCTCTCAAATGAGTAGGCACTCTTATAAATTGTTTTTTTTTTTTCAGTTCTCGGAGGCTTGAGGTCAGCAGATTCGAGCTACTTCTTCAGGTCGGTACATTTTGTGTGGCAGTTGGTGCTCTGATCGCAGGTACATTCACAACCCGTTTATGATTTGCATCCTATTTCTCTCGAACCTTTGAACTGTGTTAGAGGCTTGCTTCTTCTTTTTGCATTTAGACTACCAACTACCAAAAGATTGAAACTGAGTGTCCACATTGGACATTCCATATGTGCTATGTAAACATGATCTCAAAGCCAACAATTCCTATTTTCCCCTGTTCATAGAATCATCGTAAAGGGCGCATAAATTTTCTTTTGTTGCTTGCAGGTATATTCGGCATGAACTTGAGGTCCTATCTTGAGGAACAAGCTGTAAGCCCTCACCACGTAGCTACATCTTTATACAGTATTTTGCCATTACTTTACCATTAACATCTCGAGTTTATGCAGTCTGCATTCTGGCTAACAACGGGTGGAATCATCATAGGCGCTGCGGTTGCCTTCTTCCTCATGTACTCGTATCTCAGTAGACGCAAAATATTTTGAACCTTCACTCCTAAAAGACAAAAGAAGTGGTAAACCCGTCTTCAATCCTAAAATATTTCCGTTTTCCTTGAAATTTGATGAAGAGAGCTGAAAATAAACGTATATTACAGGTGGGAAATCCGTGAAGAAAGAAAATTTCATCACACATTTACATTGTGGCATTAGGCCCCTTCTAGGTGTTAGAGCGGAAGTAAGTTCATAAAAAGTTTATTATATATTTTATTTGTGTGGTCTCCATTGAACCCCTGTACTTGTGTGTTATGTCCTCATTGCGTATGCTCTCTACTATTGGTTACTGTTAAATCAGTGTATCATTTAATAAGCTTGTATTAAAAGCAAATGAATTTTCAAATCTTTTGTTTTGAATAGTGAAGGGATAATAAAACAACACAGTATCTAAATCTTCGATTCCCAGAGAAGATATTCAAAGACATACAAAACTTTTTCCGTAATTATGTTTTCTCAAGTGCGAAGGTCACGAGCAGATTGACGACCTTCTCTTGCTGAGGTCTTTGGTTCCGAGCCATCAATGGCGATGTTCCCAACACCAACCTCCATCGCCTCCCTCTCATCCTTTTCCTTCGTTTTATCCTCATCTGATGCTTCTTCTTCTTTGGGTTTTTGTGGACTCGATGACGGTTTCAATGATCTAGGGACCGGATTCATCCATGGGTGCGTTAGGCACTGAGCAGCCGTCGGTCTCTTCTCAGGTGCAAATCCAAGAATAGGAATGATGAAATCTTGCATAGCAATTGCATCTTCCTCACTGAAGTCATATTTATCCGTTAAGACTTTGCTAAGTGGCCAAAACCGTAACCGCCTGATGTGCCTCAGTTCACCCTGTCGGTTGAAGAAATCTCGTGAATGGCGTCCGCCTAATGCAATCTACATAAATAAAAGATCCCGTTAAAAAGCGCGAAACGATACTGATAAACAAAAAGAACTAAGTGTTTCTCAAATTTTTACCTTTCTTGGCATCACCCCAAGAAGCTCCATCATCAATGCCAAGTGATCCTGAAACCAAAAGCCCGTTAGGTATTATATAAGCTCTACTGAATATGGACGAAATGAAAACATGAGAAAGCAAGAGATATATACCTCATCCCGCTCAAAGTTTTCACCACTGTGAGGATCGAATAGAACATCTCCGGTGGCAAGCTCAAAACAAATGCAAGCAAATGACCACATATCCGCTGAGGTTGAATATTTTGAGCCAAGAACAACCTCAGGAGACCGATACTGTCTCGTCTGTATATCACTCGTAAACTGTTTATAAGTCCAACAAGCATTCCCAAAATCTACCAACTTGCATTTCCTATCAACATTGGCAAGTAGCTTTTGCCTCGTGGATCGACTTCCTCTCCTATTTCCCCGACTCTTTTGACTATCATTCTCTGCATCTTTTACTCTCTCCGAACTCTCTTCCAACCCCTCCACATTTGAATTTCCATTTGATCTTACCTCGGAGTTAGTCTCTCTCTCATTTTCCTCTGAACCTTCCACTTTCTTAGCTTTCTTACGAATCTTCTTTTTCTGATTCTTAGTCAAATCCGCACCGTAAGTGTAACTCTTGGGTTTGTCTTTCTCAGCCTGTCTCTCAGGAACATTCTTGTCCTTCGCCGTTGGAAGTACAAGAGGAGTACCTGATTTCCTAGCATCTGCTTCAGGGTCAATGGTGGAACAAAGCAAAATGTTCTCCGGCTTGATATCAGTATGAATAATGGAGAGTTTGCGGTGAAGATAATCCAAACCAACTAAAATATGAAAACAAAGCTCTTTAACCATGTGAAGAGGAACCCCTCGGTAATCACTGTACTTGATAACAGACAAGAGGTTATCTCCCAAATACTCAAAGACCATACAAACATGGTTCCCATTAGGACCTGCGTGCTTGAAATGATCAAGAAGCTTCACAACACACTTGTTGTCTTCAGCATCACCTTCCGCAATCTGTTTCAATATCTTTATCTCGTCCATGGCTGCTTCAGTATAGTGCTGAGCACTCTTCTGGATTTTCAAAGCTACGTATCTCTACAAACAGTAAAATTGAAAGGCAAGATTCACATTCACACTTATCCAACAAAGCTAAGCTCAATCCTAACAATGCAATCCATATACTGATAAAACCCTAAAAATTTGAGTATTGTGACAAACGAACCGTAGAAGTGAAGAAAGTGACTTACAGAGTTGGGAGTGTCCCAAGCAAGCCAGACAGTGGAGAAATGTCCCCAACCAAGCTTACTCTGAATGACATAAGATCCATTCTTGAAAGTATCACCCACTCGAACCGTATGGTAGCCTCCTCTCCTGTAATCCTCTGTTCCTTCGTCCTCTGACGAGTAGTCACTTGCGTCACTTAAACGTCCACCGTTCTTCTCATCCGCCATCTCCGGAATTGTTTAGAATCCTCAGTTGATTTTGGAGTTTTTAGATGATGAGATCTGGGAAATTCAAGTTCAGGGGAAAAAGCCCTAAACCCTAGAAATTTGGGATGAGGGTTAAAAAAAAAGATTCGATTAAATTTCCCAATTTGAGCAAAATACCAATTAATGCAGATAAAAACTACGGAACCGAACCGAATGATTTTTGATTATGAAACTGGAGATAGTAGTGTCTGTGTCAGAGAATTAGGGCTTTCGTTGACTCTGTCTGAAACAGAGTGTACGGAACTGTAATACTTTGACAAAGAGAATCATGAGATTCTTTTCTCCTAATGCTAAATAAAATAACATTTTAAAATAGCATAAATCTCAATGCAAATGTAGGGAGAGGGAATCGAACCTGCCACCTCAAACATCTATTAACAGAACCCTTAATCTTTTCGCTACTTCAAAAACTTTGTTAATAATTAAATTTTCGTTTACTTATAAGTTTCCGGGGTCAACTGTAACTACAATCTATAACGTGAGGTAACATGAAAACGTTATTTCATCAGTTCTTTGCTTTTTTGCTAAAGATTTTGATGCTTTGTAGAACTATATGATTTGGCTTTTATCTTTGCATAGTCTTTTATAGATTACTTTGTTCATGTATGGATGGGAGTTTTGAGCTTGTTAAGCTATTTTACATACTTTGTTTATTTATCAGATGTCTATAAGATAAATGTTTACGTTTGTTTGTATTTTCTCAAGATTTTTTTTTATGTGTTGTGTATTTTTTGGATTTCATTTAAACATGAGGTTACTATTTTTTATATATTTTTGCAATAGATTTTTTAGGAATTTGTTATATGAGTCTCTAGTTTTCTAGTAATATTTTCTAGGATGACGGGTAGTGAATAACTGATGATAACCCCGGATGAATGAGATCTATTTGACTAAATTAAAGGAATATCACTACAAAGAGATTGAAAGAAATTAAAAAAAAAATTAATGAATATTATACATATGCAAATATTTTTCCTTTTTCTTATATAATCAGGACTTAGTATAGAGATAATTAAATTTGTTTCTTTTGAATAATATAGAGATAATGAATTTTGCTTAATAATTGTTATTTTAATAACAATTCACTTTGTTCTGATTTGAAAGAAACTTGTTATATGAGTGCGTACTAGGTACGTTTATATGAAATACACTTCTTAATTTGTTCTTACATAAGTGGATTTAGGTATATTAGATCATTTCCAACTAATCTTCATTTAAAACTCCATTTTAAAGAAAAAACTTCTCCAACCCATTTCATTTTGCATCTCCAAAATAGATATTTCCATATTTGGAGACTTTCAATTCATTCTTCTAGTTTGGAGTTGATTTTTTTAATTACAAATTAATCCTTTAACTTTAATGTATCCATAAATCAAAAGTACTTAAACTAGAGATTAAAAATTAGCTTAATACAACAAAGATTAATAACTAATCTGGTAGACTATTTATTTTTATATTTAAAAGATAAGTACAAAATAACGAATGACTAAAATTATGGCTCTTATTATATCAATTGCCACTAAATTATCATTTTTAGAAAAAAAAAATCTGAAATTAATAAGGATAATTTGGTATTGATGAAAACTTCAGTTCGATTATCAAGTTAGAAGATCAAAGATCCACATGTATTTAATATTGATTATAGCAAAAAGTAAAAAAAAATAATAATTAATTAAGAAAAAACTAAATTTTTATTATGAAATATTTTTTAAGATATTTAATTTTGTGATTAGAAAATAGTAAAAAAAGGTTTACCGAAGTAATATTTCTTTTATATTCTAATTTTTTTTATACCATCAAATAAATATCATTTAGTTATATGATGAAATGAATTTTATAAACCATCACAAAATAAGCGAGTTAAAAAATAGAGATTAAAGCAAAATGAAACCACTAACTATACCATCAAATGAATATCACTTTGCTTAATGATTAATTTCATATTCTAAAATATCAATAAAAATTTAATCAAATACAAATTTTAAAAATAAAGATTTATACAAATTCTATTTTTTAAAAATCTTATTAAAAATCAATCCGTGATACAATTTTTCCATAAAAATTTTGATGAGAATTTGTTATAAATGACCTTTTTGAGATATCATTTTTTAAAAATATCATTTTTGAGCTTTTTTATTTTTGTTCTTTTTTTACACAATTACAATATATTCAATTAATTTTTAGAATTTTTTTTTAGGTTTAGTTTCTCTACTTTACATTTAGGATATACTCTTAAGGGGATAGGTATAATATTTGGGATTTGAGGTTTAGATTTTAGTCATTTTTTTGCCGTCTTTTTAGAATTTAGTCATTTTATATATTAAAAAGGGATATTTTTGAAAATGGAAAACATGAATAAATATTTTTCAAAAGTGACATAGATAAATGACATTTTTGAAAATGCTACGATTTTGATATATAAACTAAACATATTTTAAATTTCAAAAACATGGTTAAATATGGATTTAATTATGTTAGAGAATCTTAGTATTTTAAGAAGTATCTATTGAAAAATCTAAATTGTTTCCTGTAATTTCGTTTTAATGTCATATCTTCTTTACTATTGTTGGTTTTTATTCTTATCCTACTTAAAAGTAATAATTTTTTTTAATAAAATAAAAATAATGTGACTTTTAAAATAAAATTTCTTTGTATTTAATTAACTTTCCATACAATTCGGATTGTTTTTGTATTTTTCACTAATATTTTTAAGACAGTCAAGTTATTTTTTAAAACGGATCTTTGACAAAATCTTTTAAATCATACAAAAAATCAATCACTATAAACAACATTATCTATATGTTACATGCACAATCAAATATTCTTCTTCACATTTAGCTATACAAAATAATTATCTCGTGTTGTACCACGAATCATTCTCTAAGTTTTGAAAATTATACATTATATAATATCTATCTGTGTATATTTTGGTATATTTATCTATGTATTTATGCCACATATTATTTGTTTTAAAATGAACAATCCAACTAAAATTATAACAATCTAAATAATTGTGAAACATACTCTAAACCAAGACACAAAAAGACAATCACACTAAAATGGTAGAATCTAAATATTACTCAAAGCAAATTAAAACAAACACACACACAAAAATTACAGTTTTCTTAGTTATTATAAAAAGTTATCTTGTGGTGTACGGCGATCCTTACATATAGTAGTCGTCCATAATTTGATGCTCAATGATACTAGTATGTGAAAACGTTAATTTATCATTTCTTTGCTTTTGCTTTTTGTTAAAGATCTTGATGCTTTGTGGTACTATGATTTCGTTTTTATCTTTGCAGAATCTCTTTATATAACATCAACATAGTGGAAAAGTTAAACTTGATCAGAAGAACAATACACACACTGACACCACTATGTATAAAAGGAATTATGTACATCCAAAACTATAACAATGGGATGGAAAAAAAAAAAAAAGAACAAACAACAACAAAGAAGTTAACTTCTCTTCTGCTGGGATTCGCCGGTAGGGAGAAACTTACTCTCCGGTGACCGGCCACAAATAACACATCAAAAGGGTATAGAAACTACAATTTAGGCGAAGTTGCATAAGCTGTGTGCTATAAGAACATGTTGATTACCATTAGTAACAGTATTAACGTGTTTCCAACAATGTCCATTGATGGCTTCTGCGGCGCAGCACTGTCGCTAAACTGTCCTGCATTCACATATTCGCTTCTTCCACTGCTGCTAGTCGCTGAGACATTTACCGACATTGAACCTGAAGAAAAGATCAAAGTTAACAGAGTTTTTAAGTGATCTCATTGCTTTTGAGTGTCACTTGGGTTTAAGAGATGAGAATTACAGTCGTAGTTTGCCCATCCGATTCTCTGACCGACCAGATCATAAACAAAGATTTTGTCTTTAAGAACCAAATCTGCAGAACAAAGATGACAGAAACGTTATAGCGTGTTACCAAACGTAGATTTCAAATAACAACGGTTAAGCTTTCAATTCGGGTTACCTCCAAGGATCGTTATACCCTGATTCTGTATCCTTTGAAAACCGATGCACCACACTGCAGTACCTCCCTAGAAAGCAGAAGTGCAGAGACAAACTTATGACAAAAATCCGGAAAAACTTCACTGTTTCAGGTCAAGTTAAGTTCAGATTCCTATGAAAAGGTTCCAAGTTAAAAGTTCTTACGACGTTGTTCTGCTGTATAAGGTAATCCTGGGGATTCAAGAACATGGATGCTCCACCAGCAAAGTTCAAGCTAACTGGAGGAAATATGTCTGCAACACTGATCATCACAGTACCACAGAAACGTTCAGATTTTTCCACTACATCGATACCAATTAAGAAGACATGGTTAAGAATTAAGATAAGAAAATTGGAATGAGGAGTATTAACCTCGTGGCTATTACGTAACATTGGTTCCCTTTCGAGACAACGGGTCTGACCGACTGTGAAACAGCATTTGTTATCTGAAAACGTTCATAAGAAGATAGCATGTAAGATAATGTATAGAGGCATATTGCAGAGTTACAACTCAATGGAGTACAGTTATAACTACAATTCCCAAACAGTTCAGTGTTATCAAAAGGATATAGCAGTGGGAGGTTTAATGACTCACAGCTTCAACAAAAGGAACATAGGCTGCTTCAGAAAGGTACGCCAGTGTTGTACCAGTGTCGATGATTGTTCCTTGTCCGTTTGATGTGGAGAAGACTGATGGATTGATAGGTAAAGGTTGGCCATTCACAGAGATGCTCAGCAGATTCACATTGTAATGAGGCCTAAAATATTTGCACGCAGATCATGCTTACCAATCACTCTCCAAAGATAAACAAAACGATTTTGAAATGAAACGGTTTTGAGGGATAAATGTAACTAACTGTGACGGAACAAGTGGGGTAAAGACCATGTTTGGCTCCACAATCTCTCCAAGAACCAATATACCTCCACCTCCATTCTCCCCTTTCAAGCAGTGAGAGAACACTCTTGGAGCTAATCCCTGAGAAGCAAGCTGAGAAATCACAGACATTCCTTGCTGTCCAAACCCAAAGATTCCATCGACCGCTCTATCCGACTTCACTAGATCTCCCGTCTGCGAGGTGCTACATCTGGTTCCAGAAAAAAACAATCCCACATAGCAACCAACAAAGTCAAGAGTAGTGGTCCATATTTGATGCCTATGAAACAAAGGATTCGCTGAAATAAACTCACCCAAACACAACCTGAGCCGTTGAGTTTGGGACCAGCGAGCTTCCGACAATCATGTCAAATTGCAAAAGATCAGAGACGTAGAACCCCGAGGTACCACTTCCATCGCCATACTGAAACGTGTAAGCACAAAGGTTGTTCTGAACAGAACAGCCTGAATCAGAGGACTGAATACCCCAACTGCATCTTTGATCAGAACATGAGACTGGTGTTGCTGTCACAGAGTTCCCTGGATCAAAGAAATTCAACTGAATCTGCAAAACAGAGGAACCTTCATATTAATCTCAAATCACAGAATTCAAAAATATACCAATAAAGATTTTTACAGAAGCTTTACTTGGAGTCCACTGGTTTGAGGGCAGCCATTGCAAGAAGCACAGCTAACCCACAAAACATCACTTCCTGTATCAACCTGTACATAAAAATCTTTTGGAGGAGATCCTAATCGCAGCTTCGTGTAGTATAATCTGTACAAAAGTCAAACACCAAAACTGAGCAGAAGACAACAAAAACTAAAGAAAACAACTTTTTTTTGATTGAGACATAAAGAAAACAAACAATGTTTTTGGCATACTATAACTGAGATATACTCAGATATTGTATCGAACACCTTACAGGCATTGCCAACACAACCGATCAACCCCTAAAAAAAAAAGAGAAAGGTGAAATTTTTTTGAATTTACCCAACAACGAAAGGATCAAAAGTTCCATCGACGGGGAAATCAATAACACCACCTAAGGACTGTAACAACCTGCCGTGTCTAGCTTTATCACGAGCCATGAGCTGACTAAGTTCCATCTCATGATTCGCCGGAATCACTCTTTCGAGTTTCAACGCCGCCGGGAAACCGTAAGACGAAACCGCCGCAGGTAATAATAATAAACAACAAATCAGAACAGATACCGTAACCCGTACAGCCGCCATATATATAGATAGCTTCCCCCGAGTTGGGTTCTTCTGCTTTTGTGAAGTGTTTTTAACAAGATCTCTTCCTCCGAAATCAAAAAAGGATCATTCTTTTTCTTGTGGGTACGACGGAGAATGATGAATCGACGACGACATAATTTGGAATTGGAGAGAATTGAGCCGTCAAATTGTTTAATACGGATCCGTAGACTCGAGATTCCTGTAAAAAAAAACTGAAGATTTTGATTTGTGTACTACTGTGTTGTCGTTGCTTGTCTTTGTCCTTTTTAGGAGAGAGAGAGAGTAGATTAACAGAACTATGAGTCTATGTTTCAGTGCAGATTACGCCAATGTCACATGTGTTTTAATTCCATTGATTCTGTTTTTTTTTTATATTAATCGAATTTTTTTCCCCTATATATTAATCGATTTTGTTTTTTAGAACATATCCAAATAACCAATTCATGTTTTTAATTATTAAATAAAAACATATACTGTGAAACTACAAATATTACATAGTTTAAATATCATATTTATATATTAAAAACGGGGATCTCAAAACAAAGTACTATATTCACATCACATCTAAAGAAAATCGGATATTCTAGTTTCTAAGGTGATTAAACCATAATTAAAAAGTCTCTAATCAAAAACGTTAAGAAGTCAATGACAATGATTGATAATTTGATATATATGCTATAATACATAACATATAGATACTTATCATAAGATAAATATCTTAGTCGATGAAAAAAAAAAGAGAAATCAATTTTTTATATATACAAGTTTTGTTTCATTTTATTAACAAAAAAAAAAAAGTTTTGTTTCATTTCAGGAGTGTATATATATTATCAACAAATTAATACTTTTAAGACAAGTATATTAAAGGTATATATATAATTTTCTCTATAATTCTAGCCGGAATTTAAGAAATAAATTTTGAGATTTTAAAAGAGGGCATGGTCAAAGTTGCTTAGCAAACAAGTAAAAAGAAAAGAAAAGAGTGTTTTTTTTTTTTTTTTGAACAACCAGAAAAGAGTATAGTTGTGTAAGTGAACAAAGATTAGGGTTCATATATAAAAACACAAAAAAAAAAAAAAAATGGAGACCAGTCAATGGAAGGGTTCTTTCTTGGCAATTAGCATCATCTTCTTTAGCTTTCTTTCTTTCTTTTGTTTTTCTCTGGTTACCTAAACCACATAATGCGTACTTTTGACGCACCTAGCTTGCTTTACTTGTATAGCATATATTATTATTACACACAAAAAGCAAGTGTGTATAACAGTATATATAGATATACACACACAATTTTGTATTTATTTATACGTACGTGTATAAGAATCAATTGGAATCCATCGGAATATAAAAAGCAAGTTATAATACTATTGACATAGCGATCAACATAGGATATTTTCAACCAAATTGATGAAGAATATTAGGTGATTCGACGACTAGATTGATTTAACGATCAAATGTATTATATATTCCCATATCGTATATAGATAAGTTTCTGCCATTCTGTGTTCTATTACCAAAAGCATCTATGATCTATACAAGACAACACGTACGTAGTTTAAGTTTGATACATAGTTTTACCTTTGATTCGTTTTATTGATGACTAAATTTTAAAAGTTTATTTTTCATGACAATAAGAATTTTACGAATTAAATCTTCAACAAAATTTTTAAAAAGAAAAACATCTTCAACTTATTATATAGTGTAGTGGTTTGGATCAAGGAGCTTTTAACTGTAGCAATGCAATCAAATAAATGGTTGTATAACATTTTTGGATAAACAAAAGCAATGCCTTTATTTTTTCCTTTGAGGCTAAGTTATGAAGGTGTGGTGTCACATTCCATCCGAATGTCTTTTATATTGTTTCGAGGCCCTAAATTTATAAAAGACTAACCATAATATCATTATTTCTTTACTTTACTTTTGGCTTTGTCATCAACATTTGTCCCATTTTCAAATTATGTTTTCTCTTGTCATGTCTTGTTTTTAATTATGTAACTTTTCTTTATATTTAGACACAACATGATTAGATATCAACTTAATTACTTGATACAATTACAACACAAAATTTATTGGTTTCCAACACGAATATAATTATATAACTTATCTTAGCCTAAAACAAATAACAACGATTCAACGACGAGAGTACAGACTACAGAGTACTACAGACAAATTATTCATATTAATTTCGGTTTCGCCAGAGTAATAAAAATGCTTTTCCTTCTTATTATTATTAATATGTTGTGTCGCTTTTCATTGGACCAAATGAGTGAAGTTTTCATGAAGTAGTATCCAATCACATTACTGTGCAAAAGCATTAAGAAGGGGAGTATATTCTATTGTAACTTTGATATTGTTTTTTTTCCTAAGTTCTATATCATGTAACTGACTTAACAATCATATGCGTTTTTTTTTATAATTTTTAATCTAAAAAATCACTGCTGTACTTTAGTTTTGGGCAAAACAATCACTACTGTAGTACTGTACGTTGTACAAATTAAATCGCACGATTACGTAATAGAAGAAGTACTTTAACCGATCCAACAATTTTTAATTCTTTACACCCATTCAATGCATTCAATACAAATTGTCGGCTTTTGTTATGTTCACGTTTTAGTATATTCAAGATATCGAGTTATACATTTAAAAGGTAAAAAAGGAGATCAAAATAATCCAATCTGTTTGAGTCGGGGAAGTATAATCGAGTGAGACACAAATCGGTTTCATTATTTCGACGTCCCATATTGTAATGGACCACAGTCCAATATCCAAAACTCTATATCTTGATTCTTGGCAACGTGAACCTCCTCATATATTACATTATAAAGAAAAGAAAAAAAAGAAAAAAATCAACATTAACTTAATTAGTTGTAGTATGACTTACCTTGATTAGTACTATGAGTTTTAATGTTTTATGAAACTTTTGAAGTATGGTAACATTTTAAACCTCCTCACAGTCCAATATCAACATTTTAAAGCAACTTTGTGACATTTCTCTTTAAATACGCTAACAATGACTTTGAAGAACTTCATTGAGCAAATAGATAAAACAGCTCATTTTTTCAAAGTCTCAAAGTCTGTATAGCGTACAATGGTCTTCTACCACGGCGTTCTCATTACGTCGTGGACTGAACGAGACTGAAAAGCAACTGCAACTACATATAAAGATTCAAAAGTCTACCCCAATCTCAGTAACTAGTGCAATACTACGGATCGGATGTAAGTAATTATTGATTTGTTTTATACTATAACCAAACAAACTTTAGATTGATATGTTAAGATCTCTTAGATCCTTTTGGTACGTTGAAATCCAAGAATCAATTATTTTAATTTCTTTCTCTCTTTGCATCACCAGCCACTCCGGATCTACTTTGCTGTTCAAGGTAATGTCCTGACAATGCGAACCTAGCACACATAAATTACATTAGAGATATATTCATTTTAAATCAAAGTTGAAAATATGATGAATTACGTACCATTTGTTGTGATGGCGACCACAGTATCTGAAATATCCTCCAAAATTCTGGAAATATAAGAAAAATATCTGATATTACCTTGTGTACGCTGATTTACTAGTAACTAATTCAAACATTTATGAACAACTAATTTTATTTATTTACCCGCCGACACTGTATGGATCTGACAACCCATTGGAGAAGATTATGTTGCTCCCAAATTTTCGGAGGATTAACTTGACATCCTGCAATATATATATATATATATATATATATATATATATATATATATATAAATTAAGTTGTAAATAATTATTTCATCCAAAAAAAAACATTTTCATCAAACTTCAAACTATTAACAAAGTAGGTCCAAATAAATGAAATTCAAGGTGATGTTTAATATGTGAATATTTTTTTTTCTGTTTTTTTTTTTTTATAAAAAAATCCAAGACTCAAAAATGATGATATCTATACGAAATATATACAGTTATACAAATAGACTACTACAAGTTTACCAATACGTTACTATCGTTTGAAAAAAAAGTAACAAAAACTAAAATAGAAAAATTACATCGTAGACAATAAATACAAGGAACTCCAAAAATATCCAATTCACAAGAGTTTTCTAAACGATGGTTTAGTGGCTTGTGTCATTGACTCAACTATTTATGTTGACTTTATAACTTAGTTGATTAAATATAAATCATATAGACCTGACCTGAATGCCGAAATACGTTGTGATCCAATGTTGTCTAGGTGGGACACCGTAATTTGATTCACAGCCCTCAATGTAACTGGTCATATTAAACGGTGCTGTCGGGAACATGGTATCTTGTTTGTCATATCCCACCGGCATAACAATTTCACTGCAGCTCTGTATAAAGATCACTCATGTAAACCAGTAAAAAAAAAAGATCATTCATGTATATTTTGCGAATGAAACTATTATATTTTAACTATTTTTTTTACAGATTAATATTAACTAGACGAATTTAGAAATAAAACCATGAAAATCATTAAATTATTTTTTGGAATCCACTAAAATCTCTCTAAATTTAAGATTCAAAAAATTAACTCAAGAGTGCTTGCTTATAAGTCTAATATATCCCCTCTAAATGTAAAATCCATATCGTGTTTTGATATGTCTTTTGATGCATATATACCTGCCATCTCCATGCGATACTATTGTTTGTTGGTTGCGCAAACATATTGGGATCATAGCAGGTTCGGTTGCCTACTAAAGCGACAACACCGGCAAAAATCCGGTCGAGTAAATCATGTTTACTGTTTGGGGGGTTGGCATTGATTGCATTGCACACGTTGGTCACCGCATAACTAGGAGCCCGGTTGTATTGAACGGATTCGGCGTAGATTGTGTCCAAGAAGTCTTTGATATTGGAGCTTCCGTTCAATGGACTGATAAATAGTTGTAAAGGAATAAATTAAGTATAGAATGTAGATTAACTATAAAAAATAGCATTAAAATTAAGGTATTTCTCTCTTACGCGCAAGTTTTGAATTTTTTGCTGAGAATCAAGAGACCTTGGGGTTTGGCAGCAACTCTATCGATTTCTTTCCAAGATTTACGGATTGTGTTATAACATCTTTCACTTGTTTTCTGATGGGATATGATATATGTTTAGAATAATAAAACGAAAGATGTAACTAATATTTAGTAAACCAAAGATAAAATCACTTAACCACATGTAACATCATCAAAGATTAAGACGAGATAGTTAAAATGGTTTACTTGTGATAAAACAAAAAGGAAAGGTCCTACATGTCGATATCTGGTATAATTATTGGATCATTAATATTACCTTGAAAACTTTGGTTACGATATAATAATAACCAAACTTAGGACGAGTATCTTCAAAGTAGAGAAGAGGAGCTGAAGATGCTAATGCTCCAAGTGCTATGTGTGGATATTTTAGCCTGAACCATGCCGCTAACACTTTGTGGACAACGAAAAAAGAAAATGATTATTTACCTTTGTATCATATAATGCTATATTTAATGCTATCACTGAGACTAAGGGAGATCATGAGATTTTTCATATAGTAATCCGTATTATAGGAACATGTGTTTAAGAGTAACTATGTCACACAAGCCTTATAATTTATGTCTATGATCACTTCAAATATGATATAAAATTATATATATTATAGACTTACTTCCACCATATGATCCTCCTATGACAATGATAGGGCTGTGTTTGGTAGAGTACTTCTCCTTAACGTGCAAGAGAATTGTGGCATAGTCTGCTAGGGCTTGTGCTGCGTTCAAATACCCTAACGTACTTGCGTTCTTCAAAGCTTCTTCTGCTGATCCAAATGGCATCGTCTTACCATAATACCTATGCTGCATTACATATTATATATACAATATATGATTGCGATAGATATGCATATATTAATAAACACTACACCATATATATAAAGTTTTAAACTCAAACCTCTATGTAGACGAGGAGCGCTTTAAAACGGGGACCGTTGTCACGAAGAAAGCTAACGGCAGACAAGTCAGAATCTAATGACGATTCCTCTCCAAGAAACGCTAAGATTGGCGCGTTTGCTTTAGCACCACCCCAGTGCGTAGAATCAATGGCGTATCGTTGTTGAAAAGTCATGTAGCTTTTGGGTGTGAATGTGAAGTGATCGAGGGTCTGATTAAAATAGAACATCTTAAGGTCAGATGCATCTACTTTTTGTGTTGATCCATCAGGTGCAATCTTTAGCGTTGTTGGTGAAATCGCAAGTCGGGCAACTTTGGAGTGTGCGAGAGATATGAAATAAGAAGGCGATGTTGAAAATATCAATAGAAGGAGAACTGTAAATGGAAGAGACATTTTGGGAGTGTTTCGTTTTATCTTAGTAACTTAGTGTGTTATAATGATGTTCACTAGCTGTGTTGGCTTATTCCAAGTTCATGCACCAAAACCTTTATATATATAGACCCCCAAAAGTTATAATGCGCACTATATTATATTTCTATTATATGCTTATTATGTTTGATGTTTCTTCTGCCTTTTGTGCGAATCGTTTTATGCATTATATATTAAACGATTACGTAATCCTAGACTTTCAAAAAATATGTCTATGTTTCGGATTTAACATCAGAGAAAATTCCACAAAACTAGGAGCCAAATTTGGATAGTATCTCTTTAATATTCAAAGTAAACTAAAAAGAAATGATATATATGTTACGAACGATCTAAATCAATTTACTTGATCATAGAGATCTTAATCAAAGAGACGTACATGCTTTGGTCACTCCACATGACTATAACGTACTTATTGCTATTTTGAAGTGTGATGAGGATTCTAAGATAAACCGATTTGTACTCTTAAAAGTATTTAGATGCGAGAACCATTTACCCAAATGGACCAAAATTGGACTTAACCGGCACATTCATCTGATCTGACTACATATCAACTGTGGAATGTTGATTTGTAAAAGTCGGTTCTTTCACATCCCCTTTTCTCCAAGTCTCCTACTTTAAACAAAACCTTCTACATCCACCTGTCCAATGGACTTTGTAATATTAAAGAGTATTAGTAATCAAACATGTGCAGTTGTCACATCATAGTATTCAAGTGGAGATCTGGACTTTAGAAATTTGTTGCGTAAGTTGACTTGATTCGTACGTAATCTCTCAATTTTCGTAACCGGCCATTGCTAAAAATATCTACACTGACCGTTCAAACCATATTTTCCTCGGAGTCGTCTAATTAATCAGATAATAACACACGAAACTAAAAAAAAAAAGAAACTTTTATTCAGTCTCTACACTGGACATTGCTTACTTTCGTCATTACGAAATTTCTATATGACATATACTTAACAATTTTTTAAAATTTCACACGATTTAATGGTTCAAGTTAAGAATTATAGATGGGCTTGTTATTGTAAATTCACCATTTATGCATGGTATATAGAAATTTATTAAATCGATAAAAGGAAGAAAGCATGTACTAAAAGACAATTCATAATTGAGTGTATTTTCATTTAAAATTTCATCATAAGCTTATAGATAGCTATATATATATATATATATATATATATCTATTCTTTCATCATATTTTTCTACAAGTAATTTTTTTCAGGAAAATTCTGAAGTAGTACTCCACATTTCTTTTTAACCTGTTACTGTCACCTTCCCATTCTGCATTTCATTTTGTTGCGTAAATGTTTAGAATGGTATCAAAAATAGACTATAAATGGATGTTGTATCAAGTAAGCAAAAAAATACAAAGAAAAGTTACATCTCATATTAATGTTGTCATGTTGGTAAAGGTTGCGCGTGCAAAGTGATGGACACATATGTTCATTGCAGATTTGGTTACTGGCACCACAAATATACATGCTTGCTTCATGAAACTGCTATCATTTCTTTATCTTTTTTTTTTTTAATGTATAATTTTCTGTTATTATACAAATGGTGCCTTTGGCCCAGAATTTCACTTCCATTTTTTTAATTGAATCCTCAAGTTATAGGTTAAGAGACCATGTATCAAATTAAATATTAGTCTATCAATCGGATCTTCAAATTGGCAGAACTATACCAAACAAAAAGTATTTGAAAACTAAACCAGAACTGTAATCTTGGAAAACTATAACTTTCTTTAGCGGCAAAGTCACATATATATTCTTTTACACTTTTCTATGTCAAACACACACAAAAAAAAAAAAACAAAAAAAAAATTCAAATTCACTTCTAGCTCAACAAACAAATTCCTCACTTTTATTTATTTGGTCGTAAAATATGGCTTTTGTAAACATAATATTTTTTAGCCATTCATGTCTTTGAAATTGCTTGTTTTAGTAAAGTCCCTTTTTCCTTCTAATAGATTTTGTGTGGCAGTTCAGTTTTGCCTAAACGAATATATATTTCCCTGACAAAAACATGTGGCTTATAGTCATTGTTGCTTGCAAGTTTTGTAACGATTCTGTCTTCAACATCGGATGAAGACCTTTAATTATATATATATATATATATATATATATATATATATAAAAAGATATTTTAAAAACATCGAATGGAAAGGCCACGACGAAGTGGAGTATAAAGTTGTGAAAGTAGGATAATGGTTACTCAAAAAGCACTAGGTTCAGTTTACATAATTTCTGACATTGTTTGTTCTTTGCAATCCAAACGAGATTATTGTTTGGATTAACCTGATCATAAGAAAAACCATGACATTTACTAAAATCAAAGGGGTAATCCAAGGTCACTTAAGAGTTAGAGTGGTTAACAAAAACAAAAACAAAACAAAAAAAACTTCACAAATGTGGTTCTGATAGATCGATCATTAATCTATAAATCTAAATTATGTTTCATTATAAAAGAATGGTTAAATTTGAATTATATTATATACTAATATATGTTTTTAGATTGTGACAATATATATATATATATATATATATATATATATGTCTTTAGAAAATTAATACAATATTCATGAAATTCATTGAATTAAACAAGATACAAGTAGACGTAACTAAAGAAAAAAAGACAGTTTTCAAAGAGTTCAAAAGATGGTTGTTTTTCAAAATCTATTTGAAGCTTATATATATATATATGAATCTACATAAATCATGTGACACATTCCGTATTCACAGTTAAATTAAATCTGCTAAGAACGAATCACTCTCCTTCTAACTCACCGTTATTCAATTGTGTAGCTTCAGAGTTCAGACCATGAAACTTCAGGCTGACTGTAATGAATAATAAATATCATAATGCGCATGCACTCATTTATGTATACAAGAGATATATATAACGTTGATAAAACTAATCAAACATTCAATCATATATCTTCCATTTGTTATGGTTATTGATTCTTGTTTGCGTGGGGACAGTTTGCAATTTAGTAATCCAATATCGATCTTTAACTAAATATTGGTTCATGACACTGAACCTCTTATTGATTTCGGTATTTCGACGTCCCAATCATCATACGTGATACTGATGATGAGAAAATAAAAAACGAATATCATACTTGATACTGGTGTTGGTTTTGGATTTCGATTCTTAAAGTTCAAAACTCTAGCCCAATTTTAATAACTAGTGCAGTACAGCCCAATATATCACTAAGTTTAGGACAAATATATATATATATATATATATATATATATATATCACTTGGTAATAAGTTAATAACTAATAACCCGTGTTATATCACTGATTGGTTTACTGTTTAAGTAACTTTCATTAATTAATTTATAAATAAAAGAGTTTTAGTTGTAGTATTTTTAAAAAGATATTTATACTTTTTAAAACAAATTAGTAGTAATTTAAAATGTTGAAATGTAAGTGACAATTTAAGATGAGAAAAAACTAAGAACAGCTCATACGGGAGAGAATCTCAATGTAAAATAATAAAAGACTACTAAAAAGTCTCTGGTTCTCCATAGAGATTCTTTATTTAATTTTAACTCTATCAGTATTCATAATATCTTGTAGTACCAATTACTTTGCAAGTGATTTAACCATCCACTCACGGTTACACCTTTCAGATTATTTTCTGTCGACAGTCAATATTAAGTCATCTTCAATATCAAATTTCACTTGCTACCACAAACGTAGCTTGCCACCCTTATCTCAAGCTTAATTAATATAGAAGCACCCCAACCTCATATTCCATATTTATCTCATCATCTTCTTCGCTGTATAACCACATATCATCATCTTAAAGTTCAATGAGATATCATATTTTTTTCATTTTCCATATAGAATCACCCAAACTTCATTTTCCATATTTATCTCATCATCTTCTTAGTTGTTCAAGATAAATATCATATTTTCTTCGCTGTATAACCATCTCAAACAATATAATAAAATTATCTCTGGATCCTTTTAGTTCTTTCCATGCAGTAGTAACGAGTGTGTTAGCCCATAAATCGTTATACATTTCTCCCAATTGATTGACGTCATGACGTGGATCTTGCATCTTCAGCCACACATCAGTGGCATTCGTGCATGGTTCATATAATATATATCATAGAGGTTTGGAATTTTTTTTTAGCAATAATTTGTGATTAAATATGGTCAGTATTAAGATACCGTTGCTAATGGCATCTGTTGTATTTCTCTTAGCTGATTTATATTAGGAAAAAAAAAAGTTATAAAGACATTAAATTTTTTATTTAGATGATAGGAATGTAGTTGAAAGCATACACAAACTAGGGATCGGCAACCTTCTACGACACATACACAAACATGAAACAACTTATAAAATGCTAGCATACTGAGAGACTAGCATTTTGTCACATACATGACAATTATTGAAGATAAGGAACACAACACCATGGAAGATGACCATCCCTTCACGCATATGTATATGGTATCTTCTTCAATATGGTTGCTTAGGCTGTTTCAACGGCAGTAATAGAGCCCTTGGTGCATAGAGTAGAGCATATTTCGACACATTGTTCAACCGCTCCTTTAACAGTTTCACTTGGATCTAGTCACCAAAACAAAATTGGAATACATAATTGCAAAAAAAATAACAATAATATATTGAGCTTGGAGAAAGGTTGCTTTACCGAATTTCCTAAGAGTTGTTAAGGCACCGCACACAGAGGAGGTACATCCCAAATTACAATATTCATTCACAGTATCACCTTAAGTAGAAAAAAATACAACAAATGCAACTTACATAAATTTGAGTTCTTATTGCATGCATCTTGTAACAAATAGCATAATATAATCAAATAAATAAATCAATTTACCTGCAATTCCCAAAATGTCATGAGGAAGAAGACTAGGACATTCAATATTGGCCACGACTATTTGACATTTACTAATGTCTGAACAGTATTGTATCCCTTTTCCCTTAACCATGCAGGCACTATAAATGATCCTGGCAGCCCGGGTCGGGCAACAGGCCTTTAAAACTACCGCTTCTACTTGAATTTGCGCCATCACAAGACTCATTATGAGCATACTTAATATCACTGTTTTGCCTTCCATCTTTTGATTGGTCAATTGTTTGAACACAAAATATATGTAGAGAAATCACTTATAAGCTTGTATTGATGAAACGGTTGATGAAACAAGACTTGCTTAAATAATAGTTTGTCGACAATTCAATTTGCCACCACATACTTATTTTGTCACATTTATCACATTATCTATATAGAATCTAGACACTGACAGGACCCGAATATTATTATTTTTACGTGTTTTTTGTTTCTTTGTTTTAACTAACTCTTTTGTGGATGTAGGAGTTTTGTTTTTAATGAGTGTTTAATGTTTTGTAGTGACTAAATGGATGAGTGTGTCTCAATCCGGTTGAGCAGAGTAGTAGATGTGATGGTAATGAAAAACCATAGGAGGAGTAGAAGAAGCAATCCCGTAGTTCGTTGCTATAACTGCACTCAAAAAGAAGATGGTCTTTGGATTCCATAGAGGCACTAAAAAGGAGACAATTCTGGAGGTACAAAGAGACTCCATTGTTACAGCCTATTATGTTTCGAAATTCTCTTTGTTAAGTGTTGGGGCTTTAACCATGTTTTCTTAGTGGAAAAACCTTGAATCTCATCATGTAAAGGTTGATAAGCATCATTATGTGATATGCAGTTTCAAAATGTTATTGAGAAATTTGTTGAGATTCCACCTTAAGCAGTGTAAACGTTATCAGGCGCTCGAATATGATAGAGCTAATTAATTTTTTTTTTTGTTTATCACTAAAATTACGGTTAGTGGTTCTCTAGAGATACAATGGTATTCGTGATCTCTAGGGTTGAGGTTAGATTATAAATTAGTGAGTGTCTATTAAGTGTAACAATTTAAATCCTATAACAATCTGACGTTTTAAATCCTACATAATTTATATCTATCGTGTCCTTGATTCTCTTATACACCTACTTCAAATCAAATACTCTCTCCGTATTACAACAGATCATTGTTTAGAATTTTTTTTTTATCACAAAACATTAATTTTCTATAAATTTTATCATTTTATGTTAGGAAACTGTAAGTTTCAAGAATCATTAATTGAGAATTTTAAAATTTGGTAAATTGTTATTAGTTAACAGTTGTATGAAAAATATATAATTATGAATAAATAATGTATTTATATCTAAACATTAATTTTTTTAATAAAGAGAAAATCCTAAATAATGATCTTTGTGATAGGGAGTATAAAAAGAGTAGATTTAAAACATAAAAGAAGATGCATGAATAAAAAAATAATAATGATGATAAGTGTGCCTACAAACCCAAAACAAAAATAACAATGATACTAGGTACAAACCCACGGTAGACCGTGGGTTGAACATTTTATTTAAAATAAATTAAAATAGTTTTTCTGTTATTTTGTTATTAATAATCTTTTGTGATTTGCAATTTATATAAGCACATTTTAAAACTGTTTTTTAACTTTAAAATGAGTTCATTGTTTTAGTGTTGATTGTAATAGTTTTAATTTATAATAGCAATAACTTGTGTATATATACAACATGTAAATGAGAATTTACTTTGAAAATTAATTTTTATTTATTACTTTCAACATCACTTTTTATTTATTATTAAACGTACATGGAAACTTTAACCTAACAATGCCTTAATAAATTAATTTTTGTTTATTCTAGTTAAATTGTCTTAATTATCCTTAATGATCATATTATTTTTTGAACTATTTTCAATGGCATTCTATTGTAATTTTTTACACTTTTAATGTTAGTTTTATAAATGTACTTCTCAATTAATATAGTAGGATACTAACCAAAAGCAGATATTTCTATTTTTTATTTGCCATTATAAACACGAGGCATTTTTATCTATATTGTTTGTTTTTTTACTTCATTCAAAATTCACTGATTTTATTTATTTATATAGTAGTTCTATTTCATATTTTTAGAACGATATTTTTCTTTTTGTCAAAGTGTAATATGTAAACTATATTATTTTGAATACTTTGTATATGCAGATTAATAGAAATACATGTTCTATTATGTGTGTTTCTAGTGTTATATATGTATGCTTTGTGATTATAATACATATAGCCATAAATCCCATAACACATATCAAAATTCAAATAAACCACACTGCAATCCAAATAATAATAACTAGGATATATCCTGTGCTTAAAGCACGGGTGAACATTTTAAAAAAAAAATTATAATATAATAAGAAAAATTATTTTTTATTTTTTTAAAAAGTTATAAGTATTATATGAAAATTCTAAACAATTTGTAAATAAAATAAAATAAAATAAAGATGATAGTAGAATTATAATTTAAAATCTTAATTATATGAAAATATTTTTTTTAGATTTTTTTAGATTTATTAATATTTGATATATGAGTGTTTTTTATTTTTAATTTAGTTATATTTATTTAAATTAGTTAATTAAGCATAATTAATTTTTTCTAATGGCAGTTGAATGTAATTTTTTACACATTTTAAGGTTAGTTTTATATTTATACTTCTCAATTAATATAATAATAATAATAATAATAATAATAATAATAATAATAATAATAATAATAATAATAATAATAATAATAATAATAATAATAATAATAATAATAATAATAATAATAATAATAATAATAATAATAATAATAATAATAATAATAATAATAATCAATTCACTTGCTACCACAAACTTGGTTTGCCACCCTTATCTCAAAGCTCAAGATAGAAACACCCCAACCACAAACTTGGTTTGCCACCCTTATCTCAAAGCTCAAGATAGAAACACCCCAACTTTACTTGCCACGTACAATGGTCTAGACTCTAGAGTTAAGACAAGCTTTGCCGACGACCTCTCTATCTCAAGCTCAGTCCTAATTGCCCCCACAATAATGACTTTTTATTTTTGTGCTACGAATTGCAGAAAATGCTTGAGAACAAAAATATTAAAATGTTATAAATTCGTTAAAAAAATATACAATTGATTAAGAGTTTAGAGGACAAGAACAGTTAGAATGCTTTGGTTCTACAATTGATTTTTCCAAGATTATTTCGGTTTGCATCGCCAATCAATGAATTTTGACGCAGTCTATTATTTCCTAAATATATAATTTGACTATTAAACAAACAAACTCATATCATATATCATATATGATATATGTATGTTAAATTTGAGCTTATTTTGAGTTTCTAACTAAAAACCAATTAGCAATTAGTAGATTGACTCTAACCCTTTATATATTAATGATAATCCGTTTAAACTTCAGATGTGGGACTTGGATTGTATCCCAACAATCTCCTACTCAAACCAAGGACACATGTGGGATATTAACACGCCTCCTCGAGATGATAACTCTATCTCGAACTGATCCCACTTGAACCGATAATAAACTCCCTCTTGGGCCTCCTTTACTCGGGTTAACAAGAAGCATATCCGTATCCACTTTTTTTTAGGTCCACCAGAATTTTTAATTTTGGGCTCTGATACCATGTTAAATTTGGGCTTATCTTGAGCTTCTAACTAAAAACCAATTGACAATTAGTAGATTGACTCTAATCCTTTATATATTAACTAGGATGTCGGCCCGTGCGTTGCCGCACGGGAAAGTGAAAACTTGAAATGACTAACATTGTTAATTTCATATTTCGAGTAAAAAATTATGATAATTTTTAACTATATAATATAAAAATCATAAATAATGACTAATTAAGATGAATTAACAAAATTAGTTAAATAAAATATTTGTTGTATATATAAAAATAAAAAATCGATTCAGTGACAATAAGAGAATAATATTAAAGGTATAAAAATCTAGGTTTACTGAATCATATTCAGATAATCAATTTTGAAAGATATTTACATAAAATAAAATTTAACTCATTGTTCTATCGAAATTTATAAAAAGTAATATGAGAATCAGGGAGAAAGAGCTTATAGCTGCAATTGCAACCAACCAAATTGACTAAAAGATAAATCTATGAAAAATTAGAAATCACAATTAATTACCTAAATTAATACTTGAAAGAGATGATCAATACGGTGAGATGGAAAACCATACCAAACAAAAGTTAGATGAATGAGTCAATAAATAAAACAATCCAATTTTTAAAACAAAGATGAGTGAATCAATGTTAATTAATAAATTATAAGAAAATAATACTTAGAATTTTTAAATTTGGAGGTGTTAAACAATACTCAAAGAACAAAAACTCTTTTTAAAGTTCATATATATATATATATATATAAACAAAGAGGTGTGAAACAAAGAAAACTAATAAATGTGAACATTGAAAGTTGTGAATACGACATAGAAATACAATTGTTGGATCAAAATATTGTAACTTTTAAGATTATTAACAAATATAAACAGTTAGATGAGCTAATAAAAATAATCCCATCCGTTATATTTAAATTGACCCTTAAAAGTGAGTTTATATAATATATAAACATATAAATCTATAATATTATCTATTAACTTGTAAGTTTTAAAAATACTCAGAAAACAATAAATTCGGAACTTATTTTTGTATTCCATAAAAGTTTATATATAATAAACAAAGAAGTGTAAAATTCCATCGCGGGGGCGAGGATACTTGCCTTTGCGGTTCGACTTTCTTTTCAGGCTTAGGAGTAAAACATAAAGATGTGAAAAAGGTTCAAAAATTAATATGTGCGATTTTTGTAAGATGAGGGTACGACGAAGAGATGCAAAAATATGAAAATAAAGACGTGTGTAACAAAAAGGTGTGAAAACTAACAAGTGTAAACATTAAAATCAAGGGGTACGACAAAGAAACACAATTGTTGGATCAAAACACTGCAACTTTATATAAACAAAGAGGTCTAAAACAAAAAGGTGTGAAAACTAACGGGTGCCTACATGGAAAGTTGGGGATGGGATGAAGAAACACAATTGTTGAATCGAGTCTTTGCAACTTTTGAGATCATTAACAAAGGGTGAGATCATTTATAATACTTAAATAACAAAAACTCTTTTCAAAATCCATAAAAATCTGTATATATATAAAAACAAAAAGGTGTGAAAAAGGTGTGAAACAAAAAAGTGCGAAATCTAACAAGTGCAACCATTGAAAGCTAGGGGTATGACGAAAAAACACAATTGTTGGATCAAAACATTGCAACTTTATATAAAAAAGAGGTGTAAAATAAAAGGGTGTGAAAACTAACGGATGCCAAAATAGAAAGCTGGGAGTGCAACGAAGAAACACAATTGTTGGACATAAACTTTGCAACTTTTGATATCATTAACAAAGGGTGAGATCATTAGTAATACTCAAATAACAAAAACTCTTTTCAAAATCCATAAAAATCTGTATCTATATAAAAACAAAGAGTGTGAAAACAAAGAGGTGTGAAACAAAAAGGTGCGAAAACTAACAAGTGCAACCATTGAAAGCTAGGGCTATGACGAAGAAACAAAATTGTTGGATTAAAACATTGCAATTTTATATAAACAAAGAGGTGTAAAACAAAAGGGTGTGAAAACTAACGGGTTCCAACATGGAAAGATGGGGATGCAACGAAGAAACACAATTGTTGGACATAAACTTTGCAACTTTTGATATCATTAACAAAGGGTGAGATCATTAGTAATACTCAAATAACAAAAACTCTTTTCAAAATCCATAAAAATCTGTATCTATATAAAAACAAAGAGTGTGAAAACAAAGAGGTGTGAAACAAAAATGTGCGAAAACTAACAAGTGCAACCATTAAAAGCTAATGGTATGGCGAAGAAACACAATTGTTGGATCAAAATATCGTAACTTTATATAAACAAAGAGGTGTAAAACAAAAAGGTGTGAAAGTAACGGGTGCCAACATGGAAAGTTGGGAGTGCAACGAAGAAACACAATTGTTGGACCGCAACTTTGCAACTTTTGAGATCATTAACAAATGGTGAGATCATTAATAATACTCAAAGAACAAAAACTCTTTTCAAAATCTATAAAAATATGTATATATATATATATATATAAACAAAGAGGTGTGAAAATATAGAGGTGTGAAGCAAAAAGATGTAAAAATTAATAGGTGCGATTTTTAAAAGATAGGGGTACGACGAAGAAACACGATTATTAAAAAAAAAAACTTGCAACTGTTGGGATCATTAATAATTCTAAACCGTTAGATGAGATAATAGAAACAATCTCATTTATTAGATTAAAGATGACTCCCAAATTTCATAAAATTCTACTTCAAAATTAAAACTATGAAAATTTAGATATTTGCATTTTTTTTAACGAAAGAAATCTTAGAAGAAATTATTAATTGACACACTATTTTACTCTTGCTACGTCGTAATACTAATTACAATGCATAGCATTATTTTACTCATGCTACGTTTTAAATGATAAAGAAAAAAATCATTTGAGACAAAACTTCCTATAATTGTATTGTAAAAAAACTTCTCATCAAAAATTAAAACGAACAGGCCCATTATTTAAAAAATTACGCCCCTTTGTTACGCCCCTTTGTGCTATAGATATTGATATCATGTCCTTTTGTTAGTCTATTTAACTTGAAGAAATTAAATGTAAGTGCTATCTTGAGTAAATAATTAAATGTAATTGTTATCTTGAGTAAATTATCTAACCGACAACATAAAGACAAACAAAGTACTTAAGAAGAACCAAACTTTTCGTTAATCTATAATCTAATATATGAGAACAAATGGAGGAGGGAACAAAACCAATTTTTTGGAATGGACACTAACTTGTTAGTTCATAAAAATACCTTGATATAGATATTGATGCAGGTTAATTTAAAAACACTCCAATAAAAAAAAATTTGTTTTATTTTTTACTTTTAAAAATACACTAAAACAATAAATTTGAAACTTGTTTTTGTAGTCCATAAAAATTTATATATAATAAACAAAGAGGTGTAAAATATAAATGTGTAAAACATATAGCTGTAAAACATTGATGTGTGAAACAAAAAGGTGCAACAAAAAAAGGTGCAATTCTAAAAAGATATGGGTACAACGAAGAGATGCAAAAGTGAAAAGGTGCGATAAAAGATGGAGGTACGACGAAGAGATGCAAAAGCTAAAAGGTGCAATTTTTGAAAGATGGGGGTGCGACGAAAAGAAACAATGTGAGAGAAAAAGCTTGCAACTGTTGGGATCATTAATAAGTTTCAACTGTTAGATGAAATAATAGAACCAATCTCAGCCGTTTGATTAAAGATGACACAAAAAGTGGGTTTGCTATTATATATGGGCTTTTAAAAATACTCTAAAAACAATAAATTTGAAACTTGTTTATGTAGTCCATAAAAGTTTATATATAATAAAAAAGAGGTGTAAAATATAAATGTGTAAAACATTGAAGTGTGAAACAAAAAAGTGCAACAATAAAAAGATGCAATTCTAAAAAGATGGGAGTACGACGAAGAGATGCAAAGTGAAAATGTGCGATAAAAGATGAAAGTACGTTGAAGAGATGAAAAAATTAAAAGGTGCAATTTTTGAAAGATGGGGGTGCGACGAAGAGATGCAAAAGTGAAAAGGTGCGATAAATGATAGAGATACGACGAAGAGATGCAAAAATTAAAAGGTGCAATTTTTTAAAGATGGGGTGCGACGAAAAGAAATGATTTGAGAGAAAAAGCTTGCAACTGTTGGAATCATTAATAAGTTTCAACCGTTAGATGAAATAATAGAACCAATCTCAGCCGTTGGATTAAAGATGACACAAAAAAGTGGGTTTGCTATTATATATAGATTTGCTATTATATATGGGCTTTTAAAAATACTCTAAAAACAATAAATTTGAAACTTGTTTATGTAGTCCATAAAAGTTTATATATAATAAAAAAGAGGTGTAAAATATAAATGTGTAAAACATTGAAGTGTGAAACAAAAAAGTGCAACAATAAAAAGATGCAATTCTAAAAAGATGGGAGTACGACGAAGAGATGCAAAGTGAAAATGTGCGATAAAATATGAAGGTATGTTGAAGAGATGAAAAAATTAAAAGGTGCAATTTTTGAAAGATGGGGGTGCGACGAAGAGATGCAAAAGTGAAAAGGTGCGATAAATGATAGAGATACGACGAAGAGATGCACAAATTAAAAGGTGCAATTTTTTAAAGATGGGGGTGCGACGAAAAGAAATGATTTGAGAGAAAAAGCTTGCAACTGTTGGAATCATTAATAAGTTTCAACCGTTAGATGAAATAATAGAACCAATCTCAGCCGTTGGATTAAAGATGACACAAAAAAGTGGGTTTGCTATTATATATAGATGATAATCCCTTTAAACTTGAGATGTGAGAGTTAGATTGTATTCGAACAATATATACATCTTTTAATAACACAGCATCATCATCTCCTCATTAATTAATTTTGGTTTTTAGTATTAAAACTTTTCTACTGATTACTTTTGTAATGAAAGATTTTTAAAATTTTCCAAAATGTTGATGTTTTATTAGTTTTTGAGGGATTTTTTCAATAACAGAATCTTTTCTTCGCGTGGGGACAGTTTGCAATTGGGTAATCCAATATAGACTCTTTAATTAAACATTGGTTCGTGACATCGAACCTCTCTTCTTGGTTTCGGTAGACGTCCAGTCATACGTACGTGACACTAGTATTGGTTTTGGATTTCGGTTCTTAAACCACATATATAAGGGCCACTGTCGAAAGTTTCAAAACTCTAGCCCAATCTCAATAAACGAGTGCAGTAGCTAGCAGTACTGCCTTTTATAAGACACAAGCAATTATTATTGCATCTCACTGTTATTGTTTTAAACTACAGTATAACCAAACTTAGAATGATATGTTAAGATCTCTTAGATCTTTTTGGTACGTTGAAAGCCAATAATCAATAATTTTAATTTCTTTATCTCTTTGCATCACCAGCCACTCCGGATCTCCTTTGCTCTTCAAATTGATATCTTGACAATGTGAACCTGCTCATATATTACATTTAAAATTAATATAACGGGATGGTTCATCATATTCAAAAAAGATTTGGTGGATAAAATGGTTTGAAGAAAACTGAATATTAAATAAATTACCATTATTTGTGGTGATTGCAACTACACTATCTGAAAGATCCTCCAAAACTCTATAATATATGAAAAAAATATATCTCATAAAACATTGTATTTATATAGTAATTCACCGATAACCTATTCAAACAATTATGAATGAAAATTATTATGCTTATTTACCCGCCAACGCTGTAAGGATCTGACAGTCCATTAGAAAATATTATATTGCTCCCAAATCTTTGGAGGATTAACTTGATATCCTGCATTAGATATATTTCATAGTAAGATACACCTAAAAAAAAGAAATAAAACGAAGCAGAACTTTGTAAAAGATTATGCAAAACAAACAAAAAGTTGAATATAAATGATTCAAAATAGAGACAATAAAACCAATTTTTATCAAACCTCAAAGAATGTAACAATGTTATTGCTACCCTAAGTAATGTAACCTCAAAGAATGTAACAATGCTATTAGCTCTGGACAAGGCCTCTCCTCCCACAAATGCAACCGCAACATCAACGCCAACTCCATATCTAATTATCTGGTTTAATAATTTCCATCGGATGTGATTGCTACCCTAAGTAATTCCAATTTTATCATTTATCTCGGTTATCTAAACTCAATGTGCAAGTCTGTACAGATGTAAAATGTACTTCGATTATGATATATATAAAAGTACCGTTATCAAAAAAAAAAAAAAAAAAAAAAAAGAATGTAACAATGTACAGGATACATGAAGGAGATTTTAGTGGCTTGTGTAATAGACTTATTATATAATATGTATGAGTTTTAAAAGTTAATTATTCATCTATCTATTCCTGAATGCCATAGTACGTTGTAATCCAATGTGGCCTAGGAGAGACACCATAATTAGATTCACAGCCCTCAATGAAACTGGTCATATTAAACGGGGATGTTGGGAACATGGTATCTTGTTTGTCATGTCCCACCGGTATCACTATCTCGCTGCAGCCCTATATTAAGATCATTTCATTTAATTAAGGTTATAAAAATCTTATATCAATATGTTAAACTGGGTTTCAATATGCCTTTTACTGCGTAAGTTACATACTTGCCATCTCCATGCCATATCATCGTTTGCGACTAGCACAGAATAATTCGTATCATAGCAAGATTGATTGCCTGTTAAAGCGACGACACCTGCGAAAATCCGGTCGAGTATATCGATTTTACGGTTTGGTGGGTTGGCGTTGATTGCATTGCACACGTTGGTCACCCAATAACCCTCGTTGTATTGAACAGCTTCAGCGTATATCGTGTCCAAAAAGTCCTTCAGATCGAAGCTTCTATTTAATGGACTGCCAATTTATTTCAAGGAAGACAATTAAGCATTTTAACCATAGATAAATGAATTGAAAATTACAAAATTAGAAGATATTTTCTTCCTACGCGCAAGTTTTGAACTTTTTGCTGAGAATCAATAAGCCGTTGGGTTTGGCAGCAACTTTATCGATTTCTTTCCAAGATTTGCGGATCGTATTGTAACATCTCTTGTTCGTTTCCTAATAGAATATATGTTAGGAACATAAAGAGAATGATGCAATTAAAATTAGTAAAGACTAAGCAACACAACAATTGTGACTAACAAAAAAATTGAAATTGATTTATTCTGATAAAACAAATGCAAACTCCAACATACTGATAATTAAGGTTTAATAATTAAATAAATGTTATTACCTTGAAAACTTTGGTAATAATATAATAATAACCAAATTTAGGACGAGTATCTTCAAAGTAGAGAAGAGGAGCTGAAGATGCTAATGCCCCGAGTGCTATGTGCGGATACTTTAGCCTAAACCATGCTGCTAACACTGTGTGTCCATGAAAAAAAGGTAATACCGAAGAAAAACATAATCAAACCAATGATTATTAATTCCGTATACCTTTGTATCATATAATGCTATTTGATATTATTATTGAGAGTAATATGTAAGCAGTAAGCAGGGTCGGCCCTTGACCCAAGCTTGACAAGCTCATATGTTTTATCTTTATAAAACAAATTCGGCATCCATTTTATAAAAATTTCTTTAGTTTTTTTGGGTAAAAACCGTAAAAGCTAAAGTGGCCTCTTATATATAAGTTTTGAGGTGGACACTTTGTTTATAATATATATAGTTAATCCAAAATTATTATTTTATAAATAAAAAAAAATTAAGGAAAAGTACTTAACAGCTTTTATATCACACACTTAAAATTTTTATCTATTAAGCTCAAAAAATAGTTACAGTATTATGAAAATGTGCAAAGCGATTTAGTTTTCCCCTTATGGCCTTTTAATATTGAGAACCGGCTATGTCTTAAAGAGTAACTATATTACATAAACCACAAAAGTTATGGACTAGTAGACTGATGATATATATATATATACTAGTGTACATAGACTTACTTCCACCATAGGATCCTCCTACGACAATGATAGGGCTGTGTTTAGTGGAGTACTTTTCCTTAACATGCAAAAGAATTGCAGCGTAGTCTGCTAGAGCTTGAGCTGTATTCAAATACCCCAACGTACTCGCGTTCTTCATTGCTTCTTTTACTGATCCAAATGGAATCGTCTTCCCATAATACCTATGCTGCATTATATATTGTATGTACTTACATGCAAACACGGCTACAACAAATCTATATAAACACACATACACTGATACACACTGCACACACCTCTATGTAGACGCAGAGCGCTTTAAAGTGAGGAGCATTGTCCCTAAGAAAACCGAAGGCAGACAAATCAATCTCTAACGATGATTCCAGTCCAAGAAATGCTAAGATTGGTGCGTTCGCTTTAGCACCAGCCCAGTGCTTAGAATCGATGGCGTATCGTTGTTGAAATGTCAGGTAGCTTTCCGGTGTGAATGTGAAATGGTCGAGAGTCTGATTAAAGTAGAAAAACTTAAGATCAAATTCAGCAATTTTTTGTGTTGGTCTGTCTGGTGCATTCTTTAGCAGATTTGGAGAAATTCCAAGTCGAGCGATTTTGGAGTGTGCGGGACAGATGAAATAAGATGACGATGTTGAGAATATGAAAAGAAGGAGAATTTTAAATGGAAGTGACATTTTTTTAGTGTTGTTTGTATATGAATCTTGAACTTAGTCAGCTTCCCAAGTCCATCCAGCAAAACCATTATATAGATCCTCAAAGGTTATAATGAACTAAATTATGTACTTAAATGAGTTTCTGCCTTTTGTGCGAATTGTTTGGTATAAAACATCAAACGTCATCTCGATGTTTGTTTAAATATGTTTTTGCATCACACATATATTGATATATACGTATGTATGTTTGTTTGTTTGTTTTTGTATATATGTACGATACGAAAACTATGAAAAATCTCATTGTAAAAATTAATTATAAAATCAATATAACTATGAACGCTGAAGTTTTATTTGGATTATCTTTTTTTTTTTTTTCTTTCTTAATAAGAGACCACCAATGGAGAAGCCAATATTGTCCCGGAACTGGAGAAATTTTAGCGTACGTCCACATTTTTTATAAAGACTTATAGCACCAAAAAAAAAGCAAAAAAAAAAAGAAAGTTAAATTGCGTATTAAATGTTATCATGTTGGTGAAAGTTGCGCGTGCAAAGCGATGGGCATACATGTTGACTGGATTAGCAATTAACACCACAAGTTTTACATGCCTTGCTTCATGAATCTGCAATCATTTCTTATTTCTTTTATGTACATAAATATTTAACGTCACCGAATGTTATCATATAGTGTGGTGTCTTCGGCCCAGACTTCCACTTTCTTTTTTCTTTATTATTGATAATCGAATCTTCAACTTTTGAGACCATAGACCAACCATTATAATAGTTAAGATGTGATGCATCTAGACCATATATCATTTTTCTCCAGTCACAATAATTAGTCAATAAACAACGACTTGAATGGCTTGCTTTTATTGAATACACGACAGTTCCATGTCTATTTAGAAATAGGATCTACATACATAACTGAATATGCTCTTTCTCGTCGAAATATATTATTGTTCAGATTAGAAAACGATGGGCAAGCTCTTGATATATATTTACTATATAGATAAGGGGAGATGATTTTGCTCAGTTAGTACTAGAGCAGGCTTGGAGCCAAGGAGATACTTTAACTTGCCCAATATGAATACAGTACTTCCACGGATATGGTTTTGAACTTACAAGTGATTACCACATATGCAAAAGTTATCCGAATAAACCATTATATGGAGCTCACAAGTATTTCCAACTTTTGCAACCTATCTTCTTATACTGACATCCATTTTTATTCTTCTATATAATAGAATATTATTGGAACTTATATTCTTTAAATAAAGTTATTTATTTTAGCACTTCCATGATAGGCATATAGTACGATATATTGTTATTCTTCGATAAGGTTCAAACCAGCTAGACTGTGTTCCCACCCCACATAATTATTTTGTCTCTTTCATGCCAACACATCTAATCAGAAGAGCTATCCCCATGTATTTACGATGCTTTATCGATAATAAATTTATATTTTGTATCATGGTAAATGTGTTTATACTCCATATGTACTTATATATGGTGCTATGTAAAGATGATTAGATAGGTCAAAGTTCCTGGTGTAAAAAATAATTGTGGAATTAACTACTTTTTGAAATATTTTTTCTTCATATTATTTTTTATGTATACATTGTCTCGTGCAATAGTTTACAACTTTCATTTACTTCAGCAACTAAAGTTCGATGATCACAACAACAACAACTAAGAAAACAAAAAACTAGACTCCTCTACATTTCAACAGTCCATAGAATTTGGTACACTCTATAACTGAAAATGTTGAAATCCCATGATGAGCAAATATGACATCTTCTCGAGATCTTTTTCAAAAAAAACAAAAAAAGACATTTTCTCGATCATCTAGTAGTCCCATAATTTTAGTGCTGTTTAATTAATTTATTGGAGTTAACAACAACAACCAAAAAAAAAAATTACTCAACCAATAAATTTTTGGAGTCCATATATAGTCTCATAAAATTTGGAGATCAGATATCAGATTAGGTTAACTATATTTATTTTACGTCGTCTCTATTTAACAGTATATAACCAATAAAAACGATACTTTACGTTCAAAACTATTACACATATATTAAAATTTCAGGGGCAACAGTTTTAGATACCTATAGTGTTGTTAGAGAATTCTTTGACCCAAAAAAAAAAAAAAAAACACTACAAAAGTATATATATATACATGTACATTCATACGTAAAAATGACTATAAATATAATTCGTTCATGCATGCATAACATAAGTATTATGAACAATATAATTATTAGTGTGACAATGCTAAACTTACTAACTAAATATTAACGTAACATGAACTATGTTGGGAATTGTTTGGCTGGGACAAAGAGAATGTGACATGAGGACACTCAATATTAGCCGTACGATGTGCTGTCCACCAAAATCCGATTATAAACCTAACCCTCGCCTTAACAAATACTTCAAAGTCGATATTTCCCAACGAAGCTTGAGCCCTCAAATCCTGACCACTGGATTCGGAAACGCGGACGTTCTGAACGATCAACGCGTCACCGATCAGTGCAACGTTCATTCGCGGTTGTTGAAACGGTTCCAACTTCGTGTCGAACGCAAGCGTCTGGTCCTTGAATAGAACAAATATCTGGACGGAAGTGTAGTAAACCGAGAGTTGGTGGTTGGGGTTGTACGACTGGATGGTGATTTTGAATGTAGCTGACATGTAATTGTCGTTGGTAAGGATAAAGTTTTGTACAAACGCGTTTTCAACACTGTAATGAAGTTTCTTGCGTTTGGTTACGAGCCAGGTAATGAAAACACCTAGAGCTATGACGAATATTATGGTAAATATGAAGAAGATAACATGGCGAAGGCTACGGCGGCTTGACGAAGTTATCGGAGGCATTGGATCTAGCTAGAGAGTTTTAAGGTTACACACTGGTTGATTTGGATGATTTTATATATAGACATAGATAATGCTTCGTATTCTAGAATCTGATGTTTTTCGCTTCAGAATCTTATGTTTTGTGTGTGTGTGTGTGAAATATCAGAATCTTACGTTGCTTCTAACCTTATGACTATTTTATCAATATTCTTCTCTTTATAAAACGGAGATGCAAAACCGAGATCCTAGGTAATCAATTTTGATGCATCAAAGAATATAGTAGAATTTATCGAAACCCAATTCACATTTAACCATATGAAATCGTCTCTCGTTCCATGCAATTAATGCGCTAATGCATTTTATAAAATTAATTAATTTAAGAAAGAAAAAGAAAAAATTATCTGCTGGAGGCTGTTTTATGAAAGATAATCTTGACTTTAATGATCATCAAGATGAGAGAACCAGACTAAATTGAAGAAGAGAAATACATAACTATGGAAACTTTAATAAATTTACCTTGTAGGGAACAAATAACTGTCTCTGTTTTGATACAACAAACGTAGCCTCCAGCTCCGACCTAACATTCCTGATCTGGCCTAATCCCTCTTTCAAATATGGTTTGCGACGGCAACCTAATCACCATCTGGTTTCTGTATGAAGCCTAGACACTCTTTGGTTTTATTGTTTGTACAAAAAAACTGTTCACTTCCATCTCATTTGGGCTTTAGGATTTCCCACCTTTACCTTATCTTGTGAATTGAGCTTCTTCCAAAATTTGGTTCCAAAATATGTGTTTTAACTGGGCTTAGATTAATACTATAAAGAAAACTTGTGGGCCATAGACAATCTAGTAATTGAGTTCTTTTATGCAATTTAAAAGAAAACCAAGAATTAAAATTAAATGAAAAATGAAAAATACTAATGAAAATTTTGGAGCCCATAATCTCTTAAAATATGATGATCAGAATTTAGGTTTACAAGATAACAGTATCTACTATCTTCTATCTTTCTACAATTCTACCAATGAAAATTAAATTCTCTCTACATCCATCATAATTTGTTTTTATTACCTGTAGTGTTGTTAGAGAATTCTTTTATCCAAAAAAAATAAGAACGAAAGAAACAAAGGAAGAAAGAAAGAAAGAACGTAATATAAGTGAGTGTTGACGTTAAAAACAAGTATAAATGTACAAATATTCGTTCATGCATAACAGTAATCACCAGCATCACATATCAGAGGATGAACGATACGATTATTAGTGTGAAAATGCAAACTTCGTAATCAAATATTAACATCACATGAACTATTTTGGGAATTGTGTGACTGCGACAAGACGACCATGACATGAGAACACTTAACCTTAGCCGTATGATGTGCTGTCTTCCATACCCCGACTTTAAACCTAACCCTCGCCTTAACAAACACTTCAAAATCGATCTTTCCCGACGAGATTTGAGCCCTCAAATCCTTACCATTGGATTTAGAAACGGCGACGTTTTGTGCGACTAACGTGTCATCAATTTGTTTGACATTCATCCTCGGTTGGTGAAACGGCTCCATCGTGTCGAACGCAAGCGTCTGGTCCTTGAATTTAACGAATATCTCGACGGAGCTGTAGTAGACCGAGATCCTGTGGTTAGGATTGTGGGACTGGATGGTGAATATGAACGTAGCTGACATGTGATTGTCGTTGGTAAGGTTAAAGTTTTGAACCGAGGCGTTTTCAAGAGTGTAATGAAGTTTCTTGGGTTTGGTTTCAAACCAGGCAATGAGAAAACCTACAGCTGCGATGAAGATTAGAGTTAGTATGACGAGAAAAACGTAGCATACAATGCTAGGGCGGCGCTGTGGCTGCGCTGGCAATGTTTTCAACGCCATTGGTTCTAGATTGGGTTTGTGGTCACACATGGTTTAGTTGTATATTTTTGTATATATAGAATAGATACTTGTGATGCAAGATACTTGGAAAGTCCCTTGGATTCTGATGTTCTTTGCTTCAGCTGTAGAGAGATATGAGTTATATTTTATATTGTCGCTTTGGGACATTCGTGTCTCATCATCTACTTTGCTTTCCAATCAGCATTTCTTTTGACAATATTATGTTTCAAAGCTTTATTGAGCATTTCTAAGACAACACTCAAACTGGCAAGTGGGACATGTAGCATGTTATCTTATCATTTATAAAACTTACCCGAGAAAAAAAGAAGATAATTCGCAGAAAAAGTGTAAAACGTATACAATATTCATATAATTTGTATGAACTTAATTTACGTTCTTAAGAATTTAGATACTATGATAGATTGTACATTCCATTATGACAGAGAGATATATAATTGGGAGATTCTCAAAAATAGCACCAAAATAAGTTTTTGTTCCAAATTTAGCATAACATCTCTAAAATTCCAAAAATAACACTAACTAATCTTATAAAATTAAATTCTAAATTCAAAATACTAAACTCTACCTCTCAAAACTATACCCTAAATGTAAAATTGAGAACCCAAACATAAAAAAACAAATTCTAAAATTTAATTTTAAATATATTAATGTGTTAAATAATGCTATTTTTGGAAATTTATGAAGTGTGTGCTACAATTGTCCATAAAAATTGATTTAGTGCTATTTTAGGGTATTTCTCTATATAATTTTTGTTGGTAAACCCATTTAAATACCCCTTTTTTGTGTGTGTGATAAAGGTTTTCGGGCACACGTTTTCCATTTTCTAAGGCCAGAGACCAAAAAAATTTATATGGTCTATTTCCAAATATTATTTGAGCGAATTATAATTGCATAAGAGTTTTTACCGGTTCAGCTATAGACACTTAATGTTTTGCTATTTTTGTTTAGAATACGACATAAGATATAAATAATAGTCAAGTCTTTTGAAAGTTTTATAGAACTAGATAAATACAAACCTAAAGGTTTTAATTTTAATTTTTATTTTCTAAATTTATTTTCTTTTAAATAGATAAATAAATAGATGTCAAGAAAAAATGTTTTCTTTATTTTTTTTGTGTGTTGTTTGTATTTTTATGGGATGTCTATAACAATCATCCTGTAACTATAGACATTCAACTAGAATCACCTTGTACTTTAAGTATCTTCCCAATTTACCAAGCTAACTACATAACTTTACCTAATCTATAGAATCCATTCTAACTAACCAAATTCAGATAACTGTGATTTAAAACAGCGTTTAATTTTTTACGAAATAATACAATATTACGATTTTAAAATGAAATTAATTGAATTTGATTAATTGAAAAAAATATTGATTGAGTAAAATTAGAAAGCTTATAACCAATATAGTAAGTTGGACATAGACTAAACGTATAAGAAGATCATAGGTGAACGTTTATATAAGTATAGGAGGATTGCTAGAGACAACCCTATTTATATCTCTAAGTATAACTTTATGGATTATTCAATAATAGTTAAAACCACATGACCAGGATATTCAAAACTGAAATCCAAAGTAATCTATAAGATTTTATATGCATATATAAATATAGCAGTATTTAGGCAAGGCATTTGAGTATCATTAAAAAAAAATAGAATTTAATGATCACCATGAGAGAATTAGACTAATTGAAGAAGATAAATACATAAATATGAAAACTGTTTTTGCCCTTTAATTTGTACAAGCATAATGTGGTGCTTATGTGTCTACAATAGAGATGTTTTAATTAAAACTAGGTATTAACCCGCGGAAAATCGCGGGCTCAACTTTTTATAATGACAATTTGTAATAATTTATTTTGTTATTATGTTATTTATAATGGTTTGTGATGAAAAATCGTGTTTGCTAATATTATAACTTTTTATTTTTTATTTATTAATTTTTAAAATCTAAGATGTTAAACGTAAATATTATCTATTTTATTCAGTTATATTTTTGATTAAAATTTTAATCTGACTTTTTTTTGGATAAAATTTGTAGTTGTAGATTTTATTCGATTAGATTTTTAAAATCTTAGCTGTTATTTTTTTTAATGTGAATTAGTTTTGATTATAATAGATTTTTTTTTACTTTTCTAAAATTTAGTTTATTTGAATTGTCCCTGATTTTAGTTTTTTAATTCATTATATTTGTTTAATTAATTAACTAATCTTAATTAAGTTTTTCTAGTGACAATGTAACTTTTTACATATTTTAAAGTTAGTTTCATATTTATACTTCTCAATTAATATAGTAGGATTTAAACATTTATAAACATTTCAATATTGCATACTAATTTATATCCAATATTGCACACAAAAATATTATTTTACTTTTTTTTGTCCAGAAACAGTTTATATTATATTAATATTTGTAATTGTTCATAGAAATAATTATGGGTAAATAATTAAGGGAATATATTTTTGTTTTTCGATTGTTTGGTTTATGTATTTGAATATTTGAATTAGTTGGATTCATTATGCATGTAACCCCGTGATTCTGGTTGAGTAGTCGAGTAGTTATTTTAATTTTAATTCTAAATAATTACTAATTATCTTTTATAGCCTCAACTGTTTTAGCCATTTTAAAAAAAAATTTAATGGCAATTACATGTAATTTTTTACACTTTTTAAGGTTATTTTTAATTTTGTACTTCTCAATTAATATAGTAGGATGTATATTTTAAACTAATACAGTTTGATTTATGTTTTTTTGTCGTTGTTTGATGTATATTTTTATCTAGAAAGCTCACTAAAGTTTTAAGATGTTATAAAATGTTTAAAATTAACAAAAACAAATTAAATAGACAAAAAAAAAGTTTATATTTTATATTAGCTTATATGATTTTTTTTTCTTAACTACAAAAGAGAACATTATAACATTGTGCTAATACTTCTCCTACATCCACACCAAAAAAAAATATAAGTATATATAAATAATTTTTGGTAAAAAAAAAATAGAAATAATAATCAGTAAATATGATTTATGCTATATGTAAAAGCACGTAAAAATCCAAGAACCATTTTACATTTGTTCTTGGATAAAAAAAGAAAAAAAAGATGAAACGAAAAAAAGAAAGGAGAAGAGGAATAAAAAAAGAAAAAAAAGATGAGCTTTCAATCGCAAACACAAAGCCCTGAACCTGATTAAACTAAATGAAACGAAAACAATATCGGAATATTAAAGGGCTTTTATAAAAAAATTCGGGCTAAAATAAGGCCCAGCCCACTTACTACAGTATTTGTTACTTGGTTCTTCAATTTTTTCTTCTTCTTCTTCTTCAATCGATTAATCCCTAAACGCTCTTCTTCAGTCATTTGTACGCCTCCGGCTAACCGTCTTCTGTCGCTGGCCATTACATCTCCGGCGAAGCAGCTTCTTCTTCTACTCCGGTGAGGGGGGTCAAGTTCACTGCTTTCTTCTGAAATTTTGTAAAATAGCTGCAACTTAACTCTAAGAAAGTTACGAACTGAAATTCAAATCTGATCAGGGCTGTAATTTATCTATGTTTGCAGGAAGTGAAGTTGATTGGGAGCAAATAGAGCAGTGAGTAACTATGGAAGACGATCCAAGTAACCCTCATGAACTCGATTTGGAGAAAGGCGAGCGACCAATTTGGTTGATGAAGTGTCCTGTAGTTGTCGCCAAGGCGTGGGGAAAGCTAGCTCCTTCTTCTTATTCTTCTTCCTCGGAATCTCTTGACTTGGCCAAGGTTGTTCTCACCATTGATCCTCTACGCACTACCCCCGAGGTATATTATATATATTTGGTTACATGTTCCTTTTTGATTCTCAAAGTTCGGTGCCCTAGTTTGTTTGATTGAGTATAACTTTTATGAAACTGAGTGGTTTTATCTATCTATATGTCCACAAAGTTCGAATTTTTCATGCCAATCTCATTACCCATGTGGTTGATTTTCAAATCTAGCCTAGTGAAAGAAAGATCCTTTCTGTTGAGTGCTCTTTCAACTTATTTCGATGGGTGTGGTCTGTAGTGCTCAGGGAAGGGTCCTGCTTTACGTTCTGTATTTTTTCTACTTTGTTGCAACTTATTTCCTTGTACTGGTATCATCAATCAGTTCACTATGGAGATGAATAATGCTGAGTTTGAGAACATGCCAAAGAGCTACGCTTTGAACATGTTCAAAGACGTTGTTCCCATGCAGGCCTTTTCGGATATCAATCAAGGTATTTTGATATTTTACCTCTCTTATTGATAACATCAGATTTGTCTCTTGTCTTCGTCTGGCTTTCCATCTCATACTAGGCAAACTACTCTATAGTGAATACAGCTCTTGAAGGAAAGATAGATCACAAATTCGATATGAAGCCATATGGCGAAGACATTGAAGAATATGCAAGGCTTTGTCGGGAGAGAACGACCAAAGCCATGGTTAAAAATCGACAGATACAGGTAAATATGGAGGCGTTTGCTTTCCTATAATTCTCCTCCTACGCTGTCTCTTTTGTTAGCTAATTGTATAAGGACTTTTCTTCTGTGAACTGCGTGCGCCTATAGGTTATCGATAATGACCGCGGAGTACATATGAGGCCCATGCCTGGAATGTTTAGTTTACTTTCATCCAATTCAAAGGTAAAATGGTATTCTCTTGTCAATGATTTTGCATATATGGAGTAATCATTAAGATGGTAAAGAGTAATGAAGCAACAATTCAGCATTCTTTTGTCAGACTAGATACGATTCTGTCTGGATGGATACTTCAACTTTAAATCTTCTGTCTTTTATCTTTTCTTTCCCATATCAGCCTTACCAATGTAGAAGAGTTTGTGCTTGTGTTTGAATGAGCAGGAAAAGAAGAGACCTGCCCCAGTCAAGCAAACAGAGGTGAAGAGGACGAGAAGAGATCGTGGTGAGCTTGAAGCTATAATGTTCAAGCTATTCGAAGGACAACCTAATTGGACATTGAAGCAGCTTATACAGGAGACAGACCAACCAGCACAGTTCCTGAAAGAAATACTGAACGAGCTGTGCGTGTACAATAAGAGAGGATCGAACCAAGGGACATATGAGCTTAAACCTGAATACAAGAAAAGTGCCGAAGATGATGACGCAGGTGGGCACTGAAACCAACTAACCCCTTGTGTAGCACTATATTCATGTGCCTTAGTACCCTGAGTCATTTGATCAGATTTTAGCAGAGGAGAAAAGAATGGTTTTTAATTGTTTAGTTTATATTACTATTATTAATCCAAACAGGCAAATATCGTTGATGAAACTGTTCATGATTCCTATGGCTTTGCTGGAGATTCCGATGTCTGGTGGACTTGTTTCAGCACCTTGAAGATGTAGATGTATGTCTCCACGTTCTTCTTCGATCTCGGCTTTCTTCTCTGCAGATGTGTCATGTTTTTGAATGCCTATGCACCCGAGACTCGACATACCTGCATGATGGAAATCTTATAGATTTACGATCCTAATTTGTAGCTCTAATTATAAAGAAGCCGATTACCAAACCCGAGAGCCCTTGACTAATAACGATACCTTAACTTATTACAGCCAATTTTGTTTTACATATGTTTTTTTAATCATATTACAACCAGTGAACTATTAAATCGATATTTTAAGATCCTTAAGATCATTGTGATAGCCTGATAGGTGTGAATCCAAGATTCAACGACCTTAACTTCTTTCTTACGTTGCTCTACGAGCCAATCCGTGTCTTCCCTGCGCTTCAAGTTAATATCCATGCAGTGAGACTCTGTTCAATGTTTATTATAGGACAAATATATATAGAACATTAGTGAGAGAGTTCATGTACCCCTTGGATTAACGCTTTGTTAAAAAAAACAAATCATGTCTGATAATTTACCGTCTTTTGTCGTAATGGCAACAACCGTGTCCGAGATATCTTCCAATACTCTGAAATATATGGAAAAGAAAAAAACTCTGCTTCGCACACACATTCCATTATAATATATCTAATATCTCTGATAGCTCATCTTAAAAAATTATGAATAAAAAAAATTACCTGCCGACACTATACGGATCTAACACTCCGTTGGAGAATATGATGTTGTTGCCAAATCTTCGAAATATTAACTTAACATCCAATAAATATACATTGATATATTAATTTATGAATAAGATACATATTGAAATTAGTTATATCATATATAGGATTATAGAATTATGAATTATGAGTGATGTCAAAAAAAAAGAAAAAAAAAAATAAGAATTATATACAAAGTTATATTAAAAAAAAAAAATGAATAGTAGGAACCTGTGTTCCTCTGATGTCCAAACAATTCCCTTTCGGCGTTTGTACTTGAGTTTTCCTTTGCCTTTTTGTTCACATTTGCGATTGTTGTCACCAATGCTTATATCTTTATCACGAGCATTGGGATTTGGTTCTTCTGAAACACTATAATCTGTAAAACGTACACGTCCAGAGTCAATCTCCATAACATCAGGAACTAAAATATTGTAATGCTCAATAATTTGTTTTGTAGTTTTCCTAAGAACAACTGCAGCAATGTTTTCCCAACAGATCTGTGTTTCATCGTCATATATTGCAAGGGCTCTCTCGAAAGCAATATCATCATCCCTGCTCCAAGCTGAACCAGCACTAAAATTCCCTCCCGAAGTCATTTTTCATGAAAAAACTCAAATCTTTTAGACCAAATACTCTCCGGCTAAAGAAAAAAAAAAACAAATGCTCTAGAATTATATGATGACTTGAAATCCTAAACCCTGCTTTTATAAACCCACAAACTAGCTTTGAAAGACTTGTAAAGACTATACAGTACTATATACCCCCAAGATGGAAAGAGATCAAAACTTATCTTTAATATATACTATTTATAGTTTAAAACATTATTAATTTTCACAAAAGAAATTAAAGACACATTATTGTTATTATTTTCTTTCTTTTTTCCCTTATTCAGGTTTTTTGATTAAGATTACCTTGTCTTATATTTCATAGTTTTGATTTGACATGTCTAAATCCTCATTTTACTATTTCTTTTATCAGTGTTTAAATTTAGAGTTCTGTTTTGAATGGATATAGTCATTATTCAGAAAAAAAGATTGTTCAACTTGTTATGAAAAACATTTTTATTTCTAAAAGAGTTGATAAAGAGGACAAATTCCATATTAATGAAAATTTCTAAAATCTATCCATTATTATTTACATATTAAGTATCTATCAACCTTTCTCTATAGAAAGATTTCCTCAAACAGTTTTCTAACATCATAAAACAGAAAACATATTACATATAGTTAAGATTTTGCATTTATGTAACATCTTACATACATATTTTAGTATGAAAAATTAAATTAAAAAAAATAAGCATAACAAATGTAAAATAAGTAAAACATATGTACAATGTAAACAAAAAATAAGTAAAACATATCTCTTTTTTATTGTCAAGTTAGCAATTTTTTAGTTCATCAAAAGAATATTTTGTATAAATTTTAGAGAATTTGTTAAAAATAACTTTTATGATATATCCTTTTCAAAAATACTCCCTTTTTTGGCCATTTTTATTTTTACCCTCCTTTAATTTGTAATGACCATTTTACCCTTAAATGAAAAATATTTTAATCAATAAAAAAAACAACATTTTCACGCCAAAAAATTTCCGACATATTTTCCCACCAAAAAATTTTCAAAAAAAAATTCAATAAAAATTTTCGACAAACAAATTTTCCCGCCTAAATTTTTCCCGCCAAAAAAAATTTACAAGGTTTTTAAACGGTTTTATAAGGTTTCTACCTTATAAACACCTTGTAAAGGCTTTTACAAGATTTTTTAAAGAGTTTTAAAAGGTTTTTTAAACACTTTGTAAACGCTTTTACAAGGTTTTTATAAGGTTTTTAAAAGGTTTTCAAAAGGTTTTTAAAAGATTTTCAAATGGTTTTTAAAAGGTTTTTAAACACCTTGTAAACGCTTTTACAATGTTTTTAAAAACCTTGTAAAAGTTTTTATAAGGTTTTTAAAATTTTCAAATGGTTTTTAAAAGGTTTTTAAACACCTTGTAAACGCTTTTACAATGTTTTTAAAAACCTTGTAAAAGTTTTTATAAGGTTTTTAAAAGGGTTTTAATAGGTTTTTAAACACCTTGTAAATGCTTTTAAAAAGTTTTTAAAAGCATTTACAAGATTTTTCAAAGCGTTTACAATGTGTTTAAAAACTTTTTAAAAACCTTGTAAACGCTTTTAAAAGGTTTTTAAAAGTGATCATAACCTGCCATCGTTAGAAAGTCCTCAATTACTAAACGAAATAGTCATATTGATATTGTAAATATTTATTTACAGAGATGAAGAGAAACTAGCCAACTTGCCACATTCATGACAATATATATATATTTGACTTAATTTTTTATCAATTGAATTTTTTTTGTCAACTTGTTTATCAATTATTTTATTCTAAGTTAACTTATTATTAAGATGATTTTTAAAATTGTGGACATATATTTCTTTTCTATCGGCTAAATTTATTTTTTAGTGATTTATTTTGAAATAGTCAACCTATACTTTTGTTGATTGTTTTTTTTGCATAGCTGGTTTTCTAAACTATTGATTTACTTTTATTTTGTGTTCATTCATATTTTTTAATATTATCTTTTATTTGTTATATTTTATGTATATTTATTAATAATTTAATTTTTTGAAAGTTAATTTATATATCTTTTTGACTTAATTTTTTTCTATTGACTTATAAATAATCCACAAAGAATATAAAATTAACTGATCAATTGTGGGTGTTGTGAGTTATTTCTACACGAGAACTATTGCATTAAGGCAAATAAAGTTTAAACTTTTATGAATTGTGTTATGCTTATTATATCAGTTTGTATAACCACTAAAATATTATTTAAAATTATTTACTCAAAAAATATTGTGGATAAAAAGAAAAAAATAGCTACACGATTGCAATGGGTTTATGACCAACTCAATAAAATTTGAGAAATTCAAAAATTGTTAACTTGATAAAATAAAACTAAAATTAAAAATTATAAACACGTTGATATATGAGTCTTAGAAAATTTAGAGATTAAATTATAAACAAAAAAATAATTTAAAAATACTACAACATTAAAATATTAAGAAAAAATAAATATTGATCTTATATATCCTTCACTAAAGAAAAAAATTCAAGATAATATAAAAAGATATTTTAAAATCATCACGAATTTATAATAAGAAATCAAATTTAACTAACTAATATAACTAAAATAAAAAAATATTACAACCTAATTAAATTAAAATCTTAAAAAGAAAGAATTAACAAATATTGATTGGATTTCTTTTTTACAATAGGTTTATAACTTTTTCTTTTTAATTTTTAGTTTTTTTTTTAAGTTTTAGTAAATTTATAATTGACACATGTCAACATCTTCTTAATACAAGTAATGTGTATCAAGATCTTGTTAATGAGTAAATTTATTTTTTTAATAAATATTGATCTGACATATCCTTAACTAATGAAATAAAATTGAAAATAATATTAAAATTTATTTTAAAATCTTCACAAATTTATAATCAGAAATTAAATTTAACTAACTAATATAACTAAATCTAAAAATATTAAAACTTAATTAAATTAAAATATTAAAAAGAAAGAATTAACAAATATTGATAGTTAGTAGATTTCTTTTTTATAATAGGTTTAAAACTTTTACTTTTTAATTTTTAATTTTTTAAAAAATGTTTTAGTACATTTATAATTGACACATATCAACATCTTATTAATACAAGTAACATGTGTAAAGATCTTGGTAATGAGTAACTTTGACATCAAGCTATATATAATAAGATATGTGTGTTTGTATATAACACAAATTATATAGCAAACAATAAACATCTTTTCAAATTTTCGGAATCTAAGGAAAAAAGTTTGCAAAAAAATGACGCAAAAAGTGTGTGTGATGATTTTGATGACATTGATAATGGTCGGATGTCACCTAAAAGCATGCAATGGAATGGAGAAATTCTCAAAGGAAGACCCTCACTCACCGTATGTATCTTACACTCACATAAGAATTTTAATTTTATTTATTTGATTTTTAACTAATGAACTAATTTCACATCAATGCAGTGATATATATATATATATATATATATATATGTGTATGTATTTTGACCTATATGTAATCATGATTTGTGGATGAAATTAATGCAGGATGAAATTAATAATTCCGCAACATGTTCCAAACCCTGTCTGCGTATTGCACTGCCGCGTCAAATGTGGCGATAACATAGATTGTGCTAGAAATTGTCTTAAAGATTGTTGATAACAAGGTTCTGAAAGTATAATGTTCTATTTCGAGATTTACATCTCTTTTCAATAAACAAAAATCAAAGACTAATAAAATATATTTAATCATTAATGGTACGAATCAAAATATGTGTCTTTTTTCAAGCCATCATATTTAGTATATGATTTTATTGCATAATGTTTTATACAAAAAAACTTTTAAACAATCACATAAATTATATTTTATATAAAAATTATAACATAAATAAAATAAATTTCAACTCATAATCTAGCACGGATATTAATCAAGCTCAAAGGCTAAAACATAAGTAGAAAGTGACATTTCCCAATACCAAACAAAAATAGATAACATACATGAACAAGAAGTCTAAGAGAGCTATGAAACAAAGAGGTAGAAGCAAATTGAAACCTGAGAGATCAATGGTTGTCGATAGGTCTTCTATGAGTAGATCATTAATGGTACATAGTCAGAAATCTAATCAACAAAAAATAAATATAGACGGCAACAAAAGTAAGTTTGGATTGTTGGGTTTTTTTTTTTTACAATAGATTACTGGATTATTTTAAAACACTAACATTCAGAAACTTTTCCTAACCATATTCTCTGAAATTGGTGAAACTTCACCTTGTCAGTGTCAGGATTAGTTTTTATCTCGTTTCCTTTCACAATTTTTATCCTGCTATAAGCTTATTTTGAAGATGAAGAGTTATCCAGCGACACTCTTCTTGATTAAGGCTCTCTACTCAAACCCTATGATGAATCTTGAAACAAACGGATCCTATTATTATTTTTTAATTCATTAATTAACAGTCTCATATTTGCTAATCAATCTGCCGAATTAAACCAGTAGAAATCAAACCAATAATATTAAAACCAATAAATACCCAACAAAAGAATAAACAAACACTGTCATAACAATAATCATGAACTAAATAACCATCAACCTAAGACATATGTTCTACACAATATCATTCCATCCCTAGCAACCTAATAAAAGCCAAAACACAACAACAAGTTCCTAAAGCATCCTCCTCTTCATTGCAACGATGTCACAGTCACACTTTTTTCTTTGATTTTACCTTCATCGCAATGATGTCACAGTCAACACTCGTTTGGTGTCTATTGACACTCACACTCGACCACCTATGTGTCGATCGACCACCTATGTGTCGATCGACACCCCCTGGTGTCGTCCGAAATCTACCTACAACATCGCCCAAAATACTAGCGGTGTTGACTAGCCCCTCTTCTTTGTATCGATCGCCACCCGCTACAGTCATTCGTGAAACACCATATTAGTGTCGACGAACCCATCGCCTCTGTCACTTCTCCTCGACGGTTCTCGTCTTCCATACGTCATAAACTTGATCATAACTCCTACATTAACCAAACCAGGCCACAACGATCATGAAAACACACAAACAAGACAAGGAATCAATCAACCAAGTCACATAAACACACGACAAATATCTAATTGTTTAGATAAGTCATGGTTATGCACTAAACCTGTTTAAACAAGAAGATCCTGACTCAACCATGATGAAAACAACACCACAACAAGCTTCCCACACGTCCTTAGCCTCAGATCTCTACTCGCAGGATATAATGTCTTAAGAACAAAACACTTCAAAAACTTACAAAAAAGTCAAATGAAACTTCTCATTATTTCTTCTCTTTGGGAAACGACATAGGAGGCTAATGAAAGCCCATTAGTTGACTTATAACCTTGAATATCTTCATGGTGTCGATTGACACCCACTCTGAACCTTCATTTTTGTTCGCGGGTGTTACAAATCTAATCCGCCTAGATCCACACCACGCCCTTATATTTACAACAAATCTACTATCGGTAGAAGATCCCCTCCGATCCCCTCTGTTTAGTGAAAGCATCAATGGTGCTTGTGGGTGTCGAATCTTATACTCGATGATTTGAGTGGTTGAAAATCAAGTCGGATCTTGAGAACACATATTTGGAAAAGAATGTGTTATATTAAGCTTTTTGCCTTGAATTCGCATACCTTTATCAAGGTACAACATATTTATTTCTACTGAAATACATCATATCTATGTACATCAAATGTAATAATTATCCAGAAACGTGTCCATTTTGATCTTATCCATAATGTTAATAACGTTTAAATACTCATACAGTCATACTGCAGGGGCGGATACAGAGGAGAGAGGGGTTGGGCACGTGCCCGACACTGATTTTTCAAAAAAAAAAAATTTATATATAACCTTTAATATATAACTTTGACTTTTCCACCGTATATGACACAAAAAAATCCTAAGACTCCAAACCAATTCTTTTTTTTTTTTTTTTTTGCCAGCAAGATACAGAATTAGCTCAAAACGAGCCAATTAGATGGAAAATTGTTCACATAGGTAATTGGAAGCGGCTCCACTCTAGCTCTTCGTGTCAGCTTATCCGCTCTACCGTTTTGTGATCTGGGAATCTGGATAACAGAGAATGAGAGGAATTCATCCTTATCTTCTTCAATCGCGTCCAGATATGTCTTGAATGCAGGCCACTCGGAAGGTGAAGACACCATCTTCACCAAATCAGAACAGTCTGTGAGAAAGACTACTTTCTCTTTATCCGCACCAATCATGCATCTCATTGCCCAAATAAGGGCTTCCATTTCGGCATGGAGAGGGGACAAGCTACGGCGTGAGGTAGATGCACCCATGGTGGGAGGTCCTCCGTCAGGGGACATACAAAACCACCCTCTGCCCGTAAACTGGTCAGTCCCTTTCCAGGATCCATCTACAAAGCATCGATGGCAGGATCCATAATCACGCATCACACGCAAGTCTGAACCGTAGACCTTGTTGGGGTTCGGGAATCGCTTTGAAAGACAGATCCTGAAGGATCTTCCTGAGCTGAGCCCCAAAGCCTCGATTCCTCTTCCGCTATCCGTAAAATTGCTACCGGGTTTAAATTCAAGTTGCTAAATAATTTATCATTGCGAGCCTTCCAGATATACCATAAGATCCACGGAAAAACCTCTCTCGACGGAATGTCCGGAAATCTCCAAAATAGTGAATCCATATTTGCATAGACAGAAGTCGAGGGAAAGCAGCCCGAAGAAGTTGGGAATTGGGACAGACCCCAAACCTGCCGAGCCGGAGGGCATAAAAAGATAGCGTGGTTGACTGTTTCCTCCGCTCCTCCACATATCACACAATCCACATCACAGCCAAGTCCACGACGTCGTAGATTAGCTGTTGTCGCCAGACAACCCGTGATAGCTTGCCACAAAAAATGCCTGAGCTTCGGTGGACATCGAATCTGCCAGACAAACGCTTGTAGGGGAATAATATTAGGACCGAAAACAGGAGAAACACTCTCATGTCTCTGACGTAAAGTTCGATAGCCTGATTTAACAGTGTAGACACCAGTTTTTGTCAAATGCCAGCCCAAGCTGTCCGGGGTAGTGAGATTGCCAAGGGGTAAGGCAGAAATAAGGGCTACATCCTCCGTCTCGAAGAAAGCCGAAAGTGACGCCAAATTCCAGGATTGTGAAGTCCTGTCAATGAAATTTTCAACTCTGAGCGTCGGATCTAAAGGCGATCCAGAACGCAATGATGGTCTCGGGGATTGAGCAGGAATCCAGGGGTCCGACCATACCGAAATGGTAGCCCCAGATCCGACCCGTTTAATGAGTCCTTTGTTCACCAGAGAGCGAGCAGAAATCATACTTCGTCATCCATAAGATGGAGAGTAAGATTTAATTTGATCCAAAGGATCAGAATGCCTATAGTATCTTCCTTTGAACACCTTTGCAAATAAAGAGTCTGGGACTGAAATCAACCGCCATAGATGCTTAGCCAGCAATGCTGTGTTAAAATCATCCAGACACCGAAAACCCAACCCTCCCTCCTTCTTATCAACGCATAGTTTATCCCAGGCTAGCCAATGTAAACCCCGTGTTTCCCCTGTTGAACTCCACCAGAAGTTGGAGATGGCACTAGTAAGTTTCCGTGTAACTGTTTTCGGGATTCGAAAACAAGACATAACAAAGGTGGGGACTGCGGACGCTACTGATTTTATCATGACCTCTTTCCCACCCCGGGACAGTAACCTAGCCGGCCATCCACCAGCCCGTTTCTGTAACCGATCCTGGACAAATGAAAAAATTTTAGTTTTTGATCCACCTAGACTTTCCGGTATTCCCAAATAAGAGCTCATACCACCCAAAGTGGTAATACCCAGAATTCCTTTTAACTCCTCACGCACATCCACATTTACTGTGTGTCCAAATTGAACCGAAGATTTCTGAAAGTTTATCCGCTGTCCAGAAACCCGTTCATATTGTCTGAGGACCCCCAAGATAACCTCACACTGTTCCTTCGTAGCCCGGCAGAAAAACAGGCTATCATCTGCAAACAACAAGTGGGAGATCGCTGGACAAGCAGTGGAGACCTTGATACCCGTAATAAGTTTAGACCTTTCCGCTTTTCGTAGGTTTGCAATGAGAACCTCAGTACAAAGGATAAAAAGATAAGGAGATAAAGGATCTCCCTGTCGGAGTCCTCTAGATGGAATAATGGACCCATGTGATTGACCATTTAATAAAACACTATATTCTACTGACGTCATACACCACATGATCCAGGAAATCCATTTGTCACAAAAACCGAATTTCCGCATTAGATGTTCAACAAAGGACCATTCTACCCGATCATAGGCCTTGCTCATATCTGTTTTAATGGCCATGAACTTGCCCTTACAGGAAGGGTTGGTGCGGAGTCCGTGAAACATCTCCTGAGCGATCAAGATATTATCTGAAATCAGACGTCCTTCTACAAATGCCGATTGAGTCTCAGAAATCAATGCTGGCAGAAATTTACGTAAACGCTGACACAAAATCTTTGAGATAATTTTGTATCCAACATTACATAAACTAATTGGTCGCCACTCAGACATCCGAGTTGGTTTATCCACTTTTGGAATAAGGCAAATATTTGTCCTGTTTAGGCGTTTATCAAAAATCCCATCCAGAAAAAAAGAATCTACTGAAAGCTTTAGATCAGCCTTAACCGTGTCCCAAGCACGCTGGTAAAAAAGGGCCGTCATCCCGTCCGGTCCCGGGGCTTTATCAGGGTGCATCATAAACAGAGCCTCTTTAATTTCCTGTTCTGTGATTGATTGAGTCAGTGACTCATTAATCCCATCCGTGATAGACATACTAATTTCTCCCAAAGATTCCTCAAAATCTGCAGGGTCTGTAGATGTGAACATCTCCTGGAAATACGAAACTGCAATATTTTGCACCTGATTTTCCTTCGTGGACCAAACCCCGGACTCATCATGCATCCCAACAATACGATTTTTAGCTCTCCTCAATTTTGTCTGAGCATGGAAATAACTTGTATTTTGATCCCCGAAACGCATCCAACGGCTCCGACTTTTCTGATACCAGTAGATCTCTTCATCCCGGTATGCTTCGCGCAGCTTCCAAGTTAATTCCGAAATAACCTCCACCGAAACAGAGTCATCCGACTGAGCAGTTGCTAAATGGGATTTTAGGTCCTCAATCGTTTCCCGACCAAACGGGGCCTGCGCTTTTCGCCATCGGGAAATTGCTTGGCGACACTTTATTATTTTATCCATTAAATTCCCGGTAACCCCTGTCTCTCCAGAGTCCCAACCTTCTGAAATGGCACCAAAAAAGCCTTCTTTCTCAATCCATCGTCGGTCAAACCGGAAAACGCTCTTTCCTCGCCGAACCTTGTCCTCTAGAGAAGGTAAAAACGGTTTGTGATCCGAAGCTATCATTGGTAAGTATTCTGTAACTACATATCTAAACAAATCATGGAGTTTTTCATTGGCTAAGGCTCTGTCAAGGCGACACCGAATTGGCTTCTTATCCCGCCAACCGCGTCAAGACAAACTATCACCGATCGCGGGAAACTCGAGTAGTCCGCAATGTCGGATCATTGTGTTAAAACTCACAAACGAAGATGCATGACGGAGCTTCCCGCCACGCTTTTCGTGGTTTCCTTTTAACTCATTAAAATCACCGATGAGAAACCAAGGAGAATCTCGGGATAAGCCAATCCGTGTTAACCGTTCCCACACAATATCTCTGTTCGTTGGAACCGGGTCGCCATAAATAAATGTGAAATAAAGAACTTGACCTTTATAATTAAGTTCCAGATCAATCACACGATTTGACTCAAACAAGATAGAAACATCAAAAATATTATTATAAAATAGGGCTAAACCGCCACTACATCCGATAGGCTCAACCGTTTTTAGATTTGAATAACCAAAATGACCAATAAAAGGTTCTAAAACAGATAAAGGTTGTCTAGTTTCAGATAAAAATAAAAAGTCAGGTCTATGTTTTCCCCACAAATCCCTGAGATATCCAATGGTTGCTTTATTCCCGAGCCCTTGACAATTCCAGCTTAAAATCTTCATTAATCCTTGGTTGGTTTGGGTGGTTTAGTACCACCAGTTGGGCCCTTCTCCTGATCTTGGTTCCTCGGGTTTACCCCTTCCCCAGTATTTTTAGGGACAGGACGTTTCCTTGGTGTTGTCCTCAAATACACATTCAACTTCCTGGAAGCAGTGCCTTTGAAAGCCAAAGGAGGCTTCGCCTTGTTGATCTTCACTACTTGTGGGGCCACTACAGGAGCTATACCTGTGTCAGTAGTTGTAACTATGGGACCCTCCCCTGAATCCGTTACCTCCCTCTCAATAGACACGTAGACAATGGCAGAATCCAAAGTAGACTCCACCATCGAGGCATCCATATCCCCATCAGCGAGCTGCTCTGCATCACTAGCTAGTATATCCTCGACCTCTGTCTCGGGTTCCTTCAGTATTTGATCAGTGCTCTCCTCCAAAATTGTCTCTGCTGCTATCGGGTCCTGCGAAACCAATATCGGACCTGATACAGCCGGCGGTACCGGAATTTCTTCATGGGATGCTTCGGTTGAATCCCTGGGCATATGATCGATATCAGGAACTTGTGTAACAAACCCATTACCCGGTCCTGCTGATCCCGCATCCACTAAAGTCACTTCCTCTGTGATACCTGAGTGTGAGGCTGACTCCGGTTCCCGAAAAAGGGGACGCCGAACACGTTTTAGTGGTGGAACCCCAAAAACCGCATTCTGAACCGCTACTTGCTCAACCTGCTCTAAGATCTGTCCCTGCTCCAATTCCTCCACCGAAGCCACACCTGTGGGCGGTGCAACCGTGATGGTGGATCTAGCCCTGAAACGGGTATCATTGGACTGTACCAAGGTGTTGGACCTGCGGGGTTTAGCTGAAGTTCCACCCGTTTCCCTTATAGACCGGTTCTTTACCCCTCCGTCCTGTTTTCCTCTAGATGGGCGCTGGCTGGATTGAGTCGAGCCTCTACTTTCCATCTCCTTACCCTTGCCTTTGTTCCTATCATTCATGACAGCCCCTTTATAACTCTGTAGCGGACGAGCAGACTCATCTTCGACTGTATCATGCAAGGCCGGGGTAATCTTGTTTGTAACCCACAGCGGGCAGTGGTCCACATCATGGCAAAGGCTGGAACACTTCTTACAACAACCATGAAGGCGCTCATAACGAAGGTTGACAATGGTCTCCTCTCCGTTATGGAACTCGATCACCGTGTCAAAACACAAAGGCTTAAGGCCATTAACCGTGACTTGTACCCTCCCGCCATCAATGTCCACCGCCTCCACATGGCCAAGCTCTGAACCAATGCTACGGAAGGTTGGTTCAGCCCAGAACTGAAAAAGGACATCCAAAACCCTGACCCAAAAGGTTAAGTCCGAAGGGTAGGTTGGATCTACGGTTGGACTCCAACGCACCAACGACACCATCCAGCCATCGAAGTGAAATGGACCCATTTGTAGCACCTCTAAGATATCAGCTTCATTGTCGAAATCAAACTGAAACTTTCCAAGCCCCAAATCAGCCCCCACAACTCTTCCCTCCACATGCCAGAACTTGGGAAGCATGATCAGCATAGACTTCATGTCTTGAGCCTTTGGATTCAAGCATCGGCCCACCATTGTTTTTGAATATCCCGCAATCAGAGCAGAATTATCAAAATATGGGATTTTGATTCTGCGCTTAGGAGCTAAAACAACATCGTTCTTGTTCTCCCCATTCTTTCCCAGCAAACCACTTTGAGACATGATGAAACTTGCCTCCCAAAATCGAAATAAACAGCTATAAAGAAGAAGAGAACTCGCTAGGCAAATGGTAGAGGAACTGAGAACTGGAAAAAGGAAAAAGAGAAGGTTGTGATGAGTGCTAATGGCTACAACACAGACCTTTATATAGTCCCAAGCATTCCAGATCAAATCAACTAATAAACATACCGATTGGGGACATAAATGACCACCAATAAACACTTGATATGCTTGTACCAGGAAGTTATGAAGAATCTCCCTGAAATCATCCAAACAAGGAAATGAAATAGATGGTTGCCAGGAAGAAATAAAACAGATACCAAATTTAAGATGATGGGAAACGAATCCTCTAACCCAACCTTGGAAGCATTGAATCGGAAGCCACATCACATTAATATCTTGCCCCCAGATCTTTAGCTCGTTTATGAGCCAGAGAGAGTTACCGAGTATCCTATGATACGCCGTGATCGAAGGAGAAACCATAATCGCCAATGATCCTAACAGCTGGGAGAAGTTAAGCCATGGCAAACGTCCTTCCAAGTCAATCCACATCGTGATACGAAAAGATATTAAGAGTCTTACACAAATCTTGCTCCTCTCGTTACCATTTATGACAGATCGGAGAGCCCAAGCAAATCGCGAGAAATAAGAACTTTGGATTCCTTCAATCACGAGATTCGCGAGAACTGATCGACTCACTCGATTCCAAATTTCCTTATCCCTGGAAATCCCGTAAACCGGAAAAAACTCCTGTGAAAACACAGTTGAGACCCGAATCAAGCTTCTGCCATCCCCAATAAATGAAGATTCGGCGAACCAGGTATATCCCGTAGATTGAGAGAGATAGATAAACTCAATCCCGAACCACATCAAAACCAATCGGATCCTCCGATCCCGAATCCGTGAAAACCAAAAGATCCCGAAACCCATTATGATACCATAAAACCAAAAGGGGGATAAATCGCCTCCATAAAAACCATGAAATCGAATATTTGTCTGCCAAAAGAGCCGAGAAAGAGAAACCCAATCCGATCTCCCGTAGATTACACTAACCCTCAAGGAATCGGACAAGATTTTGTCGGATGTCATTCAAAAACTTGAAATCGCCGTCGCCTCCATCGGGAGCGTTTCCTTCTTTTTAATTATATTCTAGTTGTTTGGATCTACTCCAAACCAATTCTATAATTAATGTTTTAGCCCAAAATAATTAAATAGAAAAAAGCCCATAAATATTTTTTAACCGTGCAACTATAAATTAGTCCCAACTCCTACAGCATTGACCTAGTTTCTTTTTTTCAACAACTAAATTATTTTTCTGCTGTTACGTTTTTGGCTTCTCCTTAGTTCTCAAACCATTAAACATGTCAACTGTAAGTACTTTTTTTATTAATTTATATTAAAATTGCAATGAAAGAAATTAAATTTTGTTCAGTTTTAGACGAAATCTTGTTCGATCGTTATTAAAAAACTTTGTAAGGCATGTTTGTTGTCTTTTATATGATAATTCATTTATATACCAATTTTGTAATTTAAACTTCATTTTTACTATGTTAATAATTTAATATAATAATATTTTTGTTAGGTACCAATTCATAGTTATTTCAAAAGAAAGTTTGAAGCAACGTCTGAAAAAGCTCCGGTAGATTTGCCTTGGGATCCAGCAGATAGAAAAAGATTATTGGAATATCATCCTAATGAAAGAGATGAGGTTAGACGCAAATATTTGATTAGAGGTCCTTGTCAACCTAGAGGTCATGATTTTCCTAAAACATTATCAGGAGAAAAGTTGAGAAGATTCAATCCAGAATGGTTTGATCTCTATAGTAGTTGGTTGGAATACAGTGTGAAAACAGACAAAGCTTATTGTTTGTTTTGCTACTTGTTTAGAGATTACACAGAAAATAAAGGTGGAAGTGATGCATTTGTTACAAAAGGATTTAATACTTGGAAAAATCCCCAAAGTTTAAGAGATCATGTGGGATTGATAAATAGCTTTCACAATAATGCATTAAAAAATGCTGATGCTTTGATGAGGCAAAGTCAATCAATTGTTCATGCTTTTTATAAGCAAGATAGCATAGTCAAAAATGAATACAAAATCAGATTGAATGCTTCAATTGATTGTTGTAAATATTTACTACGACAAGGATTACCTTTTAGAGGTCATGATGAATCAATGGAATCAGCTAATAGGGGGAATTTTTTAGAGCTTGTGAAATATATTGTAGGGCAGAATGAGCTAGTAAGCAAAGTTGTGTTGGAGAATACTCCAAAAAATAAGCAGATGATATGTCCTGAAATTCAGAAAGATATAGTGCATTGCTTTGCAGAGGAAGTTATTAGATTTATAATTCAAGAAGTTGATCATGATGTATTTTGCTTGTTGGTGGATGAATCTGCAGATGTTTCTGATAAAGAGCAAATGGCAGTGGTTTTTCGTTTTGTTGATAAACATGGGACTGTCAAAGAAAGATTTATTGGTCTTGTCCATGTTAAAGAAACAACTTCTGCATCTCTGAAATGTGCTATTGATTCATTGTTTGCCAAACATGGTTTGAGTATGAAACAATTAAGAGGACAGGGGTACGATGGAGCAAGTAATATGAAAGGTGAATTCAATGGGTTAAGATCTCTGATTTTGAGAGAAAATAGTTCTGCTTATTATATCCATTGTTTTGCTCATCAGCTTCAGTTAGTCGTCGTGGCAGTTGCTAAAAAGCATTTTGAAGTTGGAGACTTCTTTGATATGATTTCTGTTTTGGTAAATGTGGTTGGAGCTTCTTGTAAGAGAAAGGATATGATTCGAGAAGAATATCGAAAAAGAATCGAGGAAGGAATCAGTCGAGGTGAAATTAAGACAGGAAAAGGATTGAATCAAGAACTCTCACTATAAAGACCTGGTAATACTCGTTGGGATTCTCACTACACAACATTACTGCGGTTGGTTGATTTATTTTCTATTATCATTAAAGTACTTGAGTATATCGAAAAGGATGGTTCTGATAGTACCAAAAGACGGCAAGCTAATGGTCTTCTTAAGTACTTTAATACCTTTGATTTTGTGTTCTACCTGCAATTGATGTTGCTTATCCTTGGTCTCACAAATAGTTTATCAGTGGCTTTACAAAGGAAAGACCAAGATATTTTGAATGCTATGAGCCTAGTGAAATCCACCAAGCAGCAATTATGCAAGCTCCGCGATGATGGATGGGATTCTCTTCTTACTAAAGTTTTTGCTTTTTGTGAGAATCATGAAACTGAGTTGCTCATTATGGATGACGAATTTGTTGACCCAAGAAAGCCAAGAAAAAGAAGCAACATGACCAACTTGCATCATTATCAAGTGGAGTGCTTTTACACTGTATTGGATATGCAAATTCAGGAGTTTAATGATCGTTTTGATGAGGTAAATACTGAATTACTTGGTTGTGTTGCTTCTTTAAGTCCTATTGATTCGTTTCATGAGTTTGATCCGTTGAAGATTATGAGATTATCTGAGTTTTATCCTGAAGATTTTACTTCTGTCGATCGAATATCACTTGGACACCAACTTGGTTTGTACATCGATAATATCCGGGAAGATGAAAGATTTGCTAATTTGAAGAGTCTGGGGGATCTTGCACGTGTAATGGTAGAGACAAAGAAATATCTTTCGCATCCTCAGGTTTATCGACTTCTGAAGCTAGTTTTGACTTTACCTATAGCCACCGCAACGGTTGAAAGATGTTTTTCTGCGATGAACATTGTGAAGACTAGTTTGCGCAACCGTATTGGTGATCAGTTTCTAAATGATTGTTTAGTTTCTTTTATTGAAAAGGAATTATTTGATAAGGTGACAAATGAAGTTGTGATGAAAAGGTTTTAATATATGAAAGAACGTATGATAACTTTATAGATACTTTTTATTGTAAGACTTTTTTTTGTTTACAACAATTTCTTTTATATTGTTATATTTTTCTTAAAAAATAATTAATGTTATTTTGTGCCCCGGGGTAAAATATGTTCTGGATCCGCCACTGTTCATACTGTATTTGACCAAATACTCTTCTGAGTCGAGGATCGCGCTCCTCGATCCCAAATTCTTTGCAGTCTACCCGAGCTTCCTGATTCTCCTTCGAGCTGTAATACTCCAAGTTGACCTTCCTCACTCCGAGCTCCTCATCTTCTCGAACCTCTTATGACACGTGTTCAAAGATTGGCATGTGATCAACGATCCAGGCCTTTGAGCGAGAATCCGGACCCGATGGAGGGGGTTCCAGGTCCAACATATGCCCCAAGTCTCGTGAGCTAATAAGCTCGGGGGACTTCAGCATTAAATGCAGATTCGAACACCTTAATTGGAATCCCTTAATTATTTTAGATCCTTTCGGTAAATCCAAAGGATCTCAGGATTTATTGTGTCCTCTAAGAAAAAAAACAAATTCCTCTTCCAGTGATTCTCGAGGCGGTTTCTCTCCAAGATAAAGCGAGAGACTCTTGCCTTCCTATTTCTCGTCCTACATGATTTGTGGTTGGAGCAGTGACATTGCGGGTCCCTAGAACGAGACCCTGATGTTCTTGACACAGATGCAAGAGCTCTGCCGCATTCCCAAGAATGAAGCAACCCACAACGGGCTTTTTCTATGCGTACGAGGTCTACTTCAAAGCGTGTGGACCTTTCTTCCCATTTCTGGAGGTTCTGATTAAGTACCTCCGGCATTTGAACATCGTCATTGTTCAACTCTCCCCGAACCTTCTCCGGGTAGTCATGTGCTTACTCACGATTGCCGCTGAAGCGGAATACACCCCTGTCAAAAAAATACTGAACGAGTTGTGCGTGTATAAGAGAGGATCCAATCAAGGGACATATGAGCTTAAACCCGAATACAAGAAAAGTGCCGAAGACGATGAGAAAGGTGGGCACTAAAAAACACCCGTTGTCGTTTGTATACTGTATGTATTAATCCAAAGTCGAAACAGACAAATATTAAAAGTGAGTGTTTTGTTTATGACATTAACAATTTTTGGCCCAATATAAATTTCCCAGATCGTCACGTCCAAATCGTCGGTTCAAACACCTCCGGGACTCGGTGCACCAAAACCCAAATTCCCAAATGTTTCACTGAGTCGACTCGTCCTCCTCATATCCCCCACCCAATCTACTCTTCCGCTTGGTTCGCTTCGTGATTATGAATTATAAATCTTGCATTATGTCGTCGTTCAGTTTTTGGTTTTGTTCGAATTGATTGGTAGAAATCGTAATTTCATTAACCGGAATGTTGGGTTTTTAGGAATCTCTCAGATCCTCTCTTCACTTGATTCTGGACATCTAGAATTGGGTAATGGTAGGTAGCGCTGGGATTGGTTTGTTTATAGTAGAAACTGTAGGTTTTTGGGGATGATACTGGCTTTTCGTGGATTAGTAGTATATTATAGGATTCACTAATTGTGACTTTTTTGGCAGACCACCTGTGAAATCGAATTACTTATTGGAAATATCTGATTCTTACTTGTGTTTCTTGAATTCATCATAAATTTGATCTGGTTTATCTCGAGTGGTGTTTGGAACTCTCATGTTGCAAAAGCTTGTCCTGGCTGTTAGAAAAAACACAAGTTGAGTCTAATGATGTTTGTTTCATGTAAATCGATTATGAAGAGCTTGTTGTTGTTTGTTGACTGACACATGGATTTTGCATTTGTTATAGTTTTGTTTTGAGCATTTGAGTTCATTGTATTTGTATCTCTCTCCCTCTCTATCTTTCTCATAGTCGTCTGAGACTGATTCCAGTTGTGTTCTCGTTAGTTTTGGATTTTAGAGTCAAAACGAGATCATTACAAAATGGTGCCATCACGTAACATCATTGTAGCCACCTGTCTGGTTGTTTTCGCGTCTCCAGGGTTAGTGTTCCCCTTTTACATGGCGTAAGATTCTTTTGCTCTCTCTCTCTCTCCACTGTTAGTTAGATATTCTCTGATCTTTTTGTGATATGATTATTCTCTTTTTCCTCTCTCTCTCCTTGGTTGCTGCAGATCATAAAAAAAAAACCAGTAATTGATCCAACAAAACCATTACTTCCTCAAGCAACTTTTAGAGGACCTTACATTAACCCAGGTTCACTCGATGTTGGTCCCGACCATCAAACTTATCCAAAGAAATGATCAGATCGATTCAAAAGCACGAGTTTTCAAAGTGAGCGGTATGGTATTACATTCATATATCTTTTTCCTAGACAATATCATTTTCAAGTTTTTGCTCTACTCCCATGTAATGTCATTACGCTTCATGTAACTTATCAGACGATAGTTTTCCCAACCTAAACATTGAAGAAACGGATTTCATAAACTTGATTTTGTATTAATAACAATAACTTAATTTATTAAAGCCAATTTTGTTTTAGATATTTTAAGATTCTTAAGATCATTTTGATATGTGTGAATCCAAGATTCAATGATTCTCACGTTGCTCTACCATCCAATCCGGGTCTCCCTTGCGCTTCAGGTTAATATCCATACAATGAGACCCTGATTAAATGCACTCCATCTTAACAGAAAAAAATGTTAAATTATCTATCAAAAATAATCTATGCATTATATAAAATTTATATGTTATATTCTTATATAGTATTAAAATAATTAAAATTAACTAAACAAACTTAATTCAAACAAATCCACAAAATGTTTTTGGAAAACCAACACATTTTTTAAGTGTTTTGTGTGTGTTCACTTCTGATAAGTTACATGAAGCATAACGAAATGGAAGTTTATAATTTAGAAAGTAATGAAAATTTTACTTATGTTTTACTCATATTTTACTTCTAAATTCTAAACTTAAAAATGAGCAAAACATAAGTAAAACTATACTAATTTTCTGATTAAGTAATCAAAATTTCATTTTTATAAGCTTCTTGACTTAAAAATAAAGACTCCGCTCCAAGATAAGCTAGGATAGGTGCATTGCATTTTCCACCTTCCCAAACACTTGGAATTGATCGCATATCTTTGACGAAACTTCATGTTACTTCCAGGAGGGTAGGTAAAGTGGTCAAGGGTTTGTTCAAAGAAAAACACATTTCGATACCCAATTCTGCTAAGTTGTTATCAATTTCTCTCTGAGTCCCTCATATGTGTACCTTAGTGTTTTTTGGAAAAACACTAAGTTCAGCTTCTCTAGAGTAAAGGGGATATTTGAGAAGATCACATGAGGAGGAGGACAGTAGATGGGAGTGACATTGGGTTACGCATGGTTTGTTTGAAGAAGAAACTAGATTCGATAGAGAGAGGGGGAGAAATCAAATGTTTCATGTTTGTGTGTATGTGAATTAGTGAATATACGTTGATGTTATACTTATTATACTAGATTAAGACCGTGCTGGAGCACAGGTTGAAATTTATTTTATTTATATTATATTTTTTATATAAAATATAATTTATGTTATTGTCTTTAAAAGTTTTTTTGGATAAAACATTATGCAAAAAAATCATATGCTAAATATGAAGTCTTGAAAAAAACACCTATTTTGTAAGTTTTATATTGTTAATGATTCTATATAAATATTCATGCTATAACACTGCTCAAAGTTTATTTCGTAATCTATCTTGTAACCCACTATTTAACTTGTAACCAATCAATCTATCAATTTCGTAATCCATCTTTGATTAATGTTGTGGTCTATCGATAAAATCTGTGGAAAATAAATTTGTAATATTATGTTTAAAGATCTGTGGAAACAACGTGATATAAGACTAAAATCTTCCAAAAATACAGCTTGAAATATCCATGATTTTATTTGTACCATTAATATATCAATTATCAATTTGGAATATTCCTAATATTTAGGTGTAACCATTAATATTAATATATGGATTAATCTATAACTTATCTATAACCTATTTGTAACCATTTATTAAAATATATAAAGTCTACAAAAACTATGTTGTGTACTTCTCTTTTATTAAAAAGGAGATTTTGTAAGTTTTATATTGTTAATGATTCTATATAAAATATCCATGCTATAACACTAGTCAAAGTTTATTTCGTAATCTATCCTGTAACCCACTATTTAACTTGTAACCAATCAATCTATCAATTTCGTAATCCATCTTTGGTTAATGTTGTGATCTATCGATAAAATATGTGGAAAATAAATTTGTAATATTGTGTTTAAAGATCTGTAGAAACAACGTGATATAAGACTAAAATCTTCCAAAAATACAATTTAAAATATCCATGATTTTATTTGTTACCATTAATATATCAATTATCAATTTTGAATATTCCTAATATTTAGCTGTAACCATTAATATTAATATATGGATTAATCTATAACTTATCTATAACCTATTTGTAACCATTTATTAAAAATATAAAGTCTACAAAAACTATGTTGTGTACTTCTCTTTTATTAAAAAGGAGATAATATATCAATTATCAATTTGGAATATTCCTAATATTTAGCTGTAACCATTAATATTAATATATGGATTAATCTATAACTTATCTATAACCTATTTGTAACCATTTATTAAAAATATAAAGTCTACAAAAACTATGTTGTGTACTTCTCTTTTATTAAAAAGGAGATCTCCAATTTTTGTTGTACGTACACGTTTTGGAATTAATAATAATGATATAAAGAATTATTTTTATTTTTAAAGGCTGTCAGACATCTACCTTTTTCATTACCAAAACTAGGATATGTAATATTCTCGTCACTAGTTAACATTTTCGTGTTAATTTTAGGTTGGCTATTTTACGGATAAAATTGTGACTTTTAGGTGTAAGTGATGATACATTCATGCATATCAATTGCTGAAATTTTCACTTGAAGTATGTGATGGACGCGGAGAGAAATAGAATCATGAATGTAAGTATATAATTATTATATGTGTTTTTAAAAATTTAACTCTTTAATCTTTTATTTTTATCATAATTATTAGTTAATAAAATTTTACTTAAGATGAAATTTATTTATTTTAAAAATTATTTTATCAGAAAGTTATATTTACTTATTATATAATCATTTGTTTAATATTCTTACTTAGGATCACTCATCATAATATTTGCTTATGCATAATATGAATATGAATATGAATAACTGTTTTCATGATTGTTACTATTTACAATAATTTTTCATAAAATATTTTATACTTATAATACTTGCTTCGATTTATTATGACTTTTCATTTAATAATTTTTAATTTAGAGTTGATTCTTTTTGCCATATTATTTTTATATTACTAGTTTTCATTTTGATGGTTGTATTTTTAAAACCTACAGTTATATATATATATATATATATGTTTAATTTTTGTGAAGTTTTAGCCTTTTCTTTTCTGTTGAGATAAATTTAATTTTATTATTTAACATAAATTTTCAAATTATTTATTATTTTTCAAGGATTACTTATGTTTTACTCATATTTTACTTTCTAAATTCTAAACTTAAAAATGAGCAAACCATAAGTAGAACTATACTAATTTTCTGATTAAGTAATCAAAATTTCATTTTTATTAAGCTTATTGACTTTAAAAAAAAAAAAAAGACTCCGCTCCAAGATAATCTAGGATAGGTGTATTGCATTTTCAACCTTCCCAAACACTTGGAATTGATCGCATATCTTTGATGAAACTTCATGTTACTTCCAGGAGGGTAGGTAAAGTGGTCAAGGGTTTGTTCAAAGAAAAACATTTCGATACCAAAGTCTGCCAAGTTATTAACATTAAGGATAAGATCAAAATAGACACGTTTCTGGATAATTATTACATTTGATGTACATAGTTATGATGTATTTCAGTAGAAATAAATATGTTGTACCTTGATAAAGGTATGCGAATTCAAGGCAAAAAGCTTAATATAACACATTCTTTTCCAAATATGTGTTCTCAAGATCCGACTTGATTTTCAACCACTCAAATAATCGAGTATGAGATTCGAAACCCACAAGCACCATTGATGCTTTCACTAAACAGAGGGGATCTTCTACTGATAGTAGATTTGTTGAAAGTACAAGGGCGTGGTGTGGATCTATGCGTATTAGATTTGTAACACCCGTGAACAAAAATGAAGGTTCAGAGTGGGTGTCAATCGACACCATGAAGATATTCAAGGTTAGAAGTCAACTATAGGGCTTTCGTTAGCCTCCTATGTCGTTTCCCAAAGAGAAGAAAGAATGAGAAGTTTCATTTGACTTTTTTGTAAGTTTCTGAAGAGTTTTGTTCTTAAGAGATTATTTCCTGCGAGTAGAGATCTGAGGCTAAGGACGTGTGGGAAGCTTGTTGTGGTGTTGTTTTCATCATGGTTGAGTCAGGATCTTCTTGTTTAAAGAGGTTTAGTGCATAACCATGACTTATCTAAACAATTAGATATTTTTCATGTGTTTATGTGACTTGGTTGATTGATTCCTTGTCTTGTTTGTGTGTTTTCATGATTGTTGTGGCCTGGTTTGGTTAATGTAGGAGTTATGATCAAGTTTATGACGTATGGAAGACGAGAACCGTCGAGGAGAAGTGACAGAGGCGATGGGTTCGTCGACACTAATATGGTGTTTCACGGATGACTGTAGCGGTTGGCGATCGATACAAAGAAGAGGGGCCAGTCAACACCGCTAGGATTTTGGGCGATGTTGTAGATAGATTTCAGACGACACCAGGGGGTGTCGATCGACACATAGGTGGTCAAGTGTGAGTGTCAATAGACACCAAACGAGTGTTGACTGTGACATCATTGTGATGCAGGTAAAACCAAAGAAAAAAGTGTGACTGTGACATCATTGCAATAAAGAGGAGGATGTTTTAAGGACTTGTTGTTGTGTTTTGACTTTTGTTAGGTTGCTAGGATTGGAATGATATTGTCTAGAACATATGTCTTAGGTTGCTGGTTATTTAGTTCATGATTATTGTTATGACAGTTTGTTTATTCTTTTGTTGGATATTTATTGGTTTTAATATTATTGGTTTGATTTCTACTGGTTTAATTCGGCAGATTAATTAGCAAATATGAGACTGTTAATTAATGAATTAAAAAATAATAATAGGATCCGTTTGTTTCAAGATTCATCATAGGGTTTGAGTAGAGAGGCTTAATCAAGAAGAGTGTCGCTGGATAACTCTTCATCTTCAAAATAAGCTTATAACAGGCAGTGCCGTGCCCAGACTAATCGGGGCTTAAGGCGAGATTGAAATTAGCGACTTTCTTAAAAAAAACATTTAAATAAAATAAATGTAAAAAAATTTTGAAATGATATAAATTATTGAAAATAAAACAATATTATAGTCTACAAAACAAAGCTTTCAATAAAAAAGTTCACTAAATACTCATAATCTAGGTTTTAAAAATTTAAGAAAAAACAATATATCAAATCACCATAATCATAATTTATAAACAAAATTACTATAAAATTAAATTAATATATTAATGAAGATTTAGAAGCATTGAAGCAGATTTTAACCGTTTTAAAGAAAAGAAGTAAATAAAAAAAAAGAGTTTTAAACTAGATTATCATTTTTAAGAGGAATACATTTTTTTTATGTTAAAGAATCAAAGCAAAAAGATCAAACCAATGTTATTCATGAAATAAAAGGTTTTCCTACACTAATGTGGTACACTATATTTGTTAAATTTGGGGGCCTTAAATATCCTTTATATTTTTGGGGGCTAGAGGAAGATGCCATTTTTTTAACCTATAGGCACGGCTTTGATAACAGGATAAAAATTGTGAAAGGAAACGAGAGAAAAACCAATCCTTACAATGACAAGGTGAAGTTTCACCAATTTTAGAGAATATGGTTTGGAAAAGTTTCTAAATGTTAGTGTTTTGAAATAATCTAGTAATCTACTGTTTAAAAAAAAAAAAAAAACAATCCAAGCTTACTTTTGTTGCCGTCTATATTTAAATTTTGTTTATTAGATTTCTGACTCATACCATTAATGATCTACTTGTAGAAGACCTATCGACAACCATTGATCTCTCAGGTTTCAATTTCCTTCTACCTCTTTGTTTCATAGCTCTCTTAGACTTCTTGTTGATGTATGTTATCTATCTTTGTTTGGTATTGGGAAATGTCACTTTCTACTTATGTTTTAGCCTTTGAACTAGATTAATACCCGTGCTAGAGCATGAGTTGAAATTTATTTATTTATATTGTAATTTTATATAAAATATAACTTATGTGATTGTTTTTAAAAGTTTTTTTGTATAAAACATTATGCAATAAAATCATATACTAAATATGATGTCTTGAAAAAAGACACATATTTTGTAAATTTAATATTATTAATGATTCTAGATAATTACCCATGCTATAACACTCGTTAAATTTTATTTAATATAAAATTTTGTATTTTTATATTTTAAAATAAAATTTTAATATGTTGTATTAGTTTATGTATGTGAATTTATTTCAACAATGTATATTCTACATAATGAATTGAATATCATTATAAAACACAATTTTGTAAATTTAGCTTTCAAAAAGCGAGTTATTATATTATGAGTAATTTGATATATTGTATACTTTTTCTTTTAAAATACTTGGTTTCTTGAAATTATTTCATATTATAGTGATATATTATTGGCATTGCTGTAACAAATCAATTTAGAGTGTTTATAGTTTCTAACTTTTATATCAAGTTTCAATATTTTATACATATTCAAAAATAAATTATTCAAAGTTTATTATACAATATAAAATTATAAATTCAACAGAAAAATATGAAACTGAATTTAAATATTCAAATTTGGACCCGTTACTCAGTAAATTTTTTAATTCAATAGATATTATTTTTAAAGAATAATATTAGTAAAGCTTGAATATTTTATAAATTGCACAATTTATATTTGTTTTTTAAAATTCAACTTATGGTATATCCAAAAATAAAACTATTTTTAATTATAATAAATAATATGATAATTTATTTGTTTGACAAAATAGACTTGTATATAAAAATTAAAGGTGAAGCATAATGATAATTAACAAATTAATATATTAAGTTAGATATGAAAGAATTTTTTTTGATGAATAGTTTAATAAAGCAAATTAATATGGTAAGATAGATGATATAAATGATTCTTTAGAATATTCTCTTTAATTGGCCCGCTTTTTCGAACATGTTGGAGGATTTCTCATTGCTCAGATCATCTTACCCTTCATTCACTCTGACCAGGATCTCACGAGACTTAAACGTAAGGGCAGACTGCCTTTCTCGGTCTTCCAGACTTTTAGTTTCTAAATCTTCTTTGGTAAACTTTTACCCTCCTGTTTGGACAACCAATTTTGGAATTCTCTTTAATTTATTTAATGTTTGGTTGAAAAAAAAAAATATTTCCTTTAAGATTTTGGAAACAATGTGCTCTAGTAATAAAATCTTTCGAAAATAAATTAAGATTGCATCCACTATTTAACTCGTAACCAATTAATCTATATCCTATTTGTAACCAACTTATTAAAATTATATAGTCTACAAAACAATATTGTGTATTTCCGCTTTATTATTCAGGGATCATAGAATCATTTTTTGTGTATTGTGACTTTATAAGAATGAAACCAAAGTGTTTGACAAATTTTTTTTTTTTGATTCGTACCATTAATGATTAAATATATTTTATTAGTCTTTGATTTTTGTTTATTGCAAAGAGATGTAAATCTCGAAATAGAACATTACACTTTCAGAACTTTGTTATCAACAATCTTTAAGACAATTTCTAGCACAATCTAGGCTATCGCCACATTTGACGCGGCAGTGCAATACGCAGACAGGGTTTGGAACATGTTGCGGAATTATTATTTTCATCCTGCATTAATTTCATCCACAAATCATGACTACATATAGGTCAAAATACATACACATATCTATATATATATATATCACTGCATTGATGTGAAATTAGTTCATTAGTTAAAAATCAAATAAATAAAATTAAAATTCTTATGTGAGTGTAAGGTACATACGGTGAGTGAGGGTCTTCCTTTGAGAAGTTCTCCATTCCATTGCATGCTTTTAGGTGACATCCGACCATTATCAATGTCATCAAAATCATCACACACACTTTTTGCGTCATTTTTTTGCAAACTTTTTTCGTTAGATTCGAAAAATTTGAAAAGATGTTTATTGTTTGCTATATAATTTGTGTTATATACAAACACACATATCTATATATATATAAATTTTTGGTTCTACCTTTTTAGTTTTGCTTAACTACAAAATTAATTCTTAAATCTTTTTATAATAACAATAAATTAGAATATTAACTTTTTCAAACGAAAATATATTTTCGGATCCTATATAAACGAAATCATCTTAATTTTCCATAAATTTCAGATTTCAAATATATTTCTTTCAAAACAATTAAAAAGAATCAAAATATCAAATCATCCATAATATCTCTAAACATAATCTTCCTTAAATATCCTATACTGATATTCGGATAATTTTTGTTCTCCCATGGTTTTGGAAAGATGGTTATTGAGTATAGTAACTACTAAACTTGATTAACTATGATCTTCTCACCAATCACGGGATAGTTTATTTTTGGAATTTTTGGTATTAATATAGCATTCATTTCGGATTTCTGACTTGATTGCAAAGCTATTCTCGAATTTTCTATCCAACCTAATTCCAAGACATTATAACATATATAAATATATGTTTTCGCTAACAGAAAATTATAAAACCAACACAGGTTTTACGTTTTAATACGATACTCTTTATTTCATAGACTTGCAACTTCACAAAACTGCATGATACGTCCAAGTTTAAGATCATGCATTCATGGACAACTGTCAAATATAGCGATCAAAAAGTATTAAAATTAAAATTTTAATAAGTAAGTTTTGTTTCATGTATTAAAATTTGACTCTCATTCTTTTTATCATAGACTAACTAGAATGTAGGATTTTTTAAAGATATTGTATACTCACCAAGATTTTCTCTATTCTCTAGCTGAAAACCCTACCAACTTATCAATACACTATAAAAATACAATCTCACTCTCAAGCTCTAAACTCACCAAAGCCGATACCATTTCTTATATATATCAAAAGCAAATATTAAAATATACCAACCATACTGGCGAGACACTTGAATAGTATTAGTGAATGAGAAGGTAATTATGTGCTATTATTCTTTTTTAATTATACACTATTTTACTATCATTTTACTTTTTATGTTGTTTTGATTTGATTTTTTAAACTAGATTTTTTTCTTTTTCTTTTTCTTCTTAAGAGTGTTAAGAACCATGCTACTATCAAAAAGTATTTGGTTTCACGCTATGTGCATCATCGCTCTGTTCGTGATTGGAAGTTCATTGAGACATTTGGTCTTGCCCATGCAAGTGGTCAATTTCGACCAACCAATCATCTCTACAAGATGTCTAAACTAAACGGGAGGGACCCTATTTTTGATTCCGACTATTTGATCTTGGCTATACGGGACGGATGTTCGGATGCTTATCCAGTGTATTAAACTTCACCTATGAAGCAACATTTGTTAGTTACATACTTATATATATCAGTTAGAGTTAAAAAAAAATATGTCTAATCAAATAGATGAGTATTTATCTTTCTGTTCGTAAATAATACTTCAGTGTATGACATGAATGAGCTTGCTTGATTGTATTCATCTTCGATACACATTCATATATCAATTGATTAGTTAGCAAACCAAATATATTGTTGAAGTCCAAAAGTTATACAAAAGAATCATCTGGAGTGGGTCAATACTAATATATGCATTTATGTCACATATTATTTGTTGTAAAATTAACAATCCAAATTAAACATACTAAATAGTTATGAAACATACTCGAAACCAGAATAAAAAATACAATCCAACTAAACTTATAGAATCTAAATATTAATCAAGCCAAACTATAATAAACACAAAAATACAATATACAATATATTATTTTTTAATAATCATAATAAAATTGTCCCGCGGTATACCGCGGGTTAAAATCTATTCTTATTATATAAAGTTTGAAGTCAAAGTTACTCATTAACAAGATCGTGACACATGTTACTTGTATTAATAAGATGTTGACATGTGTCAATTATAAATGTACTAAAACATTTTAAAAAACTAAAAATTAAAACGTAAAAGTTCTAAACCTATTGTAAAAAGAAATCCACTAACTATCAATATTTGTTAACTCTTTTTTAATATTTTAATTTAATTAAGTTGTAATATTTTTAGATTTTAGTTATATTAGTTAGTTAACTTTAATTTCTTATTATAAATTCGTGATGGTTTTAAAATAAATTTTTATATTATTTTAAATTTTATTTCATTAGTTAAAGATATTTCAGATCAACATTAATTAAAAAAATAAAGTTACTCATTAACAAGATCGTGACACACATTACTTGTATTAACAAGATGTTGACATGTGTCAATTATAAATTTACCAAAAATTAAAAAACTAAAAATTAAAAAGAAAAAGTTATAAACCTATTGTAAAAAATAAATCCAATCAATATTTGTTAATTCTTTCTTTATAAGATTTTAATTTAATTAAGTTGTAATATTTTTGGATTTTAGTTATATTAGTTAGTTAAATTTGATTTCTTATTATAAATTCGTGATGATTTTAAAATATCTTTTTATATTATTTTGAATTTTTTTTCTTTAGTTAAGGATAAGCAAGATCAATATTTATTTTTTCTTCATATTTTAAGGTTCTAGTATTTTTAAATTGTTTTTTGTTTATAATTTATATCTCTAAATTATGTAAGACTCATATATCAACGTGCTTATAATTTTTTTTTTTAATTTTTATTATATCAAGTTAACTATTTTTGAATTTCTCAAATTTTAGTGAGTTGGTCATAAACTCATTGCAATCGTGTAGATATTTTTTTCTTTTTATCCACAATATTTTTTGAGTAAATAATTTTAAAGAATATTTTAGTGGTTATAACACAATTCATAAAAGTTTAAACTTTATCTGGCTTAATGCAATAGTTCTCGTGTAAAAATAGCTCACAACACCCACAATTGATCAGTTAATTATATATTCTTTGTGGATTATTTATAAGTCAATAGAAAAAAATTAAGTCAAAAAGATATATAAGTTAACTTTCAAAAAAATAAATTATTAATAAATAAACATAAAATATAACAAATAAAAAATAATATTAAAAAATATGAATGAACACAAAATAAAAGTAAATCAATAGTTTAAAAAACCAGCTATGCAAAAAAAACAATCAACAAAAGTTTAGGTTGACTATTTTAAAATAAATCACTAAAAAATAAATTTAGCCAATAGAAAAGAAATATATGTCCACAATTTTAAAAATGATCTTAATAATAAGTTAACTTAGAATAAAATAATTGACAAACAAGTTGACAAAAGAAATTCAATTGATAAAAAATTAAGTCAAAATATATATATATATATATATATATATATTATAGACAATATGACTATTTCGTTTAGTAATTGAGGACTTTCTAGCGATGACAGGTCGTGATCATTTTTTTTTTTAATGATTGACATATTAGTTTAGCTACTGCATAAAAGTTATAAACCTGTTGTAAAAAATAAATCCAATCAATATTTGTTAATTCTTTCTTTATAAGATTTTAATTTAATTAAGTTGTAATATTTTTAGATTTTAGTTATATTAGTTAGTTAAATTTGATTTCTTATTATAAATTCGTGATGATTTTAAAATATCTTTTTTATATTATTTTGAATTTTTTTCTTTAGTTAAGGATAAGCAAGATCAATATTTATTTTTTCTTCATATTTTAATGTTCTAGTATTTTTAAATTGTTTTTTGTTTATAATTTATATCTCTAAATTATGTAAGACTCATATATCAACGTGCTTATAATTTTTAATTTTAATTTTTATTATATCAAGTTAACTATTTTTGAATTTCTCAAATTTTATTGAGTTGGTCATAAACTCATTGCAATCGTGTAGATTTTTTTTCTTTTTATCCACAATATTTTTTGAGTAAATAATTTTAAAGAATATTTTAGTGGTTATAACATAATTCATAAAAGTTTAAACTTTATCTGGCTTAATGCAATAGTTCTCGTGTAAAAATAGCTCACAACACCCACAATTGATCAGTTAATTATATATTCTTTGTGGATTATTTATAAGTCAATAGAAAAAAATTAAGTCAAAAAGATATATAAGTTAACTTTCAAAAAAATAAATTATTAATAAATAAACATAAAATATAACAAATAAAAAATAATATTAAAAAATATGAATGAACACAAAATAAAAGTAAATCAATAGTTTAAAAAACCAGCTATGCAAAAAAAAACAATCAACAAAAGTTTAGGTTGACTATTTTAAAATAAATCACTAAAAAATAAATTTAGCCGATAGAAAAGAAATATATGTCCACAATTTTAAAAATGATCTTAATAATAAGTTAACTTAGAATAAAATAATTGATAAACAAGTTGACAAAAGAAATTCAATTGATAAAAAATTAATTCAAATATATATATATATATATATATATATATATATATATATATATATATTATAGACAATATGACTATTTCGTTTAGTAATTGAGGACTTTCTAGCGATGACAGGTCATGATCATTTTTTTTTTTAATGATTGACATATTAGTTTAGCTACTGCATAAAAGTTATAAACCTATTGTAAAAAATAAATCCAATCAATATTTGTTAATTGTTTCTTTATAAGATTTTAATTTAATTAAGTTGTAATATTTTTAGATTTTAGTTATATTAGTTAGTTAAATTTGATTTCTTATTATAAATTCGTGATGATTTTAAAATATCTTTTTATATTATTTTGAATTTTTTTTCTTTAGTTAAGGATAAGCAAGATCAATATTTATTTTTTCTTCATATTTTAATGTTCTAGTATTTTTAAATTGTTTTTTTGTTTATAATTTATATCTCTAAATTATGTAAGACTCATATATCAACGTGCTTATAATTTTTAATTTTAAATTTTATTATATCAAGTTAACTATTTTTGAATTTCTCAAATTTTAGTGAGTTGGTCATAAACTCATTGCAATCGTGTAGATATTTTTTTCTTTTTATCCACAATATTTTTTGAGTAAATAATTTTAAAGAATATTTTAGTGGTTATAACACAATTCATAAAAGTTTAAACTTTATCTGGCTTAATGCAATAGTTCTCGTGTAAAAATAGCTCACAACACCCACAATTAATCAGTTAATTATATATTCTTTGTGGATTATTTATAAGTCAATAGAAAAAAATTAAGTCAAAAAGATATATAAGTTAACTTTCAAAAAAATAAATTATTAATAAATAAACATAAAATATAACAAATAAAAAATAATATTAAAAATATGAATGAACACAAAATAAAAGTAAATAAATAGTTTAAAAAACCAGCTATGCATAAAAAAACAATCAACAAAAGTTTAGGTTGACTATTTCAAAATAAATCACTAAAAAATAAATTTAGCCGATAGAAAAGAAATATATGTCCACAATTTTAAAAATGATCTTAATAATAAGTTAACTTAGAATAAAATAATTGATAAACAAGTTGACAAAAGAAATTCAATTGAAAAAAAATTAAGTCAAAATATATATATATATATATATATATATATATATATATTATTGACAATATGACTATTTCGTTTAGTAATTGAGGACTTTCTAGCGATGACAGGTCATGATCATTTTTTTTTTTAATGATTGACATATTAGTTTAGCTACTGCATAAAAGTTATAAACCTATTGTAAAAAATAAATCCAATCAATATTTGTTAATTCTTTCTTTATAAGATTTTAATTTAATTAAGTTGTAATATTTTTAGATTTTAGTTATATTAGTTAGTTAAATTTGATTTCTTATTATAAATTCGTGATGATTTTAAAATATCTTTTTTATATTATTTTGAATTTTTTTTCTTTAGTTAAGGATAAGCAAGATCAATATTTATTTTTTCTTCATATTTTAATGTTCTAGTATTTTTAAATTGTTTTTTGTTTATAATTTATATCTCTAAATTATGTAAGACTCATATATCAACGTGCTTATAATTTTTAATTTTAATTTTTTATTATATCAAGTTAACTATTTTTGAATTTCTCAAATTTTAGTGAGTTGGTCATAAACTCATTGCAATCGTGTAGATATTTTTTTCTTTTTATCCACAATATTTTTTGAGTAAATAATTTTAAAGAATATTTTAGTGGTTATAACACAATTCATAAAAGTTTAAACTTTATCTGGCTTAATGCAATAGTTCTCGTGTAAAAATAGCTCACAACACCCACAATTGATCAGTTAATTATATATTCTTTGTGGATTATTTATAAGGCAATAGAAAAAAATTAAGTCAAAAAGATATATAAGTTAACTTTCAAAAAAATAAATTATTAATAAATAAACATAAAATATAACAAATAAAAAATAATATTAAAAAATATGAATGAACACAAAATAAAAGTAAATCAATAGTTTAAAAAACCAGCTATGCAAAAAAAAACAATCAACAAAAGTTTAGGTTGATTATTTCAAAATAAATCACTAAAAAAAATTTAGCCGATAGAAAAGAAATATATGTCCACAATTTTAAAAATGATCTTAATAATAAGTTAACTTAGAATAAAATAATTGATAAACAAGTTGACAAAAGAAATTCAATTGATAAAAAATTAAGTCAAAAAAAAAAAAATATATATATATATATATATATATTATTGACAATATGACTATTTCGTTAAGTAATTGAGGACTTTCTAGCTATGACAGGTCATGATCATTTTTTTTTTTTTAATGATTGACATATTAGTTTAGCTAACTCATAAAACCACAAAGTATTTGGCTAATGACAATTGTTGCTGCAATTGGTTGTTTAAACAACAAAGACATATATAAGCTGATAACCATGTAACTGACCACTAAAGTAATTTCTTTACTACCTTTGTTTTGTCTCTATTATCATTTTAGGAGTAAGGTTCAAATAAAACAACTTATGTAACTTTACTCTTTTATGTCACAAATTCATTTTTGCCATCAAATTATTGATGGGATTTATGTAGAGTGGATGCATACATTTTTCCAATCCTCATATGTTAAAATGTTGCTAACATGAAAAGGACACTTGAGCCAACTTAATAGTCCATTCTATTTAAAAAGGGATACATAGGTCCTGATTGGTAACGGTTGTTACTTTTGGATGTAAAGACTTTGACTTTAAAATTTTAGCTGCAGAGAATTTGGTTGTTGATGTTTTGACTGTAGAAACTTTAACTGTTAAAATCTGATTGTTTACCAACAACTTTTAAAGCTATAGCTGTTATTTTTATTATTATTATAAATATTAATAATAAATATATATTATGTCAGAAATTAATTTATATAACATTTTAATGACAGAATAAATTTTATTAATGATAAATTAAAATTTTTAAAAATATAAGTCAATCAAATATGAAATTTTGTTTGAAAACTAATTAAAAACAAACAACTATAAGAATTAGAAATGAATAATTGAAGTTGTAAACATCAATTTATTAACATATTAATTTTTAAATAATGCATAGATAGTAATAATACTAATAGTCAATATAAAATTTCGCTAACAATATTCTGATTTTTCTTTTGTTTTTGGTGATTGATTCTTGATTGATTATTCTGGCAGATATCAACAGTGTCTTTTAATTGTTTTAAATGTTTTTTTTTCTATTGAGTAGTTATATGAGCAGTCAAAAATCCATTAACCACTAACCAATGCATTGTTTGAATATTATTCTCTTATTAATACTGAATTTCATAAACTCTTTTATAGTATGATGATGAAAAAATAAAATTTATTATTGAAATGGATCTTAAAAGAAAGAGAAAAAAAATGAGAATAATTAATTTATAAAAATAAAATATGTAAAATATTTATATATACTTTTGGAGAGCTTTTAAACATAAAAGGGTGAAAAAAAGAATGCTTTAAAAATTGTTTAGTTTTAAAGCATGAATTTGACGCTTTATAAAAATAAAAAAAAACAACGAAAAGAAAAAAAAAAGTGACTTTCAAAACTTTAAAAAAATTAAAAGCCAACAAAGTGTGATTGGAAAAAAATGGCTGTCAAAGCTTTAAACATTTTTAAAGTGTTAAAATAGGCTACCAATCAGGGCCATAATCATAGAGTTAGTAATTTTGGAAATATCGTAGAGGTAAAACTTTCTTGTTTATGGTATATAGGTAACTGATAATCGTGTTTTATTTCATCATTTGTTTATAGTTCTCAATAATGTAGGCAACTACTTTCAAAACAAAACTAGATTATGACCCGTGCTAGAGCACGGGTTGTAATTCGTTTTGTTTATTTTATAATTACTATAATAAAATATAATTTATCTAATTTTTTAATATTTTTTTTGGATAAAATATTATTAAAAAAAATCAAGTTTTTTAGTCATTCTTAGATCATACTATACACACAATGATCATTTTCATCGGGAATAATGGTCTTCAAACACCGCATCTGATTAACATTTGATATAGCATTTAATATTTGCATATTACATTTAATATAGATGTAATATTAACATTACATATAACAAACATGCTATAATATTAATTTTAACATATAAAATGAATTTCAACCCGTGCTCTAGCACGGGTATTAATTGTTATTATTTGCTTAGATTTTCTTTTTTTGTTTATGCTTATCAGAATTTTTTCTGTGGAGAATTAATTTGGAATATTTTGTTTATTCTTTTTGTAATCAACGTGATGTAGCAATTAAATCTTTGAAGATATATTTTGGTGTAAAAGAGAATTAAGATTATCTCCTAAAATCTTCCGTGCACACCTAACATATTGTAAAAAAATTCATACAATTTTTTTTGTAACCCATTTATAACCTACTATTAAAATTATATAGTCTACAAATTTGAAGTTGTGTACTTCCGTTTTATTAAATAGGGGATTTTGTCGTTCTTTAAAACAAACTTTCTTTTCAATCTACTTACTAGAAAAGTAAAAATGCATTATCACACGAACAATACTTGGGTTCACCCCTAGGGGTGAACCTCTCCATTCACCCCCTTATAAAATAAGGAAATAAAATCTGTATACATTATTATACAATTAAAAAACTTAAATCGCTTTTTAATAAACTCAAACTGACATATATAAAATCTAAACTCTAACTATCTAATTTGTGAATCCAAACCGATATATAATTTCGTTCTACTTGTAAAATCTAAACCCTAACCATCTCATTTGTGAACCCAAACCGACATATAATTTCGTTCTAATTGTGAAATTTAAACCCTAACATCTCATTTGTGAACCCAAACCGACATATAATTTTGTTCTACTTGTAAAATCTAAACTCTAACCATCTCATTTGTGAACCCAAACCGACATGTAATTTTGTTCTAATTGTAAAATCTAAACCCTAACCACCTCATTTGTAAACCCAAACCGACATATAATTTCGTTTTAATTGTAAAATATAAACCCTAACCACTTCATTTGTAAACCCAAACCGACATATAATTTTATTCTAATTTTAAAAATCTAAACCAACCCAATATTTAACTTTCCTTAATTAAAAGTATACAGAATTTGTTTCCTTAATTTAGTTTGCTATTTAATTTAATTTTGATTTATTTTTTAAATGAAATATTAGATGGAAGATTCTGATTGGCTGAGAGAATAAGGGGTGAATGAAAATCTGTTTGACAACGGTTAAATTTTTAATTACTAGATTGAGAAATTAAAATACATAGCTCCCTTTGTTGGTGTAATTTAAGAAGATACCATACAGATTTATGACCATTTTTCATCTCATCCACACATTAATTTGAACATACTAAAAATTTGACACATGATAAGAGTTTAACAAAAAATAGTTACAAGTATAGATTATATAATGTGAATTTAAAATTTCAAAATAAATAATTAATGTGATGACCATTTTTATATATAATGCTATCTAGTGGCATATTAGGTATAACATACAAATCAAAGGTTACCTCATCAAAGAACTCATTCAACAACAAATCTTTGGCTGCTTATTTCTTTGACACATCTCTTAATTATTACCTAACGGATGTCACATGTAAAATCAGTGATAAATGTATATAATCTAGTACCTTATATATAGAGTTACATAGTGTTAGGAGGTAGTATATGGTCATTATCGTTGAAATACTACTTAGTAGAATATAGATAGGGTGAACCCCACTTTTGTCCAAAAAAGAGAGTGAATCACTGAAATCATCGAGTATGGGATCCAACACCCACAAACATCATTGATGCTTTCATCAAATAGAGGGAATCTTCTGCCGATAGTAGATTTGTTGTAAATCTAAGGGCGTGGTGTGGATCTAGGCATATTAGATATGTAACACCCACAAACCAAAATGAAGGTTCGAAGTGGGAATCGACACCATGGAGGTATTCAAGATATTAGAAGCCAACTATAGGGCTTTCGTTAGCCTTCTATGTTTTCCTAGAGGAAAGAAAGAATGACAAGTTTCATGAGACTCTTTTGTAAGTTTCTTAAGCTCTATTGGTTGATTGGTTGATTGGTTTATTGGTTTGAAATTACAAATAAAGAAATAGAATGAAACAAGCTTTATTGGTTTGAAATTACAAGATCGAATATCTAACTTTAGAAACTTAAATTTGATTTAAGTCTTGTATTGGTGTCTAGCCTTTTATAGATTCATGTCACATGCATATCAATGAACGGTGTGTAATCTAAAGGTGGTTGATAAATGGATTAGAATATGAGGTAAGTAATTATCTATAGATGGTTGATAAATGATACATGAGCCAAAGTATGAAGTAAGTTGAAGATGCAATAACTAAAATTAGCATGCTCTCAAGTTAATTTGCATATAATATAAAATTCATATTTTGCTTCAGCATTCCAATTTAGGTAGTTTAATTCTTGATTTGAATTATTTAATCAACTCAAAAAAAACGTTTTCATTTATTATTTTTTTTATCCATGATTCTCTCTATCCGTCACATACTTCAAGTGGAAGTTTCAGCAACTGATATGCATGGATGTATAATCAATCACTTCATTACACCTACTAGTCTCAATCTTAACGGTACAAAGCCAACCTAACATTAACACGAAAATATTAACGAGTGACAAGAACAGTGCCGGCCCTGACCTAAAACCCGTAAAGCAAGGGTTTTAGGCACCAGATTATATTACCGATTTTAGGGGCATCAATTTCAAAAACGTTGCGGTGGTACAGTGGTAAGATTCGCCTATATTATCCTTCGGTGTCAAGAGTTCGAGCCCTTGTATAGCTGTTTTTATACCTTTTTTTTTCTAATGTTTGTTAATGGGCAAAAAAAAAAATTTAGCTTTAGGCAGCAAAATTGGTTGGGCCGGCACTGGACAAGAATATACATATCCTAATTTTGGTAATGAAAGCTAGATGGCTGACAGCCGTTAAAAATAAAAATAAATAGTGTTATCATTATTATTTTATTCCAAAACTGATGAGGACATCAATAGTAAACTTCTGGAAGAACCCGTTCTACCATTTTCTGAAGAACTCGTTCTGCCAACAATGATACACAAACCTATGACAAGGCTGGGAGCAAGAACCTTAAGAGAACAATTCAACAAGTCCATTGCAAGTCTGATTACTCTCATTGAACTAGAAGATTCCAAAGAGAAGACTCCACAAGCATCATTTTTGCCAGTTCTACAAGGAATTAAAGAACCCGTTCTTTTCATCATTTCCGAAGCAATCAATGAAGGGCTGGAGTGGGCATGAGAGATATTATCAAGGTAAGTGTTTGAATTCAAATAATAAATGTTGGTTCTTTTCTTGTTTTGCAGGAATCGACCGTTGAGTCTTTATGAGTCTTTTATTTATTTAAGTCCTAAAATCGAGTCTGTTGTTTTTGCAAGTTTAGTCCTTTTATTTGTAATAAATTTCGACCCTAGAAGGTCCCCCGCTGCTGGATCGTTATATAAGGTCCCTTCTCAGCATTGTAACCTTTGAAGTTTTCATGAAATAAAAAGAGAGTTTTCTTAGGTTTTCTTCTAAGATAGAAGCAACCACCCTTTTCTCCTTCTTCTTGTGTGTGATTCCTTGAAGACTGAGATTTGACTTATCATAGATCCTTTCACAGATCTGTGTGGCGTCCTTCATTCCACCATCTATCTCTTCATCCTCCACTGCAACTGAATAGACAGAACAATGTTAACAACCATTTGTCTATTCACCATCTCTTCGCTGTGTTTCATCTACCATCCACCGAATAGACAGAACAGTGTTATCAACCATTTGCCTATTTCCATCTATCCACGTGGATTCCCTCTTCTGGGTTCCTATATTATCTGGTGTCAGAGCTAAACGCTCCAAATCAGGTTTTATTTATCCCTTTTGTTTCAGTTTATTTCCCTTTGTTTGCTTCAGTTTGTGTCTGTTTCAGTTCGTTTTGTTTCATTTCGTTTCTCCCTTTTAGATCTGCTATTTTCGTGTGTCTTTGCTCTATTTTAATTGTTCATCTTCTAAAAAGAAAACCCTAAAAAAATTTCGTTCAAATCTGTTTATTTGTTTACCCAAAATCTCTCAAATCCTAGATCTGTCAGTTTTTAGCCGTCTCGACTTCCTGTGCACTTGATCTCTTTTTCCTAATCTTACAGAAACGTTTTGAACCATCGGAGAACAAGGAGGAGAGGTGAATACGGCTGAGATGCTTGCAGCTATTCAAGCCCAACTCCAAACGCTTGGTGATTGCCTGACACGAATTGAACAACCCCCACCTGCACCAAGAGCACCAATTCGCAACTTGCCAAGAGGAAACCATGAGGTTGATAATGGAGATCAGTCTGATTCAGAGGAAGAACATCAAGATCTTAATCAACACCACAGGCCAAGGAGACACTACCAACAAGGTAGAGGACGAGATGAAGGGAACATAAGAGAAGGAGGCTATGATCTTAAGCTCAATCCGCCAACATTTGCTGGAAAGGTTAATCCTGAAACTTACATTGATTGGAAAAGACGTATGGAGCATATCTTTGGCTACTACAACTATTCTGAGCAGAGAAAGGTATCCCTAGCTGCTGCTCAACTTACCAATAATGCCTTAGCTTGGTGGGGCAGAGATGTATCTGAGAGGAGGAGGCATAGACATATACCAATCACTACTTGGGATGATATGAGGTTTCAGCTAAGAAAGAGATATATCCCAGCTTATTAGCATCGGGAGCTACAAAAGAAGTTCCGTAAGCTCTCACAAGGAAGCAAATCTGTTGAGGAATACTTTGAAGAGTTTGAATCTCTTAAAAACTGATTGGAGGTAGAAGAATTTGAGGAGAACTTGATGGCGCAGTTTCTAGATGGTCTTCACGATCGAATTGCTAGAAAGGTGGAAAGACAAACCTATCATGATCTTGAAGAGTTGATGCACCTAGCAGTCCAAGCAGAACAACACATCAAAAGGAAGACAGCCTCTACTAACCGCAGTAAGACTCCATGGACACCGCCACCGCAAAAACCTTTATACAAGGGAAAATCTCTTGATATGGACCAGGGAATTAAAAGGGCTGCACCTGAGGCATCAAAAGTAACCAAACCAGAACAAGGTAAGCCTACTAACCAAAGAGCTCGTGATATTACTTGTTTTAAATGTCAGGGAAAAGGACACTATGCAAGGGAGTGCCCAAACCAGCGAGTAATGATCCTTAAAGCCAATGGAGAGTATGAATCACAAGATGAGGAAGAAGAACGTGTTGAATATGAAGAGGATATTGTGGACTATCCAGAGATGGGAGAGCTTCTAGTCATAAGGAGGGCTATTAGCACTCTTTTTGATCCTGAAACAATTCAAAGAGAAAATATCTTCCACTCTCGCTGCTCAATAAATTCCAAGGTATGTAGCTTAATCATTGATGGTGGTTCATGTACTGATGTAGCCAGGAAGTATTTGGTTGATAAGCTAGGTCTCCAAAAGACAAAGCATCCCCATCCATATCGACTTAAGTGGCTCAATGATGAGGCTGAACTAAGGATCTCTGAGCAAGTCACCATACCATTCACCATAGGCAAATATTCAGATCAAGTTGTGTGTGATGTGGTTCCTATGCAAGCTGGACACCTTCTTCTAGGACGGCCATGGCAATTTGATAAGGAGACATTACACAACGGCCAAACCAACTACTACACTTTCTCACACAATAACAAGAAGCATACTCTAGCTCCACTCACCCCTCAAAAAGTGCATGAAATGCAACAGACCATGTCAAAGGGAGTTAAGTCAAACAAAACCAATCTTTACATAACACTTTCTACTATTTTGAAATCAATTAATTCACAGGACAAGGTGCTGCTAATGATCTTTAAGGAAGGTTTGTTTTCAGGTCAAGAAGAGAAAGACTTACCACCAGAAGTGCTTGACTTACTAGGAAGGTTTAAGGAGGTCTTTCCTGAGGAGATACCACCTGGACTACCGCCTATAAGAGGAATTGAACATAAGATTGATCTAGTTCCAGGAGCACCATTGCCTAATAGACCAGCCTACCGAGTAAACCCTGAAGAAGCAAAAGAGCTGGAAATGCAAGTTCGTGATCTAATGTCAAAGGGCTACATTCGTGAAATCCTAAGCCCTTGTGCTGTACCGGTTCTTCTAGTGCCTAAGAAAGATGGAACTTGGAGAATGTGTGTGGACTGCAGAGCAATCAACAACATCACTGTCAAATATAGACATCCTATTCCAAGGCTTGATGACATGCTAGATGAGCTTAATGGAGCTATTATCTTTTCTAAAATTGATCTAAGGAGTGGTTATCATCAAGTCAGAATGAAAGAAGGTGATGAATGGAAAAAGCCTTTCAAGCCAAAACAAGGATTATATGAGTGGTTAGTCATGCCATTTGGACTCACCAATGCCCCAAGCACCTTCATGAGGTTAATGAACCAGGTCTTAAGGGAGTACATCTGTAAGTTTGTGGTTGTTTATTTTGATGATATCTTTATTTATAGCACAAGTCTTGCAGATCACGTAAAGCATCTTGAAATGGTGATAAAAGCGCTTAAGGCTGAACATCTCTATGCTAATCTTAAGAAATGCACGTTTTGCGCTGATCAAGTTGTGTTTCTAGGATTTGTTGTGAGTTCTCAGGGGCTAAAGGTCGATGAGGAAAAGATCAAGGCTATACAAGACTGGCCAACTCCAACAACCATTGGACATGTTAGGAGCTTCCATGGGCTGGCTAGCTTCTATAGGAGATTTGTGAAGGATTTCAGTACCATTGTTGCACCCTTGACATCAGTGATTAAAAAGAATGTGGAATTCAAATGGGGTCAAGCACAAGAGGATGCATTCAAACTGCTCAAAGACAGCCTAACAAATGCACCTATTTTGGTACTTCCTAACTTTGATAAAATGTTTGAAATTGAATGTGATGCTTTTGGTACAGGAATAGGTGCTGTTCTAACTCAAGGAAGAAAACCAGTAGCATACTTCAGTGAGAAACTCAGTGGAGCTGCACTTAATTATCCAACATATAATAAATCTACGCTTTGGTAAAATCTCTAGAAACTTGGCAACATTATTTGTTATCCAAAGAGTTTGTTATTCATACAGATCATGAGACACTCAAGCACCTAAGAGGACAAACTACACTTAAGAAGAGACATGCAAGGTGGCTTGAATTTGTGGAGACATTTCCATATGTGATTAAGTACAAGAATTATAGGAAAAGCAAACGCCTCCATATTTACTTGTATCTGTCGATTTTTAACCATGGCTTTGGCCGTTCTCTCCCGACAAAGCCTTGCATATTCTTCAATGTCTTCGCCATATGGCTTCATATCGAATTTATGATCTATCTTTCCTTCAACAACTGTATTCAATATAGAGTAGCTTGCCTAGTATGAAATGGAAAGCCAAACAAAGACAAGAGACAATTCTGATGTTATCAAACAGAGAGGTAAATAGGGACATCACCTTGATTAATATGCGAAAAGGCCTGCATGGGAACAACGTCTTTGAACATGTTCAAAGCGTAGCTCTTTGGCATGTTCTCAAACTCAGCATTATTCATCTCCATAGTGAACTGATTGATGATACCAGTACAATGAAATAAGTTGCAACAAAGTAGAAAATACAGAACTATAGCATGATCCTTCCCTGAGCCTAGATTTTCTGATAAATCAACCGCATGGGTAGTGAAAATTAACATGAAAGATTCAAATTTTGAGAACACTACAGACCTCACCCATCGAAATAAGTTGAAAGAGCACTCAACATAAGGATCTTTCACTAGGCTAGATTTGAAAATCAACCACATAGGTAATGAAATTGGCATGAAAAATTCAAACTTTGTGGACATATAGATAAAACCACTCAGTTTCATAACGAACTTTGAGAATCAAAATGGAACATGTAACCAAATATATATATAAACCTCGGGGTAGTTTATAGAGGATCAATGTTGAGAACAACCTTGGCCAAGTCCATAGATTCCGAGGAAGAAGAATAAGAGGAAGGAGCTAGCTTCCCCCATGCCTGGCGACAACTACAGGACACTTCATCAACCAAATTGGTCGATCGGCTTTCTTAAAATCGAGTTCATGAGGGTTACTTGGATCGTCTTCCATAGTTACTCCAAATACACCACTGCTCTATTTGCTCCAAATTCAAGATTCTTCCTCTCTTAATCCCCCCCAATCAACTTCACTTCCTGCGAATAGAAATAAATTACACCCCTAATCAGATCTAACTAACAGTTGAGAGAGAGAGGGAGAGAGAGAGAGAGATAGAGAGAGAGAGAGAGAGAGAGAGAGAGAGAGAGATAGAGCAAAAAAACTTACGCCATGTAAAAGAGGAACGCTAACCCTGGAGACGCGAAAACAACCAGACAGGTGGCTACAATGAAGTTACGTGATGATCTCATTTTGACTCTAAAATCCAAAACTAAAGAGAACACAACTGGAATCAGTTTCAGAAGACTATGAGAAAGATAGACAGGGAGATAGATACAATGAACTCAAATGCTCAAAACAAAACTATAACAAATGCAAAATCCATGTGTCAACCAACAACAACAAGCTCTTCATAATCGATTTACATGAAACAAACATCATGATAGTTAACTTGTGTTTTTTCTTAACAGCCAGGACAAGCTTTTGCAACATGAGAGTTCCAAACACCACTTGTGATAAACCAGATCAATCAGTTCTCCGTTATGATGAATTCAAGACACACAAGTAAGAATCAGATATTTCCAATAAGTAATTCTAATTCGATTTCACAGGTGGTCTGCCAAAAAAGTCACAATTAGTGAATCCTATAATATACTTGTGGGTATAATTAGTTTTTGCTCTACTCCCATGTAATTTCATTACGTTTCATGTAATTTATCAGACGATAGTTTTCCCAACCTAAACATTGAAGAAACGGCTTTCATAAACTTGATTTTGTATTAATAACAATACCTTAATTTATTAAAGCCAATTTTGGTTTAGATATTTTAAGATTCTTAAGATCATTCTGATATGTGTGAATCCAAGATTCAATGATTCTCACGTTGCTCTACCAGCCAATCCGGGTCTTCTTTGCGCTTCAGGTTAATATCCGTACAATGAGACCCTGATTAAATGCACTCCATCTTAACAGAGAAGAATGTTAAATTATCTATCAAAAATAATCTATGCATTATATAAAATTTATATGTTATATTCTTATATAGTATTAAAATAATTAAAATTAACTAAACAAACTTAATTCAAAGAAATCCACAAAATGTTTTTGGAAAACCAACACATTTTTAAAGTCTTTTTATTTGTTCACTTCTGATAATACATGAAGCATAACGAAATGGAAGTTTAGAATTTAGAAAGTAATGAAAATTAGTATAGTTTTACTTATGTTTTACTCATATTTTACTTTCTACATTCTAAACTTAAAAATGAGCAAAACATAAGTAAAACTGTATTCATTTTCTGATTAAGTAATCAAAATTTCATTTTTATAAGCTTATTGACTTAAAAATAAAGACTCCACTCCAAGATAAGCTAGGATAGGTGCATTGCATTTTCCACCTTCCCAAACACTTGGAATTGATCGCATATCTTTGACTAAACTTCATGTTACTTCCAGGAGGGTAGGTAAAGTGGTCAAGGGTTTGTCCAAAGAAAAACATTTCGATAACCAAGTCTGCCAAGTTGTTACCAATTTCTCTCTGAGTCCCTCATATGTGTACCTTAGTGTTTTTGGAAAAACACTAAGTTCAGCTTCTCTAGAGTAAAGGGGATATTTGAGAAGATCACATAAGGAGGAGGACAGTAGATGGGAGTGACATTGGGTTACGCATGGTTTGTTTGAAGAAGAAACTAGATTCGATAGAGAGAGGGGGAGAAATCAAATGTTTTATGTTTGTGTGTATGTGAATTAGTGAATATACGTTGATTTATCTCCAATTTTTGTTGCACGTACACGTTTTGGAATTAATTATAATGATATAAATTTTTATTTTTATTTTTAACGGCTGTCAGACATCTACCTTTTTCATTACCAAAACTAGGATATGTAATATTCTCCTCACTAGTTACCATTTTCGTGTTAATTTTAGGTTGGCTATTGTACCGATAAAGTTGTGACTTTTAGGTGTAAGTGATGATACATTCATGCATATCATATCAATTGCTGAAATTTTCACTTGAAGTATGTGATGGACGCAGAGAGAAATAGAAAAATGGATGTAAGTATAAATTATTATATGTGTTATTTAACTCTTTAATATTTTATTTTTAAGAAGTTATGTATTTTTATCATAATTATTAGTTGATAAAATTTCACTTAAGATGAAATTTATTTATTTTTAAAATTATTTTATCAGAAAGTTATATTTATTTATTATAATCATTTGTTTGATATCCTTTCTTAGGATCACTTATCATAATATTTGCTTATGCATAACATAAATATGAATAACTGTTATCATGATTGTTACTATTTACAATAATTTTTCATAAAAGATTTTATACTTATAACACATATAAAAAAATTACAAAGCTACTTCGATTCATTATGATTTTTCATTTAATAAATTTTAACGTAGAGTTGAGTCTTTTTGCCAAATTATTTTTATATTACTAGTTTTCATTTTGATGGTTGTATTTTTAAAACCTACAGTTTATATATATATATATATATATATGTTTAATTTTTGTGAAGTTTTAGCGGTTCTTTTCTGTTGAGATAAATTTAATTTTATTATTTAACATAAATTTTCAAATTATTTATTATTTTTCGAGGATTAGTTATGAAGGCCCATTTAAGTTGTATATAGGCCCAATATAAATTTCCCAGCTCGTTACGTCCAAATTCCTCGTCGGAACTTTTCATACGCATCCGGGACTCGGTGCCCCAAATTCCCAAATGTTTCACTGACTCGACTCAGCCTCCTCCTCATCCCGCAAGTGAGAGATACTCTTCTTCTTCTTCTTCTTCTTCTGTATCCGCTTGCTTGCGTTCGTGATTATGAATTTGAAAATCTTGCTGTATGTCCTCGTTCATTTTCGGTATTTGTGACTGATTTTGTTCGAATTGATTGGTTGACCCAAATTATAATTCCGTATCTGAAATTTTGTGGGTTTAGGGATCTCAGATCTTCTCTTCACTTTGATTCTGAACATCTCCACGGAGTAGTTTGAATTCGAATTGGTTTATTTTTTAGTAGAAATGTAGGTTCGGATTTTGGTTTGTTGTGTCATCGTAGAATTGTAATGGCTTTGTCGATGATAGTGGATTTTCGTGTATTAGGAAATCGAAAAGAATTACTCATGGAGGGTTCTCTCGGAAATATCTGATTTGTGTGTCTTTAATTCACCGACTGAGAACTGAGATTGATCCAGTTTATTTCAAGTGGTGTTTGGAACTCTCATGTTGCAAAGCTTGTCCTGGCTGTGCAGAAATAAACAAGTAGTGTCTCATGATGCTTGTTTCATGTAAATTGATTATAAAGAGCTTGTTGTTGTTGTGTAGATGTTGTTTGTTGAAACATGGATTTTGCATATGTTATATTTTGTTTGAGCATTTGATCATTGTATTGTATCTCTCCCTGTCTATCTTTCTCATAGTCGTCTGAGACTGATTCCAGTTGTGTTTTTGGTTTTTTTTCTTTCTTGGTTTGGATTTCAGAGTCAAAACGAGATCATTACAAAATGGCGCCATCACGTAACATCATTGTAGCCACCGGTCTGGTTGTTTTCGCGTCTGCAGGGTTAGCGTTCCCCTTTTACATGGCGTAAGAACCAACCCTCTTTTGCTCTCTCTTTCTCTCTCTCTCAACTGTTTTAGATCTTCTTCTCTGCTCTTTGTGATATGATATGATTTTCTTTTTCCTCTCTCTCTCTCTCCTTTTTTGGTTGCTGCAGATCATCGAAAAAACCAGTAATTGATCCAACAAAACCATTATCTCCTCAAGCTACTTTTAGAGGACCTTACATTAACACAGGTTCACGCGATGTTGGTCCCGACCATCGAACGTATCCTAAGAAATGATCAGATCAATCCAAGACAATTAATCAGGAGTTTTCAATGTAAGCCGCCGGTATACATTTGATATCGTTATGCTTCATGTAACTTATCAGAAAGATGGTTTTCCTAAACTAAACGGTGAATATAACTTAAGAAACGGCTATAATAAGCAGGTTATGAACTTGATTTTGTATTGTCCAAAAAAGTCCTAAGAGATGTATTGTCGAAAACAGGTTAACTTGTGGACTCACAAGTAACATTTCATTAAAGTTAGTGTTTAAAGAATACGAATTTGGTTCAGAACAACTCTATTTGCAACCTTTTAATTTTGTCTTGCTAAGAAATCTCAACTTTTCAAGCACTTTCTCAAAAACAAAACTGCTATTATCAGAGTTTTCGAATTTATGAACTTTTAAGAATCATAAAGCTTTGATTCTTACGACTTTTCAGGAATATGTTCTAATCAAAAACTGAAATTGAGGATTAGCATTGGAAAAGCTGATTAGAATTTCATAACAGTGCCACAAGTAGAAACACTAATACCCAAATTACATACCCAACAAAAGCATTAAAAGAACTATTTCACATTCAGATAAAATAAAACCACAAAATCTAAGAACTGGTAAACTTGGTAACTGCCTTAGTCCCTTCAGAAACAGCATGTTTCGCCAATTCTCCAGGCAACACAAGTCTCACAGCAGTCTGAATCTCCCGAGAAGTAATCGTCGGCTTCTTGTTGTACCTCGCAAGCTTTGAAGACTCACCAGCAAGCTTCTCGAAGATATCGTTGATGAAACTGTTCATGATCCCCATGGCTTTGCTCGAGATCCCGATGTCTGGGTGGACTTGTTTCAGCACCTTGAAGATGTAGATCTTGTATGTCTCCACGTTCTTCTTCGATCTCTTCTTCATCTTCTTGTCTCCGGCGACGGCTGGCTCCTTGGGGAGTTTCTTTCCGGCTTTTGGTTTCTTCTCTGCCGCCGCCGCGGTTTCGGTCGCCGGAGCTTTCTCCGCCGGTTTCTTCTCTGCTGGTTTCTTATCTGCCTTGGCCATTTTTTTCAAATGTTTAAAAGCTTTTCAAAGATTTTGATTTTTGCGGTTTTGGTTTTGGTTTTGGTTTTGATTTGTTTCTTCAATCGTTGAGTCTTGTTCTGCTTTATATAGGAGAATGTAAAAGAGATCTGATTGGTTGACGTACGTAAACGCGGATCAATGACGTGGCGATGAGAGTGCGGTTAGATGTTGCGTTTTGATGAATGGATGGTTGGGATCTATTTTTGTTTTAGTGCGCGAGTTTTATAAATTATAGTTATCCGCCATAAGTTTAGTGAGGCGGCAATGTTAAAGAGGGAAAAAAAGTTTTTGGCACGGATCGCTGACGTGGCTAATTTTGATCCGTCTAACATAGTATACGGCTACGATTATATTGGCTAATAAAACAATTCTTTGGGCTATTTACGTATTTAACAATTAACATTATGGAAATGAAGATCGTATAGTGCATAAAATTCTTCAAAAAGAACCAGCTTTTTAGTTATTTTGATAGATTATACAATGCATACATGATTTAGCTTGGTTGGTTTAGTACTTAAATTCATCATGATACTTGTGTTTTTATATACCATCAACTTATTGCTGATATGTTTGAAAAAATAAAAATAATGGTAATCGTAAACAACGTTGCATTTGGACATTGTATTATCCTTGTATTATCTACAAATAAATGTAAATGTACAAGCTGCAAATAACACTGTCTTTTAGTTTTTTTTACTTGAGTTTTAACTAAGTTTCAAATTTTGCTAGCGTATATATGTTAAAATGAAGATGTAAAATACATGCACAAAATGGATGAAAAGGGATTTTGTATAGCTACCCACTTTATATAGTTTGTGTATTCGTATGATTCCACAGATTTTTATAACTGGTGAAACTCTATAGTATATATATGCATCAGGGCAAGATTATTGGTAGGTTCATATAAGAGGGATTTTAAACTGTTTGATTTTTTTTATGAATTAATTGTGTAGTATTTTGAAAATAATAACTCATGATCTCTTAGTTAAAAGTTTCTCCTCCAATAGTAGGTTGGGTCTCTATTTTAAAAAATATTGTTTTGAAATTTAAAAATTTTAAATAGAATAAAAGTAGTATAAATGTGTAAACATTTAAGATTTTATAAAAATAGGAAAATATTGCCAAAACTCTTGTGTAAGCATTTACTGCAAGCTTAGACATGGAGTAGATGGCTTCAAATGTCATACAAGTCACAAAAATCAAGAAGATGGCTTCAAATGTATAAGACATATTACAACGTTCCTTCAAATGGGAATCTGCACACACTCACACACGAAATTGAAGTTTTGTTTGGCAGCAAGCATTAGGTTAGAAGGTTCTCCTTACTCTCTAAGGGTGCCTGATGTGAATAGCTCAGTGATGAAGTTGAATGTTCTGCGGTTGACATCAATCCAAGAAGTACAGTAGCGGATAATAGATTCGTGATTGAGATTCTTGAGGAGATGAACCTCAGAGTAGAGATGTTGCAATGGCTCATGTGATCTGAAGACCTCATTGAGCTTAACCTGATTCCATGCGACTTCCATTCCTAGTACATGGTCAAATGCTTTGTAAACCGTCTTCATTGCCCCTTTGCCAAGTACTTCTTTAAACTGCACACCATTAGAAAGTATGAGAGTCAACCCAATGTGCAAGAAACAATCTCAGTAATCAAAAACAAATCTTCAAAGAGACAAACAACTCTAGAAAATGCAAACAGAGGAAAAGCTATGATCAGAGAACAACTACAAGCCAGCATATCACCAAAGCAATGGCAACATTTAAATGGAACAGAGAGTACTAAAGTCAAAACATTTTCAAAAGGACAATCGAAAGAGAGAGAGAAATCAAACTTAGGGATTGATCAAATTCAGAAAATAACTTTACCAATCAGCTAAGATTAAACAAGCGTCCGTGACATCAAGCTGATGAAAATCAATCTTGAGACCTTTTTCTTGGTCCCTCAAGGATTTAACTACTTTATGGCCAGCATCCACGTTTATGGCTGTAAGAACAACAGTCAATCCATGACCTGCAAGCTGCTTTGCAATCTCAAGTCCAATTCCAACCGGTCACCACTACTACATTTTCACAAGACCACCACCTAAAATAACACAAGTCACAAAAATCAAGAAGATGGCTTCAAAGGTATAGACTTTAATTTCAGTTTCTCCAAAGTATATATACTGTTTTAGTCTAAACTCAAATCTATAAGTAATCCTAATTCAATCTGCTCAATATACTCTCCATCCCCAAATAGAAACCTAAACTCATCAAACAATGTTATGAGCCTGAGACTATTGCAGAGTAAGTAAATGACGATGATCTTAGCCATATAAAGCAACCGAAAGATTGGAGAAACTAGGTTGGAGTATTCATTACCTTTGTAGTCAGAGTAAGGGATCGTTCGAAAGAGAGAGATCTCATGCATCCTCTTCTCTCTATTCAATCTCTTCTGATTTATTCGACTCCAAATTCAAACCGCATCCATCTCCGACTGAAACTCGATTCTTTCTTTCGCGATTGGCTTCCAAATCGCCTTTGCTACTAATCGCCTTCTCTCCATTCCCATCGAATCCAAACCCTTCCTCTGATTCAAGGTCCTTCAATTCCAAACCTTGAAGCTTCTGATTCCAAATTGTTTTCTGGTTTCGGGGATTCAATCGCGAGAGAAAGAGAGAGAGGAAAAAGAATAAAATCGATCTTTCCCAATTTTTTTTTTCTTTTGTATTATTATGTTCACCCAAGAGAATGATGACACATGACATCTTTTAACCCAAGTTTGAGTATACAATATAAGAGGAGATCTTACATTTTTTCTTTTGTTCTGATTAATTTTTTTTCAACAAAATACTAAAATCTCCTCTATGAACCCGCCTATGGAGAATGTCTTATACCCATCAGAACCAAAATCATTTGTAACATTAACGTCAATGCAAAAAGTGCACAAGAATACAAGTCATACAACTTTATCTTTGTGACATTAATTTAAAGGATACAGAAACTCCTGAAAAAAGAATGAAAAAGAGAGGGTTGAATGCACAAGTCATTTCTTTGATATACGTCAATCTCTTTAGAACTCGAACTTTCCTATAATCTTACTTTAAGGTGATCGTCGGCGGCTGGGACGACCCATGTGCCGGTACGTGGCCCAAAAACAAAGAAACGTGGCTCATAAGCTTGTCTTTCCTAGAAAATTTAGTCCCACAAGAACAAACCCACTTTATATCCCCACAATGCTTCTCGTGCGTCCTAAGATCAGACAGAACCGAGAAGTGCTTCACACCGCACCTCCTGCACATATACATTTTAGGACAATGACTCCTCTTGTAATGATTCTTGGCGCAAATCACAGATTTCAACGGCTGAAACTTCTCGTGCCTCTGGTTCCATCTACACCCTTGTTGAGGGCACGAGTAGTAATGTTTCTTTAACGAGTATTCTCCTTTCTTGTCTTGGCTCGTTGGGCTGATCAACGCCTCACGTGTCTTGTACTCGTCCCCATGCGCTCTCATATGCATCCTTAGATTCGCGTCTCTCTTAAACCCTTTCCCACAAATCTGACAGTAATGTGTGTATTTCGCTAGTAGATCCGCTGCATCTAGTTCCAATATCTCGTAGTTCCCGGGTCTTGGTTTAGAATGATGATGATCTTTTTTAGGGTTTAGGGTTTCCGTGCCATACCAGTGATGATTCTGGTCGGGAAACGAGATCTGCCTTCTTTCTTGGACACCGTAAAAATTTGTCGACTCTTGCACAAAATCATGACCCGGGTCTGTTTCTTGTCGAGAAAAATCCAAAACCATTGCATCTGCGGTTTGGTTATTATGGATATCATTGTCGTTGTTACATCCGATGTGGAGTTGTTGGCAAGCTAACAACATGGAAGAAGCAGCCGCGATGGTCTCTTGAACTAAACTTCCGATGTTAGCTACGGCCAAAGACGTTGACCCCGAGGATTGGTTAATGTGATTAGTAGAGATCATATAGAAGCTGACCAGAGATTGGATCTGATGGACTTTGTCTTGTAAGGTAGAGAGATTGTATAGAAGAGAGAGTGAAACGTCGTCGTCTTCCAATGATTTCGTCCCGGCCACCGTCACGGGATCAAGGTATATTTGTTTTGAGGAAGTAGTGCTCGTCCCGGAGAAGCTAGACATTGACCCTTCACCATTATTTGTAGTATGCTCATCTTGATTCATCATCTATGTATATGAAGAATCTATCTTTGAGTTTTGTTCTTAAATTTTCCTTGGATTTTGTTGCTTCTTCATATTCTTTGTGGTATATATATGTTTCATATATATGCCAGATGGGACTCTAGATGCCTTGAAGAAGACACCCTACCCTATACCGTATAAAATACTCGTGAGTTCTGACATACATTCACACAAACAAATACGTGTCACATGTATACTTAACGATGTTTACAAGTCTATATATTCTTAGCAATATTTAGGATATATACAAATATACAATACATGAAATTTATAATTGATGTATTTTTTTTTTAATTCAAAAAATGCAATACAGATTTTTGTACACTCGGATGGTGGAAAGCAAGCAACAATAGTAGAACAATGACTACATGTTTTTGTCGTCATGAATGATGTTTTTATTTTATTTTATTTTTTCGCCGTCACGAATGATGTTTTTATGTCATATGTATTAGTTAATTATTTACATTAGGTTGAAAATAGAATAATAGAGGTATGTGATGTGATTAGGATTAACTCGGAAGTCAACTCGACATAGCAAAAAAGACCATCCCCACTTAAACCTCCCCCGCATAAAACCTTGAATAGTTTGTTAGTTAGCTATACCTTAAAATAAACGAAGAAGGTCAATCCCAATGTTAATTAAATATATAGTGATAAACCTAAGTCAAGTGTTAGTGTGTTTTCATGGCATTTTCTTCAAGTATTCTTTGAATAACTGTCAAGCTCACATATTATCTTATGTTACATTCTAATCCTTTATCATAAAAAATGCGACTACATTCATTCCTCTTTATCTGCTTACATGCACACATTTATACGCGTGTGTGATTGGATCTTATAGGCAATGTTAATAATGTGGCAATCGGCATGAGTTGCAATTATGTTAAATAACTTTTGATCATGCGTGTTCATTTTTGATTTTTTTTTGGAAAGAAGTATAACTATATAGATAGACTAATCGGAACTTCTTTGAAGTGACCATATGGGTGATTCATGCTGTTTTATTCAGCTAACTTTGGCATGAGTACTTATTTTAAGCTTTTGGAAGAATTAAATAAATGTCACGTTAAATAACGTTTTTTCGTTTTGTATGTCACGTTAAATAACGTTTTCGTTTAAAACAAATAAGATGCTGTACAACTATAATGTATTTCACGTGCCCTAAAAACTTCTATTTGAATTATGCAAACGTTTTAGTTTTCAAGTTTAAATGCAAACAAAAATAAAAGCAAAATTCATGTTGGAAAAATTATACATGCTTGCTATACAAGATAGTTATTTAAGTGACGAGAGCAAGACGCAGAGATCAGAGGCTATTCACTCCTCATCGGAATCTGACATCATTAATGGATCCTCCGACAGAAAATTTGGTACCGCGTTCTTAATTTATCTAATTATCTTCTTCTTCACCTTTGGGATTTGTTTGTTGTAATTGGCTCAGTTACCTGTAAATTAGCAGAATTAAGTTGTAACCTGTAATAAAAAACGTAACAGTAATCAGACAATCCTGATAGTAAATATATATTATGTTGTCGTCGAAACCTGTTTCTTGTTGGCTACTTTTGCCCATTCATACATTTACTATTTTTAGGGTTTCAAAACCCCAGATGATCACTTGTTCCTTTGATTCTGTTACCCAAACAGTAAAAAAGTCAATAAATTTATATAAAATTGTAATCTATCTCTGATCACGTAAATTGCTCTTGCAATCCTTTTTTTTTTTTTTGTTCTCTTTCATTGAGGGTTTTGTCATCAATGGAGGACTTTGGAGATAATAAGATGCTTTACCTGAGAGACACATGGAGACAAGGAACCATGATCTGTGACGTCGTACCTCTCAACCCTAGCTCCAATGGTGTTTGGCCTGAGCAAAAATTCTCAGATCCTAACATCAATGTTCATTTCTGGAGTTACACGTTTCCACACTTGCAGATGATTTTTCTCATCATCTCTTTCCTTTGGCAATTCTTGCATTTCTTCCTCCAACGTCTCGGCATGATCCGTTTCACTTCTCATATGCTTGTAAGTACTATTGGAAACGTTTCCATATTGTTATTATTTTATAAGGATATATTCTAAATTTTGAGGTTTTTGTTGTGTTGTGTTATCTTTGAAGACTGGTGTTATTTTAAGCAAGACTTTCCTAAAGGAGAATTCAGCGGCGAGACGATTCTTTTCTACAGAGGATTACAAAGAGATTGTGTTTAGTCTCACTGCTGCTTGTTCTTACATGATGTTTTGGTTCTTGATGGGAGTTAAAATGGACATGAGTTTGGTCCGAACCACGGGGAGAAAAGCTATTACCATTGGGCTCTCCTCTGTTTTACTTTCCACGTTGGTTTGTTCCGTTATCTTTTTCGGAAACTTAAGGGACGTAGGAACGAAAAAATCAGACAATACTCTCAATTCATTGGAGTATGTTGTGATTTACTCAATCCAATGCCTTTCGTCTTTCCCTGTCGTTGGAAACCTTCTTTTTGAGCTGAAGCTACAGAACTCAGAGCTCGGTCGTCTAGCGATATCTTCTGCTGTGGTTAGTGATTTCAGCACCTCGGTTCTTGCTTCTGCTCTCATCTTCATGAAGGAGCTCAAGGACGACCAAACACGGCTCGGGAGTGTGTTTATAGGAGATGTTGTTGTAGGGGATCGTCCTTTGAAGCGAGCAGGGATAGTGGTTCTCTTCGTTTGTGTTGCAATCTATGTTTTCAGACCGTTGATGTTCTACATTATTAAACAAACGCCTTCTGGTCGTCCCGTAAAGCCAATATACTTAACTACAATCATTGTTATGGTCTCTGGTTCAGCCATTCTAGCGAACTGGTGCAAGCAATCTATTTTCATGGGACCTTTCATCTTAGGTCTTGCTGTTCCTCATGGCCCTCCTTTAGGTTCTGCAATCGTTGAGAAGTTCGAGTCGGCTATATTCGGCACTTTTCTTCCCTTCTTCATTGCTTCTTCTTCCACGGAGATCGATATCACGGCTTTGTTTCATTGGAAAGATCTCAAAGGTATTATACTCATCATGTTGATATCTTTTGTCGTCAAATTCATCTTCACTACGGTTCCTGCTTTGTTCTACCGTATGCCAATGGAAGACTGCTTCGCTCTATCTCTTATCATGTCTTTTAAAGGCATCTTCGAGCTCGGTGCTTACGCCTTAGCCTTCCAAAGAGGGGTATGTACAAGTACAAACCCATATGCCTCAATTATCATATTATATTTAAATATGTAAATTATGTCTCATGTTTATGCTTTGAACGTTGCAGTCTGTTCGTCCCGAGACCTTCACTGTTGCGTGTCTTTACATAATGTTGAACTCCGCAATCATACCTCCAATCTTGCGGTACTTATATGATCCTGCGAGGATGTACGCAGGGTACGAGAAGCGGAATATGCAGCACCTGAAACCAAACTCTGAGCTAAGGATTCTGTCTTGCATTTACAGAACCGATGATATACGTCCAATGATCAATCTTCTTGAAGCTACTTGCCCGTCCAGGGAATCTCCTGTTGCAACCTATGTCCTCCACTTGTTGGAGCTCGTAGGACAAGCCCATCCGATCTTCATTTCCCACAAATTGCAAACTCTCAAAACAGAGGAGACGGCTTATTCAAACAATATACTTGTCTCTTTCGAAAAATTCCGCAAGGAGTTCTACGGATCGGTCTTTGTAAGCACCTTCACGGCTGTATCTATGCCGGATACGATGCACGGAGACATTTGTATGCTTGCTCTCAACAACACTACTTCTCTCATACTTCTTCCTTTTCACCAGACTTGGTCCGCTGACAGATCCGCCATCATCTCAAACAGTAGCATGATCATGAACCTTAATAAGAGCGTTCTTGACGCTGCACCATGTTCTGTCGGAATCTTTGTATACCGAAGCAGTGTTGGACGAAGAACCATTAGTGACGCTGTTTCAAACTTATTAACATACAATGTCTGTATGGTCTTCCTAGGCGGTAAAGACGATAGAGAAGCAGTGACACTTGCAGCACGAATGGCTCGAGACCCAAGAATCACTGTAACCATTGTCCGAATGATCACTACCGATGAGAACGCACGGGAAAAATCAGAGTGGGATAAAATGCTTGACGATGAACTTCTTAGAGATGTGAAGAGCAATACATTAGTAGACATTTTCTACTCCGAGAAAGCAATTGAAGACGCGTCTGAGACATCTGGTTTCTTGAAATCGCTTTCAAACGATTTTGATATGTTCATAGTGGGAAGAGGGAAAGGAAGGACGAGTGTGTTCACCGAAGGGCTTGAGGAATGGAGTGAGTTTACGGATCTTGGTGTTGTTGGTGATCTATTGACTTCACATGATATTAATGGCCAAGCTTCTGTTTTGGTAATACAACAACAACAGCTTATTATTTAGATTCATAAGTGGTACCATTCATTTCATTATAGTCTTAGAAATTTATTTGTAAAAGAGCATTCTTTTGTAAATTTTACTTAGCACATTCAAAGTTAACTTCTTGCAAAACGGCATTCAATACACAACCCATACACAAGGGCGATAAAAGTTTCAAAAAAAAAAAAATGTACACAAGCCATACACAAGCCATACGCAAGCATTGAAATTTTATACTTACAAAAATACATTTTCGACAAAACAATATTACAAAGACTATATATGAACTTACTTATACAAATAATATACATAAATTCAAATTTATGGCAAAATGACCTAACCAATCATATACCAGTGTATAAGACTATCAAAATGCAATAATTTATATATATACATATATAATAAATGAAAAATTATAGAAAGTTTTGGCTACTTTAATGACATAGTTATAAAGTATACTACAATACTATAATTTTGAAGACAAAACTTAATAAATACTATATAGTATATATAATACACACATTTGTATAATTTGTATGATATTAATGGGATAATATAGCTACATGAAATTTTAAATATTTATATTTGTTATTATCATACCATATTTTGTTATTTGAGACAGAATAACTCAACTACAGTAAAACCTCTATAAATTAATAAAGTCGGGACCATGAAATTTTATTAATTTATAGAGGTTTTAATTTATCGATAAATTAATAATTATTAATTTATAGAGAAATTTTCAAATATAGTAAAAAAATATTAAAAATAAGATTTAATCTTTATAACTAATATTTTTATAAAATAAATTATAATGAAAATAACAATTATCATGTTTTGAAAATAGCACTCAAAGATTTTTATATAATAAAAATATTAAAAATAAACTCTAATAAAAATTAATGTGTAGATATATACATATATTTAGATAATTTTATATAATTATTAATTTATATTATTAATGGGACCATATATTTATAAAAGAGTTTCAAAAAAATTATTATTTTATTATATTATCGAATAGTGTCCAAAATTACACTAGTCCCAATTTGGGACCGGAGAAATTTATTAATATATAGAGAGTATTAATTTACCGAGTATTAATTTATAGAGGTTCTACTGTATTTTACATATGTATTAATTTATGAAGTATTAATTTAGAGAGTTTTACTAATTTCAGCATGACCTTAGTTGTAGTATCGAGTATTGGTGAAAAATGAAAATATCTTACCTTGAATGGCTATAAAATAAATTGTGCATATTATTTGTTTTATTTCATTAAAGTTCACGTAAAATTTTGCAATTTTGTTGTTAACGGTAGGTGTTCACTTCAAAAAAAAGCGTCAAGATATACAAGTGGATATAGTACATTTGGTAAAAAAAATTCTGCAAATACAATATAGATAAATAATCGAGTCAAGCAGTATGGAATGGATTGTTTGCATACAATAAAAATTAAATTGTAAAGAACTTTGCTTGCGTTATTCAAAAAGTTGAAAAAATGCTGAGTTTTTAAATATATTATTTATTTCTCAAAATACAACGATGGCTAGATTGTATAATCGATCGACTATATAGTCATGCTATAGAAGAGAGATGTTAAATCTTGTGACGTGATATACGTGCGGTCTAACGCAAAATGCTTGAGAATTGACATATTTACAATGGTGGGCAAAATTTGATAAATAAAACACTGATCATGCTATATGGCAGATGTAGGTCAGATAAAAGTGCTGAAACCCGAGCTTATTTATTTGAATTTGCAGCCGAGCTTATTTATGAATGCTTTCCAATTGCGCCCACTCATCTCTCTATAAGTGCGGAACACAACTCATCTCTCAAAAATATCGGACTAATGATACTATTTTAGGAATTATTCATATGTTTAATTTATACTTCAAGTTTCTTCTTTGAAATGAATGTATTAACCAATCTCTTTTATATATCTATGTCCACGCACAATTAAAGATATCTACCGTTGGCCTATGTATGTGAATATGATTTTTGGTTGAGATCATTGAAATATGTTACACTCATTCATGTTTTTGTTGTTGTTGTACTACTAAAACAGAAACCCTAGTTCTTAAATCTTTTGATGCAAGCAAATCTCCGATGACTCCTAACTCTGGAAGCTCCATCCACTCTTCCAATCCCGTGAAATCCATTGACTCATTGTCATGATCTCTCCCTACAATCACCAAATCATTATCTTTCGCCACCAATCTAACGGTGGTGGCTACCTCGGGTCCACCAGTGACTATCTTCTCCACATAGGAAAATTTTTTGACGGTGGAATATGTTGCTTTCAAATCATTCAAGACCTCATTATCAATAAGGTAATCCCAATTCTTGGACTTAATTGGTTCTTGACCTGATAAAAATCGGGTCACGGTGAGACAAACTCTCGGATTCTGTCTCATACATTTCACAAGCGCGAGCGCCTCACGATCATCTTTACCACCAATGAAGATTACACCGACGTTAATGGTACTATCAGTCCTTTTCTTACCTTTATGATATCCTCGGTAATTGAGTACACCAATAGAACATGGAGCTCGGTCGAGGAGAGAAGCATTCACATGTCTGATCATAATATCTTCTGATTCATATAATCCATCTGGGGACCATCTTCGTCCAGAAGGGACAATAATCATCGATGTTTGATGGTCTAAAGCAAGATTGCAAATGTCTTGATCCATTAGATCCTCATGAGAATAAGCTGTAAAGGAATTAATAGTCATAGATTCCCAATTATCTTGTTGAAACTCGTTGAACGCGAGCATCATTGTTTGGATGTAAGAGTTGTGAGGTGATCGTGCTTTAGACCGCTTGTCGTGCGGTATCAAGATTGGAAACATACTTCCGGCGAGTTTTACTAGGTATAACGTCGTGACAGCAATGACTCTTCTGTCTTTGTTCTCGTTGTTAAGCGGTAAAGAAATCAGTTTAAGCAACGAGATCGCGCCTGAGATATTGTCTGGTTTGTGCAAACAAGTTAGAATCTTGAGATCTGAGTTCGACTTCAGATGCATAATGTCTCTCTTGACGTATCCAATATATTTCCTCTTTGGATCATATAGTGCCTTCACAATCGTAGGTAAAATTCCAGCATTCAGTAGCACGTAAATAATCATGAACGTGTACGTTGCTTGCGTTAAATTCTGTATATAAAAAAAAAAAATCATCGATTAATTTATAACCACCATGCAACATAGAAGATTCATGTAAATTTGGTTAGGTTCTAATAAAGATTATTTTACCTTCTTTTTTACAGCGCCATCGAGGAAGCATAAGTCGACAAACCCCTTATAGTTCATGATAGTGGCAATGATAACAGATTCATTCATAGGTAACTTGCAGATCATGCAAGGTACAAACGTGGCCGTCCATTTCACGACCGATGTAATAATCACAAGAACTATGTTAAAGGAAATGTCATCGAACGCATATAATGCCCTTAACACGTCACCTTTCATCGTCATGACTGCGATTGAGATAGGGAAAAATATGTTTGTAACTAAGCTCTCGAACTTGGCCTCTAATGCAGATCCCAAAGGCGGGCCATCTGGGATCGCCATCCCAACCAAGAAAGCTCCTAGAACATGGATTTGGTTGAAAACTTCTGAGTAAATACTCGCGGCGATTGCTGTCATGATTGTTGCGTATAAGTATATTCTCGGTACGGGCTTGCCTTCTGGGGTAATATCAACTATTAGTTGTGCCGTAGGCTTGACAATGAATAGGATCACAAGGACTAAGATGATCATTGCCACCATATCACGGTTGGCAGTGCTGGGCGATACGTACCTACGGACCATTTCAAACTATTAGAACAAATGTTCAAAAGATTGTTAGATACTAAGTTACTAATCACGCACTCGAGTGTCGTCTATATAGTCTAGATAATAATTATTATTTTTATTTTGCATTTTCTTTGAATTATAATTAATTTCTTATAATTATTTGGGTACTTTCTTTGTAATGAAAAATGTTATATCATGCGATCGTCTGGACAGATTAATCTGTCATGTAGACATAGACAATAAATGGTAAATTTTGTTGATCAAATTTTTAACTAGTTCTAGACTTTTTGTCTCCTAAGTCTCCGGGTTGTAAACTTAAATTACAACAAGCGTATACTTAATGAGGTAATGAAGTAGTTTTTGTAGAATTCTTGAATTGCTAGTTATATAGACGTCTTGCGTACCTGTATGTTCCTACATAGGAGACGCATATCAGAGTGATAAATCCAAGGAGATCGTTGATGGCGGCAATAGATATGGCGATGCGGCCGAGCTCCGAGTTTGGAATTTTGAGCTCATATACGAGGTGAGTTATAACCGGTAACAGTGTTAATGCTTGAACCGCTGCAATCACGGTACGTTCTGTTGGAGCCAGCCTCAGGGGCATATAAAGAGGGTCGACCTTGTCGAGACGGAAGTTTCTGAAGGCTAATCCGCTAGTCATAGTTACGAGAAAGGTCGAAACCGCTATAATAATCGTCCGTCTATCGGTTTGAAATGCGGCTTTCTTGTTGGTCTTCACGCCCATCAAGAACGTGAACATTACCAACCCCAACCTGGCCACACCTTCCAACGCGACGTTTCCAGGGACGTCTAATGATAACTTGTCTGATGAAAACTCCATCAGATCAAATAGCTGAGGTCCCAAAATAATACCGGCCTAGTTTAAAAACCAAAAGACGACCTGTTACTTGCGATACAAGAAACCATGAGCATGTACTTGCAATACAAGATTATTGACATTTGTGAATGTTTTCCTCAACTTACGAGCATGTGCGAGACGAACTGTGGTATGCCAATATTTCTGAGGAACATATGACATAAGACGATGGAAACGAAGATGAGAATGATTTGTATCTCAAGGAGAGGCAATGCATGTCCGAAGATGACAGCCGGAGTTTCATATTCTTCGAAGATTCCGTAAGAAGAGATGTTGAAAAAAGTGGCTCCGTAACAAACTTCAGCGTTGCTAAGACGCGGCCTAGGCGCAGGAGGTAGTACTTGAGAATCGGTCATGATGATGAGCAAGAGATATGTTTTTTGTCAAATTTGTTCAAGATCCATTTTCTTTTTTCTTTTTCTTCTTAACCAAAAAATATACAACAACGTAACTGTTTTCTTAAAAAGAAAAAAAAGGTTGTTGTTTTGTTGATAGTTGGCCAGTTTTTTTTGTTGTTTTTGAAATAGTTCTGTTACGTTTGGCTGTTTTAGCTGTAGATATATACTAATCAACAAAACACACATAGATACAAATTAAGCATACCAGATGTACGTGAAAAATATCTATAAAAAAAAAAAACATATGTAAAATTGTATATCGGTTAACTTGACCGATCAGGGTTTTATCAGAATTGGTTCTGTATGGACCGGTTTCAAAGTTAGTTTTGAGGCTCCACTCCGAAAAAGGGACTCCCGAGAGGTTTTGACCGATCACAATTCACAACGTAACATTTTACCAGTTTACTTTAAACGATGCAACTCTATCCGTCTCACATAAACTATTCCTTGCACGTTTCACAAATACATATTTAAAAAATATTACTCTCCCCATTTAGAAATATTGTAGAGAAGTTTTTTTGTTTAATATAGAATGTTTTTAAATTTTTATGCAACTTTTAAATTAGTTTAATATTTTATATTATGCAGTATTGTTTTTGATTGGTTAAACTTATTAAAAGTAAAAACTTCTTAATATGATTGTTTTACTTAGAACATCCTATATTTTGAAACGGAGAGAGTATTAATTTTTTTTATCACACATTCATATTCCTAACTCTTGACAAATAGTGATTCTTGACAAATAGTGATTCTTGACTTCTTGGGATCAATGTCTATCATGTCCTTTACTCCCTACCGTCCCTTTTAACCAATTATGTTTTTGTAACAAACCCAAAACATAAGCACAATCTAAGACCCTTGAAGGTCCATTATTGAGTTTTGACACTCAGCTACTAGTCTTACCCACAACTATGATAATATCAATTATCAAACTATTAAAATAAAACAAAAAGTTTCCACAACTTCTTAAGTCTATGGCCTTGATTGGAAGAGCATATGAAAAAGCTTTTTTATTTTATCATTCAATCAACATTTATTAGGAGTATTAGGAGTGGATATGTACTAAATATGGACCCATAACGTGTTACCAAGTGGAAGAAGATCATATCCATCCATGATCCAATCCTATCCTGTTCCTCCTCTTTTAAAAGACAGGACGTGACATTGAGACCCACACCACAAACCATGATCCTTTAATGGTCCCTCCAAGTCGCCAACTGAATCAAATCTAAAACCGAGTGTTACCTATGTTATTAAATATTATTAACCAAATAACTCTTACATAATAACCCTCTTTTTCATTCATATTTGTAACTTCCTATTATAAAAATATGATGGTTTTAAACTTTTATTTGCATAATACAAAGAAGAAGATATTTTAACAAAAGTTCAACCAAAAAAATCTATACTTCAATTCTCATTTCTTTACTTATAGATTACAGAAACTTTTATAAATATTTGCATAAACTAGTGGAATATTATTTTGTAGATATTTTTTCAAGTAGGAGATTTTTATATATTAAGTATGTTCCTTCAATTATATTTACCAAAATATTATGTTCCTTACATTATATATACCAAAAATAAGAGAGTCAAATCTATGGATTAGGCAAAGTTAAAAATCTGGCGTGTTGCCGAGTCATCTCACTCATCTCATATATAAACAAATCTCTACCTGATTGCTTTTTTCCATCTCTGCAACTCTCAACTTGATTCTCTCTGATTTAACAAACTTATCTAAATTACATTTCTTCAAAATTACGTTTCTTTATCAATCTTTCGTTAGTCTCCACAAGTCTCTTTTCACCTCTGGGTTTCTACTATCTCGAATTGGGTTTGATTTGAAAGTAGGAAAGATTAAAACTTTGAAGTAAAACATGGAGATGGGTTTCCAGGAAAATGAACAAAATCAAGGATTTGGCTCTCAGGTTACGAATCTTATGGAGATTGGATCTGGGCATTACGGGTAAAGAATAATCATTGTTTTTTAATTTCAGTTTTATTATTTAGGGGGGGGGGGGGGTAACGAAAGCTAAAAATTTCAAACTTTAGTTGGATTTTGATGATCCCATGTGTTTGTGTGTGTGTGTGTGTGTGTTTAGGTGCTCACATTATAGAAGACGATGTAAGATTAGAGCACCATGTTGTGATGAGGTTTTTGATTGTAGACATTGTCACAACGAAGCGAAGGTATTAAACTTATGTGTGTGTGTTTTGTGAAGAAGAAGTTTTGGTTATAGATGTGAAGGTTATATAGAACTAATATGTGTTTGTATGTTTGTTTCAATAGGATTCTCTTCAAATTGAACAGATGCATAGACATGAACTTCCTCGACATGAAGTTTCAAAGGTTTTGAAACATTCTGAACATTTTGATTATGTTTTTGTTCATTGTGATAGCATTAATGATCTTGATTTGTTTTTTTTTTCAGGTGGTATGCTCACTTTGCGAGACGGAACAAGACGTGAGTATCCATCCACATTTTGATATAGAGACTTGATTCGTGTGTATACATGTTTCTTGTTGCTGAACTCTGGTTGTTTTCTTCAGGTCCAGCAAAATTGCTCCAATTGTGGTGTATGTATGGGGAAGTACTTTTGCTCAAAATGCAAATTCTTCGACGATGATGTAAGCGTTTTAATCGAGTTATCGCCTTTTTGGTATCGGAATCTGTAGTAATGAGACTCAATTTGGTTGTTTCAGCTTTCCAAGAAGCAATATCATTGCGATGAGTGTGGGATTTGCCGGTATATATTCACTATTAAACTGGCATTGTAATTTCTGCTTACCAGTTCAAGATTGCGAAGTTGATATGTGTCATGATGTTGTGTTCAATAGGACTGGAGGAGAAGAAAACTTCTTCCATTGCAAAAGATGCCGTAAGAGACGACAGAACCTCACATGCTTATTTCCATTAGTTCTAGCACCTTTCATTGTTTGGAGATCTTATCTTGTTTTCTTGGAACAGGATGTTGCTACTCCAAGGTTATGGAGGACAAGCACCGATGTGTCGAAGGCGCAATGCATCACAATTGCCCTGTTTGTTTCGAGGTACAAGAATAATAATCCATCCCATTTCTTTACTGTAACATGACGTTGTCCTGATTTGGGTTTATTTTGTTCTCAGTATCTGTTTGACTCCACAAGAGATATCACTGTCCTGCAATGTGGTCACACTATGCATTTAGAATGCACCAAAGATATGGGGCTGCATAACCGGTAAAAAGAGCTATCAAGTCTTTATGCAGCCAATAAAAGGAAGTCATTTAATAAACAAGAATTAAAACTTTTCTTGATGAATTGTGTAGATATACATGCCCTGTATGCTCCAAATCCATATGTGACATGTCCAAGTTGTGGAAGAAACTTGATGAAGAGGTAAGACTCCTTAATCTAATGTTCGATCTCTGTTGTGTACTCTCTAATGTTCATGAAGTTTTTTACATTCAAATTTTCAGGTTGCCGCATACCCAATGCCAAAACTGTATGAGAATAAGATGGTAAACGAAATTGGATTCCATATCATATTCTTGCTTGTGTTTGTGTATGTGCACATTCTGATTTGGACTTGATGTGTTGAATCAGGTATGGATTCTTTGCAATGACTGCACCTCAAACACGAACGTTCGGTTTCATTTGATCGCGCATAAATGCAGTAGCTGCGGTTCCTACAACACGAAACAGACACAGAGAGGCTCTGATAGTCACTCTTGCTCCTCTGGAGTGTCTCAGGTTGTTGGTTCGACCGGTTAATTTCTTTAACCTGTGCTGGTTTTGGTGTCTAAATTTCTCAAGAGATATATTATTTGTATATTTGTAACTATAGTGTCATCAGTCAATCAATGCCTCTAGTTGTTTATATCAGCACAAATTCAAAAGCTGCTTTGAGCCTTTCCAGTTCGCAAGTGTAGACGATCTAGAGATAAGTTTAGATCCAGTATTTTATAGCCTCTTAAGTCTTAACATATCCCAAATTAACTAGTACAACATTAAAGGGACAGGGGAGAATCCAAAAAAGAACTTTTGAGAACATTTCTCGGACACTAATCGTCTACAAACTATATTCATGTAATATACATCATTCACAGGACACATGAGCATAATAGCGTCCACGTGTTTCTTAATGACGTATTCGTTTGTTGATCAAGTGAAGTTAAGAAATTAACGTTTTGTGGTTATAGTCGGACATAATTATTTATTGCCTAACAATCAAAAGGCAGTCAAGCTACAAAACAAGAGTTAAGCTGAGCAGTTTTGAATCTGTAAAGCAATCTGAAATACGGAAATGGAAGAGTATTGTTTCATGTTTTTGAAGATGAGTACTGTGGTTATTATAGTGTTGTTCCTGACAATAGTTGTGACCAAACTGATCACATCCTTACCTTCTAAGAAGAAGAAGAAGAGTGTTCGAGTCCCTCCGGTTCTTCAAGCGTGGCCTCCTATGATTGGAACTCTTATCCGGTTCATGAAAGGTCCAATCTCGATGCTTAGAGAGGAATATCCTAAGCTTGGAAGTGTTTTCACGGTGAAGCTTCTTCACAAGAACATAACCTTTTTGATCGGTCCAGAAGTGTCGGAGCATTTCTTCAACGCTTTTGAATCGGAACTTAGCCAGAAAGAAGTTTACAGATTCAACGTGCCTACTTAGTACTTATGGCCCCGGAGTTGTGTTTGATGCTGATTATCCCATCCGGATGGAGCAGTTTCGGTTCTTCGCTGATGCTCTCAAAGTCAATAACTTAAGAGGTTATGTCGATCCGATGGCTAGAGAAGCTGAGGTAAATACATAACATAAAACTTTTGACACAAATTCTAACATTTAAAAGTGAAAAGCTTCTAAATGTTTGATAAAATTAACAAAGGTGCAATTCTCTTAATTAAGCCTCATGCACTTTTCTTTTTAAATAAATCTTTTTTATTTTTTATTTTCCTCAGAAACCATAGAAAATAAAACCAAATAATTAGTAGAATTTTGATTAGGGATTCTAAAACAAATATTATTTATTTATTTTTGGTTTGCAAAATTTGAATAGATATATTTCTGAATCCTTGTACATTGATCTTGTCTAGGATTACTTTTCAAAATGGGGCGAGAGTGGTGAAGTGTGTAAGGGAAGAATATATTGATCTTACTTCAAGAGTGATTTACAATACATATATATAGTACTTATGCTAGGGCTTCTATCATAACTAATTACAGGATTAGCCTTACTATATACAACTCTCTTATATACCCCCTCAAGATGGAGGTAATTCTTGAACTCCAATCTTGCGACTTAACTCAGCGAACCGTGGCCGTGCTAAAGGTTTGGTAAGCGCATCCGCCAGTTGGTCATGTGTGGAGATGTGAGCTACACGGAGTGCTCCTGACTGTATGTTGCCACGAACGAAATGGTAATCCAGTGCAATATGCTTCATCCTGGAATGAAAAACCGGGTTTGCACACAAGTACGTAGCACCCATATTATCACAATAGATAACCGGTGCATTCACTAAGTGTATACCCATCTCGTTCAACAAAGAACAAATCCAACTAAGTTCCGAAGCGGTATTAGCAACTGCTCTATATTCAGCCTCCGTTGAGGATCGTGCGACACTACGTTGTTTCTTTGAGGACCATGAAACAGGACTACCACCAAAATAGATGAGATACGCACCAGTTGATATGTAATCATCCTTGTCGCATCCCCAATCAGCATCAGAATAAGCTTGAAGCGAGAACGCATGAAGTGAGAGAGGTGTGTCAGACCGGAGGAGTATACCATGTGATTTTGTGCCAACGAGATACCGTAGAACCCGTTTAGCTGCGATCCAATGTTGATCTGTTGGTTTATGCATAAACTGTGATAGGCGATTCACGGGAAATGCAATATCCGGTCTTGTAAACGCTAAGTATTGCAAACTGCCAATGACTTGACGATATTCAGTAGGATTGGAGAGCGGAGTGCCAGAATTCAGTGTGAGAGGAGGTGTTGGAGACATAGGTGTAGAAACCGGTTTCGCTTGGGACATCTTGGTTCGTGATAAGAGATCGAGTATGTATTTCCTCTGCATCAAGTGTAATCCACGCGGGGTTCTGGTTGCCTCAATGCCCAAGAAGTAACTTAGGGAACCGAGATCCTTTAACGCAAAGCGAGCGGCAAGGGAAGCATTAAAAGTCTGGACTAGAGCATCATCCCCTGTGATGATTATATCATCAACGTAGACAAGCACATAGATGGTGGCATTATTTCGACGATAGATAAACAAAGATGTATCAGCCAAAGAGTTAGTAAACCCGGACTGGATAAGGAAGTTGCGTAATTCCTGGTACCACGCACGCGGTGCCTGTTTGAGCCCGTACAGAGCCTTATTCAGGCGGCACACTGCATTCGGTTTATCCTTGTCGATGAAGCCCGGTGGTTGGCTCACATACACCTCGTCCTTCAATGTGCCCTGGAGAAATGCATTGTTAATATCCACTTGGTGAATACGCCAATTTTTCTTAACCGCTACCTCAAGCACCAAACGTATCGTAGTAGTCTTTACAACGGGACTGAATGTTTCGGCATAGTCGATTCCATATTGTTGGTTAAAACCCCGCGCGACAAGTCGCGCTTTGTACCTTTCAATTGAACCATCAGGACGATATTTCAATGTAAAGAGCCACTTACAAGGTATAACGTGAGTAGCATGTTCCGGCGAGACCAAATCCCATGTGTGGTATTTGACTTGAGCATCGATTTCATCACAACATGCTTTTCGCCAATTCGGGTCACGAAGAGCCTGAGCAATTGTTTGCGGAATCACAGGCTCAACAGGGACAATCGTTGCCGTGAGACTCGTTTTGACCTTTGGTTTAGTAATGTTGTTTTTAGCTCGAGTTTGCATAGGGTGATGATTGTGCGGTGGTGAGGGTGGTTGAGGTTGAGGAGATGGTGTCGGGGAATTTCTAGGGGCAGAAGGTGATGTTGTCGGGGACGGAGATGATTCAGAAGTGATATTTAGTGGGGAAGAGGCCGATGGTGGACATGGTGGATTTGTGGGTAATGGGCCGGAGGAGGAAGATAATGGGCTTTGGTGTGTTGACTGTGACTCTGTTGTATGTGAGCCGGAGCAAGCCGATGAATTGGACGTAGTAGGTGCGGGGGTTTGAACTCGGGCCTGAGATTGATGATCCGACGACTGGGCTGGCGAAGAAACTGGTGAGTGTGGAACCGGTGGTGGCGGAGGTGTTGATGGCGGGTGAAGAACCGAGCACGGCGGCGAGGCAGAATGAGCTATTTGAGGTGGACACGGTAGAATAGGAATAATAGGACGGTGTGGAGCTTCTATGGCTATGGGTGGTGTTGCCTTAGAGAGAGGATTTGAAGCAAAGGGAAAGCTTGTTTCGACAAACTGGACATGCCGTGACACATACATACGACCAGTTGTGTTCTCACGACACAAATATGCACTTTGGGTGAGCGAATATCCAAGGAAGGTACACGCCGTGGAACGAGGCTCCAACTTGTTGGAAGTGTATGGTCGAAGCCAAGGGAAACACAAGCAACCAAACACTCGCAACTTGTTATAGTTCGGTGGTTGGCGGAAGAGCTTCGCATAAGGTGAGGTGCCATCGAGAACCTCCGTCGGCATGCGATTAATCAAGTACACCGCGGTCGCAAATGCATACGTCCAGTATTGAGTGGGTATAGAGGCATGACTGAGAAGAGCTAGGCCTGTTTCAACAAGATGACGGTGCTTCCGTTCCGCCAATCCGTTGTGCTCCGGCGTATGCGGTGGTGTGGTGAGGTGTGAGATGCCGTGGGAAGCCAAAAACGAACGTAGCGCCACAAACTCACCACCATTGTCGGAGTAGAGAGTTCGGATGCGAGTTTGGAACCGGTTTTCGACCAATGCTGTAAAGGCAATGAAGACTTCCTTGACTTGTGATTTTTGCTTGAGGGGATACATCCATGTGTAACGGGTGTAATGGTCAACAATGATGAGGTAATATTTGTAATTATCAATAGAGACAGTGGGAGATGTCCAAACATCGGTATATAGATACTCAAGAGGTTGTGAAGAGACAATAGTGTTTGTATGAAAGGGTAATTTGTGACTTTTATTGATAAAGCAATCGGAACAGGCTAACTGTTTGTGTAAAGAATTCGACAATGGTAAATGAAAATGGGAAATAATTGCTTTTAGAATGGATAAAGAGGGGTGGCCTAGTCTATGATGCCAAGAGGAAAGATCTGTTTTGGGTGATGGTGAAGTGGAGAAAGCGGTTATGGAACTAGCATTAACCGGCCACTCATATAGCTCATTCCGCACTCTGCCTTGGAGTAATCTGACCCCCGTGCTGAGATCCTTCACCTGAAAATGAGCAGGAGCAAACTCAACCGTTACTTGATTAGCATTACACAACCGATACACCGAAATTAAGTTCTTGCTAACGTTAGGAACATATAAAACATCATTAAGCGCAAGGGAGCGAGAGGGAGTAGGAAGCAATGCTGAACCAGTATGGGAGATCGGCAATGTCGAACCATCTGCAATGGCAACCGCTTCCCCCCCCCCCCCGTGTATGGTTGGTGCATCGAGAGGTTAGACAAGTCTGTGGTCAAGTGGTGGGTTGCTCCGGAGTCAAGAATCCAATTTGCGGGATCGTACGATGGTGCAACAGCCATGTTAGCACGAGGCTGCCATGGCGTCATTGGTGAGGAAGAGTAGCCATGTCCAGGTGACGGATAACCAGCACGAGATGACTGGAGTTGAGAGCACCGACGAGCGCTGTGGCCATGAACACCACATAGTTGACATCTACCTTGATACCCCCTGCCTTGTGACCCACGAAAAGCTTGACGTGAATTGTAGTTCGGTTGAGGTTGCCAATGGTTTGAATCCCGGGATTGAAAGCGGTTGGTGCTGCGACTGTTGTTGTTAGCAGAGGGTTTGTAGGAGACAGCATTGGCAGTGACAGGGACGGAAGAGCTAGCCATCTTCGCTTGAAGCTTAAGCTCATGATTGAGGAGCTTCTCATGGATCGTGGTAAGAGACGGAGGTGCATCACGACTCTCAATCTGATCGATAACTTGCTTGTAGTCTTCAGGAAGACCTTCCAAGATGTAGTCAAGCTGGTCTTCATGAGCAATCGGATTCTCAAGAAGTGCCAGTTGATCAAAGCGGGTTGTAAACCCTTGCAGATATTCATCAATAGGCTTCGCACCTTTCTTCCAATACTTGAGTTGTTCACGGATCTGCTTGATGTGCGTACGGCTAGGATTGGCGTACGTCGTAGTAAGGGTGGTCCAGATCTCCGCCGAAGTAGTGGCTTTGGACAAGATGGGTTGAACAGATAACGAGATCGTACCAAGGAGACCAGAATAAATGAGTTTATCCTGTCTCTTCCATGTTTTGTAAGCAGGGTTCGGGGAGGAGGTTCCTACCGTGACGATGGTTGCATCTGGAGCAGTCACGGTGCCGTCTAGATAACCGGCGAGGTCATACCCGTCTAGTAAAGCATGAACCTGTCGACGCCACATTAAGAAGTTGGTAGCGGTGAGCTTAGTCACGTTCGTCATATTGACATTGAGGATGGACGATCCATCGGAGACAACAACTGTCTCGTTGGTAGTAGTCATCGCCGGAAAATAGAGATAGAAAAAGGATAGAAAGAAGAGGACTAAAGAAGAAGGCGGCGAGTTAAAAAAAAAAAAAAAAAAAAAAAAAAAAAAAAAAAAAAAAAAAATTTTAGGTCTTTGATCGAGGCTCTGATACCATGTAAGGGAAGAATATATTGATCTTACTTCAAGAGTGATTTACAATACATATATATAGTACTTATGCTAGGGCTTCTATCATAACTAATTACAGGATTAGCCTTACTATATACAACTCTCTTATAAAGTGGACCTAAGTGTTGAGCTAGAGCGTCCCATCAAGTAGATGTCTTCTAGGTCGAGAAGTCTGTGAACAACTGTTTGATAATGTCTCTGCATTGTTCTACGAACTTGACAACGGAATGCTTCCCATTAGTGTTCTCTTCCCATTCCAGCTCATCGTTGTGGCTACCGCGCCAGAGCAAAGCTTGCACAAATCGTTTCCAAAATCATAGCATCTAGAAAACGTTCGGGTGACAAATCAGAACACGACATGCTACCACATAATCCAGACAATTTCGATCCCGATAGATTCTCACCGATAGAGAAGAAGAGAAAGTAGCTGGTCCATTCTCATGCATCTCTCTGGGAGCAGGTAGGCACGAGTGTCTTGATGGACCTTTTGCGTACATGCAAATCAAAGCCATATGGAGTCACTTGTTGAGAAATTTCGAGCTTGAGTTAGTGTCACCTTTTCCTGAGACTGATTGGAATGCTATGGTCGTTGGAGTTAAAGGGAAAGTGATGGTCCTTTATAAGCGTCTCCACGTCTTCTCTTTTATGTCTTCTCCTTCCCTAGTTTTAGTGTTGGTTGTTTGATACTAGCTTCACTGTTTTCCTTCTTTTGGCTCCTTTTTAGTTCTGTGCCTCTTGACTCATGTTTCAAGGTTTAAATAACAAACGAGTTGTATATTTTTTTCGAAGTTGTGTATTTTTTTTCTTCTAAAGAATTGAGTTGTATACATCACTATTTTGATTCTAATATACTGAAAAAGGTAAATCAGTTCATGAGTGGGCTGTCTATTTTTTTAACACTCGTAGACTTATGTGTTATTTTATTTACATGGACAGTAAGATCAGGCTATAGATCTTCGGGACCTACCCAAACCGACAAAGAAATGGCTTTTGGACCTTTTGGTTGTTGGGCTTACCAACGACTTCTCACCCATTTACCCCCAACAAAAACAAAACAATTAAATAAAATATCCCAATAGTTACAAATCCTTCAAGTACCCCCCCCCCCACAAGCCACAAGATAAACCTACTTCAATTACCATATTTCAATTACTATAGAAAAGTAAAATCCATTATGAAGACAAGAACATAACATCACATAGAGAATCACATAATACATTTAGATTTAACATAATATCATCCCCAACTGATTGTAGAGGGAAAAATCATAAAATACAAAAGAAACCCCTATTGTACTTTCACTATCATGGAGCCAAACACATGAATGTGAAATTTGGGTTTTGGGTTTGAGATACAAAACCCCAACCCAAAAAAAAACAACAAAAAGCATAACTAGAGAAAGAAGTAAAATAGCAAACTCTCTCACATAGTATTCACTCTCATTTAGTTAGAGTTAAACCAGGGGAGTTTTTTTCTTTCTTACTTTCTCATCACTCTAAATCTAAACCCTAAATGGATCAGACTCTGTCTCCCACAATGGAGCATAACAAAAAGCCCTAATGTACAAAAGATCACTTTCACTTGAACCCTAGAAGTGAGATTAATCCTGGGATTGACCTATGTAATGGTATATTAGATGACTATTAGTACTACTTGAGTAAGAATAAAGATCAGTATCCAGAATTTGTTTTGAGTTCCCGGTCAGTGGAGAAGAACTTTCTGATACTTAGCTTCTGAATAGGATCCATCTGAGAAAACTCTTTTCCTGTTGACTTTGCCACAACCAGTGTTGACAATTGGGCATTGGACTGTAACTGGAGGGATCTCGAAGGTCTTAAGAGGCGGTGGTGGGTGGCGCCATTGAGGTAATGGACCGGCTAAGAGGAGTGTCTGAAGTAATGGCCCTGCCTTTATAACAGCCTGTAAGAGCTTACCCTTTTCAGGCAATGGCTTGTCTGGTAACAAGGGATCCATAATAATCTCAGTTCCTGAAACTTCTTCAAGCTGTGATGGTGGTGGGTTCATGACATGATCAGTGGGTGACATAATGCTCTCCTCACAATCTGAGGATGAGAAGCTCTTGTTTGATCCTAGTTGTTGAAGCTGCACTTGTTCGTCTTCAATGCTTGAAGCTCCAGATGAAGGAGGAGTTATGTGTTTTTGATGCTGAAGTGAGTGGCTGTCGAACATGAGACGCTGACATTTCTCGAGAGCTTCGTCTCTTTCTTTGATGGTTCTGGTTAAGATGTCTTTGAGATGGATCAATTGCTCATCTCTCTTCCTTATTTCATCATAAGCAAACATCTTTGTTTGGTCCAGCTCTAGTGTTGTGTATAGTAGAGACTGTCTTATTTCTTCTGTTGTCTGTAAAAAAAAACAATCAGACACACAAAAGAAAGAAACAGAGAACCCAATAATTTCCCAAAGATGGTGTTCATTGTGTCACTTGCTATGATTGCGTTTTGGTTAGAAAAGAAAGAGTAAGAAAAAAATCTTTAATCCATCAAGTAATGACTCATGATCTAGTTGAAGATTAAGACTGCCTTATGCAAAATCTTGATTTATCTTAGACATTATGCACCAAATTAAGTAAAAATCAAAATGAAAAGCAAAAGCCGAATGCTTTCACTATTCACTCACTAAGGTTTAAAGAAACAAAGGAAACTCATATATAGAAAGAAAAAAAAAACAAATTTACCTTTCCGTGAGAGTAGTAAGGCCAGCCAAGAAGAGCATTGCTTTGGTTATCCATAAATTCTACTAAAGTGAGCTTAGAAGATCTTTTGATTCTCTAAAATAAACTGTTCGTGTGTGTTAGAGAGAGTGAGAAGAGAACGGATTTTAACATGAGGAGTTAGGGAGGGAAGGACTTTATATATTAGTAAAACTTATTGGACTGCTTAAAGCACATCGAACTTTTTCAGGTAGCTCTCTTTTGAGTTTTCTCAATAATTTTATTTAAACAACTAAAAGAATTAAATAAATAAAATGATGGCACATGATTGTATCATATCTTGCTACATTATTTCAACTAACGCCACTTTATTATTCACAACGCGCAAACTATTTTAAGAAATTATTTCTCACTAATATAACTATAAAATAAATATCTCACAACTCATATCAAGTAATTTATAAGTGGAAACCATATTAAAATCATCTGAGTGGGTGTATCTTTTTTAATATATAGTTTTTTTTTTTTCCTTTTTAATTTTCGCCGTATGTATTTGGTGGAAGACCTTAGACCAAGATCGTAGTTTACTGACTTTGGTCTCACTCACTCACATTATAGTCTCAACTATTTAAAAGTCTTTTGTTTTCTTCTTCGGTTTTCTTGGGATGTGCAACACCACTTCTTGTCTTTATCCAAGAAAATTCGAGTAGCACCGAAAAGAGCGGGAACGAATGCTTCTTCAAACACCATTTTTTTCTTTTCGATTTTGTGTATATAAATCAAAGAAGCATATAGTCAATGAGAAGTGGATTCCAGGGTCAGCAAAAGAGGCAGGTAACCAAACTTTTCCCACCAAAATATTGAGAAAGTTTATATGGAATCCCTTTTTCAATTATTAAACCGATCACTACTCGTGGAAAAAAAGAAGAGAAAACAAAAAAGCTCTCACTACTCACATCCTCGTTACCAAACGTCACGTGAAAATAACAATCTAAACAGCTCAGTTTCTCTTCTTTTTTCAGTGGATCTGTGGATAACAACATCGCTAGATTATAGCCAGAAGCAAAAACGTATCTATCGTTGTTTTCTGATATTATATAGTCAGTGTAAGATCTATGATCAATCGGTGTTTATAGCCGGGAGCAAAGATGTATATCTTATCTAGATTCTTACAATAATTTATATATCAAACTTTGGATACGATCAAGTGTATATCTTGTGTATTATCAACGTATAGTTGAGAACAAAAAAGTAGCGCATTTTTAAAGTTGAGGTAAGAACGTAAAATACGAGACAAAATAAATGTTCAGTAATTTTTTTTTTTAGTTAATGATTAATTATTTTCTAAACGAATTTGTCTATTTAATTTCCAGTTTGGACTGAGCATATAGTTTTATACCATGCATGTGTTAAAAGAAAAACTTGTAAAATGACTAATAGGGTGGCGCAAAATCAATTTTAATTTCTTGGGCAAAACTTTATAATCAGTATTCTTAAATACTTTGTTGAAAATGATTTGTTGACTTTTACTGCAAGTGGAAGTAAAGTTAGGACAGTAAATCTCCATATTTGGTTCGCTGGGCATGTGTTAAGTGATGATCATGATTGTGATATATATTCCTAATATTTTTATATATGTACTAATTATATATAATAATGCCATCCATTATAAAGAGTGTAAAGGATTAATACTCTCCTTAGGTGAAAATATATTATCCAAAAAGAAAAAGGAAAAATTAAAGTATTTCCAATAGTAAAAGTAGGGAGACAAGAGTTATCATTTCATGGTCTCTTTCACCAACATCAATAATCTAAGAGCATGTCAAGCACAACTTTGTATATCTTCTTTTCTTTTTATGTTAAGAGCTTTTCACTTTCGTGTGCTTCGGTTTCTTGTGTGAATTCTTCACGTACAAAGATATCTAATGTGAAGCTTCGTGATTCGTTTTACTTACTCACGATTTTGCAGTCTAGCTCCAACACTATACGATGTATAAATCACACACATAAAAAAAAAAAAAAAAAAAAAAAAAACTCAATTCATTAATATATATGAGCCAAAAGTTGTTTAGTCTATGAATCAAACTCAACTGAGTTGTGCGACCAAAAAAGGTCCTAAACTTCAAAAGAAAAAATCTCTTGAGCTGGCGGAACCAATTTTTATCAACTAAAACTACTAAATGTGATTTTCATTATTTAGATATTTACTAATATATATGTATATATATATATATATATGTTTCTTTTAAATTGTAAATGTTAAGATAATAAAAACTATTCTGTAACTTTTTTTTTTGGGGACAAAACTATTCTATTCTGTAACTTACGGTAACGTATCATGGTGTTCAACTGTTAATATGGGCTAATCTTAGTATATTGACAATTATTTTGAGTTATAAATAAACACACATTGGCAGTTATTCATGTGAAACTTTAATAGTATGTGACTTCATAAGTCTCTCTAGTATATGATTATGAATGTGATGACCCACAATATTTAATGTCTATTAATGCCTTGTGAATATGATCGTGTTGGCAATTTTCACAACAAATATAATTCAGGATAAGAGCTAATTATACGAAGCCACAAACATGGGAGCTATCCATAAATGCACGGGACATGCTTTGCTTCCATTCTTCAGTATCATTATGAATGGAACAAGTTTATGTGCGTATTAGTTTTATCCTATCTATTAAGATCCTTAAATTCCATTTTAAGGGAAACTAGATTGCTTATTTTGTCGGCCAATAATTCAATTCCTCATGATAGTCCTAATGAATTGATGCATCAACTGGTATAGAGAAAGTAAGAAACAAGCAATTCAAATTTACCGTTGTGGCAGTTAAAAAATGATTCAATCTGAATCTCCATATATACCTTTATGGCAATCTCACATATGATGATCGTACATGGCATCATTATACCTATTAATATTCCCAAAATAGCATATTTAACATGTACCATGCAAAACCACAATAGATGATTGTTTAATTTAAGCTGAATCTGTCAAGTCTGTCAACAGAAAATGAGAGTCTAGAATCGCTTACATTTAATAATAATGTTGGCACAAATAATCTTAAATTCAAAACCAATTGAAAATAAATATTATGACACATGGGAATATATCATCTACTAATTTAAGTTTTCTTTTTTTACTTTTCATATTAAAGGCATGTATAGTTATGTTTGTTGATTCTTGTACAGTTGTATGTCAGTATGTGTTAACGTCTGCGACTCTGTGATATTACATTGATAGTTCTAGTATGGAAATTTCGACTTCTTGTTTTGTTATGTAACAAGCCAGTTGTTTTCCAGTCACACAGAACTAGTCGACCACGATACATCACAAGTTCTTTCAAGTTTTCTTTTTCTTTTTCTTGCGTGTGCTATATATGTCATTATGTGTTCATAGAATTCTGTTGACTAATTCGCCCATTTCACAGTGGGTAGCCATGTTTAGTCGTCTCATATTTGAAAACATGGAAAACGGAAATTGAAAAACTTACACTAAAATATACTATAATGTTGAAATTTTTTAATTTACAAAATAAAAATATTATGAAATTATATTATTTTTGTCTGTGTGATACATTATCATTTAAAGATATTTTAAATTTTGTTTATTCTATTACAAATGATTACTTTACTTGTAACGACTAACAAATTATTAATGCAAATTATTTTCTGGCTAGCAATTTGACGGATAGTTCCAATTCTAATTTTGTCACAGTCCTTTTCAAAAGAGTAAACTATTGAATGAAAATAAAAGATACTTGTAAACAAAAAAAAAAAAAAAAAACTGTTTTGTTGATGGCTGCAAGTGACATTTGAACTATGTAAATTAAAAAATATTTCCTCTTTTATCTTTCTACACTGAAGGGAGTCATTTTATATGTGAAAATTCAAATAAAGAAACAGAGTACATGAAAAGGAGACTACCAGTAGGCATCTCAAAACAATACAGCTCTAAATCAGGGGCTCAAAATAAAAAGAGAGGCAAAATTAAGCAGCTATAAAAAGTACATAACCATCCTCACAACAGAGGATATTCGAATTAAACTTGAAAAGAGGCTTAGATCAAACCATTTTTAGTTGCTCAATGCTCAAGAAGAGATGAGATATTTGAGTCTTTTGAGTGGTGTTCGAAGGGTATTTTAAAAACTAAAACCATTTAAGGGATCATAAAGCCATTATCCAAGAAAAATGGGCTTCACAAATTAATCTGAGCCGGACCTAACTTTTCTGTTTTTAGGCTACAGTACATATATATATCCTTGAACAATTATCAAGAGACAAACCACTATCTCATACTTGTTATATTTTGTTTACTGTGGAGTATTGGGCTTACGGAAAGTTATTTTTATACAAAATTTGAATTCGGATCTGGTAACACTGTAACTTCTTAGCAGCTAATTAAGCTGTATTAACATTTGGTCTAGATCAATAATTAAACATGATCTTTAGACCACAGATATCAATCTAAAAATTATAGGTGAATGTGATATGTGAGAAAGAAACACAGTCCAGCTAATTTAACAATGGGTCGCAAAGACCTTTAGGCCCATTTTGAGTCTTACATGAAAACATAAAATCTTGAGTCTTGAATGTGTAGAAACAAGAATAAAATACAAATTGTGGTTAAAAAGTGATAATAAAATATATTTCTCTTTATACGTCTGTAACTGAAAACTGTAAAAAAAAAAAAAAATCACAATACGTTATGTCTTATTAACCTTTTGTTTTGTCCAACTGTTATTTACCATTAATAAACCAGTATTCATTGTTGAACTAAATTAATTTTCCCTGCTTTTGTTAAGAAACTTTAAAATTGTTATTCATGTTTTGTTTTACAAATTTATTTGTTAAATTCACATCGGTAGAGAGAAAAAAAAGTAAAGAAAAGATGTTGGAGTGACTGATATATATCAATAAGTTTTTGATAATAAGATTCTTCCTTCTGATTTAAGTCTAAGCGACTGCAATTACCTTACCAAACATATTGCTTCGATTGTAATGTTTCCACAATAAATGTTACATTATTGCACGCATATATACATTTACCCATATAGTGAGAGAAACGAAATTTAATGTGAAGAATAACATTTTCCGAATCATGAATGTCTCGTGAATACATTGACAATAAAAGACTAATTATAATAGACTGATTATTATATATAGTCAACGCAAACAGCATCCAAAGTGAAATATACAATCAAAAGGAATAATTTCATAACATGCATAATACAGTCATATGGGTAAATGACCCTGGTGAATTTTTAAATTTTGCTGAATTTTAAGGAAAAAAGTCAAATTGACCCTTATGAAATAGCACAATTGACCCCTATAAAACAATTTAATAGTATAATTGACCTCTTAAATTTATTTTTGACCCTGATAAACTAAATTCTTAGCTCCGCCACTGTATATGATATAAACATTTCGAATATTAACATAAAAATTAAAAATATAGGTTTGGCTTTGATTATTAGTGTCGCGAATCGCGATGGTTATAAAGTTGTTTTTGCATGTAAACTACACTTATTTTTCAGTGACGTGTAATCTAAGTTAGGGCTGCAGAGAAACAGTATTCGATAAATCTTAGTTTTATTTTCCTTTTATTTTTATCCGTTGGAAAAACATATTTAGATATATTAGTATAAATATCAGTTAATTTATAAATTACGTTTCTATAATTTATAAAAACATATTTAGATATATTAGTATAAATTAAATTTTTATGTAGCTTTTATATTAGTTTAATACTTTATACTGTATTATGTAGTTTTGTTTATGATTGACAGAACTTTGATAAAATAGTATTTTCTTAATTTGCGTGTTTTACTCAAAATAATCTATATTTTGAAATGGAGGGAGTATAACTTATAACACCAAATATCTTTCAAATTGTACAAAATCTAAGTCAACAATATTCAATAATTACAATACATATATGTGTGAACATAACAAGAAAAAAACAAATAGTGTGAACGTTAGTTGGCCAAAAACACTGTAAGCGTTAAAATGGGTCCGTGCCTATAATTTTTCTTTAATGTTGTGCATGTAAATCCATTTCTGTCTACATGTATATAAATATACACGAAGTCTTTTTATGACCAGATGGGTAAATGTGTGAATTGAGTTGGTTACAGTATTAAATGTTTCATTTACTATAGTCTATTTAGGTGATTAAAAAGTGCAACCAATCAGTAGCTGCATTTTTAAATAAAGTAATAAATACACAATATTTTAACAGAAGCCTTAAATAATTAACCATTTTGTGTGATTGGTGCAACCACTTTGATATCCAACATAAAGCTCAGTTCTTATCCATATTTGCTGTGAGCCTGTGACGGTGGATTTTGTTTCCGCCGTTACACAATTACAACGTTCAAAGTTTTGTAGTCGTGGGGATATATGAGACTGTTTGTTCACTTATCACTGTAAACGTTTGAACTAGACTGGAGTATTTCACGTGATTTTCGAGTCCGGATTTTAGTTTGGGATTGTTATTTTCCCTAGGATGTAATTTGTATAATCTTGGGGTTATTACTTCGTATAAACAAAATCTGATATATGCATGAGAGTATGAGACTATGAGAGCATTAAAAACAAAAAAAGAACTGGTGTATTTCAGTACTCTATGCTTCCTTTAGTTGCGTCCTCGTTGTTTTACCAAGTGGGCGATACTTAAACATAAAGATAGAAAATGTCCAACTTCTATCGTCTTAGCGTCGTCCGTGCTCATAACTACTTCTAAGTCTTTAGTGTTAACCACTTGTGTCTACTTGATTTGGTGTGATGATAATTGACCACTGATAGAAAGTATAACTAGGACAAAGTAAAAATATGGTTTAATAAAATTTTAACGGCTTAAATAATCATATACTCCTTCCCTTCCACTATTTAAATTAAAATGTTTAATAGTGTTGTAGACATATACACATTAATCAGTCAAATACATTAGTACTAGTATCATTTAAAGTCAAATGTTATTCTTGAAAACGACAACATTATAATTTAAAATTTAAAACTAAGGAGGTACTATTACATTTGGAGAACACAATTAATGTGTACAAAGATTTAGCCAACCACTCAACCAAAATATGTATGTAAAAAGTTCATGCATGTATGTATGTATAGGCACTATGACACATTCTGATAACAACCAAACACTTCCCAATTTACATAGGCAAAAACTAATGAATAGTGGATTTTAATTAAAATTACAAAATATCTTTTGTGTGTAAATTAAATGTGCTGCACTCCTTCCCCCCACACCGAGTGGCCAGTGCCCTTGTAAGCTTTTTTAGTTTTTAGATACCTTTTGCGTTTCTTTTCAAGCCCCACACTAATTATTTGTAATATATAAATGTATAGTGGATTTGGTTCCATTACATTTTACCATGTTATTCTCAATTTCAAATTCGAGTTTTTAAGATACTAGGTGGAAAAAACTATATTTTATTACTTGTTTGGGATGAAGTACGATGTTATGTATGTTTTGGCTGCTCAAATTACTAATCGAAATAAAAAAGATCAACCCAATATCATATGTAACTGTTTTATGATAGATAATTAAGAAAAAGGCTAAAAAAAGGTTAAGAAAACATAGGCTAATTCTTTTAAAAATTAATAACCTAACTAACCAATTTCAGATTTTAAGGTTTAGGAACTTTTGGTTTTGTTTAGCTTTTAGGGTCTTTTTATCATAAAATTTTGGTATAAATTATGGCTTATTGCGTACGTATGGTGATCACTATACTCATCATTAATTTGTCAAGTTTTATTTTTCATTATGACAAGTTTAACTTTGGTACAATCAGAAGTGAGTTATGAAAAAAAGGTGAACGATAAATAAAAGTGCTAGCTAAGTTAACTTGTCATTATTAACCACAAAATGATAAGCGAAATCCAAAAACAACAATTAGCTTATCAAGAAATAAAAAGCACATGCCCATCACGAGATCTAAAACACCCCAACTTACCAAAAAAAACACACAAAAAGTAATTATTACGGAGCCAACGAGGACATTATTGTCATTCCAGATCATCCAACTGGTACGGTTACTAAGAAAACTTGACCAGCGATGAACCCGAGACCATTGCGCCGAGCTCTATTCTGCTCCATTGCCATCATCACCATGTGACCCTTCTCTCTCTCTCTCTCTTTCTCTCTGTACTCTGAAAAATTCAGTTTTTTTTATTCCTTTTTTTTCTTAATGATTTGTTATGACTCTGTTGGATTCAAACCAAACCCACACGGGAGAATGATGAAGAGTAAGTAGATCAACGATTTTGTTCCAAAATGTTTTGATTAAAACTAAAAAAAGATCCATTCAATCAACGACTCTTTCTCTACATTTCTCCTAAATCTCTCTAAAGCAATGTCGCTTGACATAACGAGACCGAACAACAACAACAACAAGACGAAGAAGAAGACAGGTTTCATCGTGAAAATGCAGCTTAATAACAACAGAGGAGGAAATAAACGAAACACCTTTGTCTTCTTCTTCTTCTTTAGAAATTACTACACATGGATCCTCTGGTTTTTTCTCTCTTTCTATCTCTTCATATCTTACTTCGCCGGAGAAGACCAATCCTCATCTCCGTCAACAATACGTCTCTTGTCTAACCACAAAACGTCTTCGTCTCTCCCTTCTCGTGCTCTCATCGAATCTTCCGCCATTACCACCACCTCCATTGGTATAAAAATCCGTCCTTTATCTCTTCTCTGTTTCAAATCCACTCAAAGATTGATTTTTTTTCTTCCTTTTCTGATTAAAGATATGTTCAGCGGCATGAAGATATATGTATACGATTTACCGGCGAGTTATAACGAAGATTGGGTTAAGTCATCAGAACGTTGCGCCACTCATCTGTTCGCGGCGGAGGTAGCGATTCACCGAGCGCTTCTCTCATCCGTCGTCCGTACGTTAGACCCGGAAGAAGCTGATTACTTCTTCGTCCCTGTCTACGTTTCTTGCAATTTCTCAACATCTAACGGGTTCCCTTCTTTAAGCCACGCTCGCTCTCTCATCAGCTCAGCCGTTGATTACATCTCTGTTCGTTACCCGTTTTGGAACCGGACTCAAGGCTCTGATCATGTCTTCGTTGCTTCTCATGACTTTGGCGCTTGCTTCCACGCTATGGTAAGTTCACAAAATTTGAAGTTATGGTTCACTAGAAGAGGAGATTAGTTTTTGATAATTTTGTTGTTGTGAAGGAGGACATGGCGATTGAGGAAGGGATACCAGAGTTTATGAAGAAGTCAATAATATTGCAAACGTTTGGAGTTAATTATAAGCATCCATGTCAAGAAGTGGAGCATGTTGTAATCCCGCCTTATATTCCGCCGGAGAGTGTTGAGAGAGCTTTAGAGAGAGCTCCGGCGAACGGACGGCGAGACATTTGGGCGTTTTTCCGGGGGAAGATGGAAGTCAACCCTAAGAATATAAGCGGACGCTTTTACAGCAAGTGCGTTTGCGTTTTTTTCTCGTTGACTTTGACTTTTTGTGTTATTGTTACATTACTGAAAATGTAATTTTTTTTTTTTCTACTGGCGTGACAGGGGGGTGAGAACGGCGATTCTAAAGAAATACGGAGGAAGAAGACGGTTTCATCTAAACCGGCACCGGTTTGTTGGATACCGATCAGAAATCGTGAGGTCGGTGTTTTGTCTATGTCCTCTAGGGTGGGCACCATGGAGTCCTAGGCTAGTGGAATCCGCGGTGTTAGGTTGCGTTCCCGTTGTGATAGCTGATGGGATCAAGCTACCGTTCTCGGATACGGTACAGTGGCCGGGGATCTCACTCACGGTGGCGGAGAAAGACGTGAAGAATCTACGAAAGATTTTGGAACACGTGGCGTCAACTAATTTGTCTGCCATACAGCGAAACCTACACGAGCCGGAGATCAAACGGGCCTTATTGTACAACGTCCCGATGAAGGAAGGAGACGCCACGTGGCGTGTCCTCGAGGCGTTGCGGAGAAAGCTCGATGATCGGGCGTACAGAAGGTCAAGGGTATTGAGCCAATGAGATGTAGACATGTAAGATTCTTTGTCTGCATGGGAATTGGATGCTAGGCTGGATTGTTTTTCGGACTGTTTCGGAATCGGTAAACCGGGAATGTCTCGTGTGGGTGTGCACAACGTGAGGTGGGGTTTATAACTCGGACACGTGAGATGTTTGCTGAGCTGGCTGGCCGAGGACTGAGTGGATTTAGAACGTGGAAGTGTAAAGTATTGCTGACGTGTAATTCTTTTGATGAGTAGGCATATTAATTCTTTTCTGAATATAAATCGAGATCCAAATTCATTAGTTTTTTTTAATCAAATCTCAACTTCAGTTACTTCACATTAACATCTATTACATTACAGTTCATTGTTTACAATTTGTTTAGTTCCTTAAGATCGAAACTCTTAACATATAAACGCTCGGATCGGATCTAGACTTTAGTTGACCATAATTAAAAAAAAAAATACTGATTGCTAAGAGAATAAATAAGAATTAGTAGTACTGTAGTAGTATATAATTGGGAAAAAAGTGATGAATAAAGATAAAATAAAAAGGATGGTGTTATAGGGAAAGACGAAAGACAGAGCAATGTGAGCAAGAGACAGCTAGTGTGTCAGAAGAAGATGCATATATCAATAAATGTGATAACATTTTTGTATAGTATTTTTTTATATTCCTATATTTAAACATATAATTGCAGGCCCACCTTACTTTTCTTATCTTATGTCTTGTAAACATCACAAAAACAGTACACATATCAAATATTATTGTATCACAAAATCACAACTATCTATATGTTTTTTTTTTTCCTTCATCTCTCTAATACTTATGTTGATCTACAGCCCCTAATGTATATTTTATATAGTTACAACTTACAATTAGCAAAGAGATACAAAAACATTGCATGATTTATTGTCGTTCTCAACAACATATATATATATATATGCACTTGACGCCGCATGAGTATTATTTTCTTGAACTTTAATAATAGTGATTTAACCAGTGGCGGATCCAGAAAATTATTTTATCCGGGACAATAATATTAAATTATTATTTTATTATTTTATAAATAAAATTATATCAGTTAAAAACATTTGATGAGTTTTGTCAAGTTAATATAAGTAATAAAATAATAAAATTTTGTTTTATTAATAGAATATGGGCTTGTTAACATAGGAAATATAAACAAAATTAAGTTTTTGTATTGTATTTGTAGGATATTTTAATATTATATACAATACAAAAAGTGTATCTACAAAAAAATAGAGTAATGGGGATAATAAAAATTATTTTAGCAGAGGCATACTTAAAAACTCATGTAAAATAACCTTAATCTGAAAAATTTAACCGTGGCAAGTGCCCCGGTTTACCGTAATATAGGTCCGCCCTTGGATGTAACCCGCAATTAGGAAAAACTATCAAATATGTTTCGTACAGTTGTTTTGTTCTAAAAATCACAACAAAGACAATGACCAATTGTTTGCCAAAAAAAAAAAAAAAAAAAAAAAAAAAAAAAGACAATGACCAATTAATCATGATGATTTTGTTTAGGACGAAAGTGACATAGTACCTCATCTACTATGTAATAATGGTATGGTCATTACCTCATTGGTCAAGTACTATCCCTGTATCTTAGAGATTGATTAGAGGTAAGAGGGGTCTGGAGTCTGGACCTATCTCTAAGTTAAAAACAAAATTCATATACAAAGGCCTCCAGAAAAACATTTAATTTACCAGAAAGGCCCTAGCTTTTCTTTTGTTTATCATAGGCTCTATAGTATGTTGGGCCGACTCAGACCAGTACTACACGTTTATCCTAGGTTCTTTTTTTTTTTTTTTTTACCTTCTAGATATGCACATATATACAATATGATAATCTTATTTATATAAAATTTGTTTTATTTCAGTTCGGTCTCATTGTTTTTAAGTTCGGTTCGGTCTTAAAAACTCCTAATTCGATCAGGTTGTTGATGTCTTGTTGTTATAGTTGAATAGTTTTGGTCTGCCAGACGAATATATTCATTCATCGCCTAAAGTTTGAAGAACTAGAGAAAGGTAAAAACAAAAGAACAAAGAAGACGCAACAATGGAGAGAGTGATGAACATCATAAAGCCAAAACCTGATCCGAAACAACTCTTACGTGATTGGCAACGCAAATTACGACAGGAGTGTCGTAACATCGAACGCCAAATCCGAGGTTTTATTCAAATCCCCCTTTTGTTTAAGTAAATTAGGGTTTTTTTTTTTTTTTTTTTTGAAATTGGATGAATCTTGTTGAATTGGATGCTGCTTTAGATTTGATTACATGAATCGGATTGTGATCTGATGATTTATAAGTTGGACTTTGATTACTGTTGATGGTAAAGTTGTCGATTTTGATTATCTGGGTTTGGGTTTGAATCATTCAGATATACAAAAAGAAGAGAGGAATGTGCAGAAAGCTATTAAAGAAGCTGCAAAGCGTAATGATATGGTCTCAGCTAAGGTATGATTAACCCAATTTGGAATAAAGTCTCTGCCTTTGTTAAGCTTGTTTTGTTTTTGGAATCTTTGGCTCTCTTCTTTTGATTTGAGTATGTGTGGTGTGGTTGTTATGTAGGCACTTGCTAAGGAAATTGTTGGTTCTAGAAGAACAGTCAACCGGCTATATGAAAATAAGGCGCAGATGAATTCGATTTCAATGCACCTTGGAGAGAGTGTTGGTATGGCAAAGATGAAGCCTTTCATGTTTTTATTGTTTACTCATGCTATGTTTTGTGATGTGAGTGAGATTCTTAAGGTTGGTTCACTTTGTCATTGGAATATGCAGCGATTGCTCGAACAGTTGGGCATTTGTCGAAGAGTGCAGAGGTTATGAAGCTTGTTAATAATCTTATGAAGGCTCCACAAATGGCTGCAACGATGCAGGAGTTCAGCAAAGAGATGACTAAGGTACGCCTTTTCAGTATCATTCTACTTTCTCTGTTTGAAGATTTGGAGCTGAGTTCACAGTTAGTAATCCTGAGTGTATATATATATATATCCTTTTGCTACTTTGGTGTGTGCAGGCAGGAGTTATTGAAGAGTTTGTGAATGAGGCCATTGACAATGCTTTAGATTCTGAGGATATGGAAGAAGAGATCGATGAAGAGGTTGACAAAGTATTGACAGCAATTGCTGGAGAAACCGCTGCAGAGCTCCCAGAAGCTGTTAGGAAAGAAAGGATAAAGGTACCTGCACAGAAGGCGAGCTCTTCTCGCGAGGTAACCCCCCCATCCAAACATTAATGATTGCAAGAAAATGAAAAACAAGTTAGATACTGAAAGAGGAGTTCTGTTTTTCTCCTTGCAGGAAGAGGCAATTGCAGAGGGTGTTGATGATGAGGAAGAATTGGAGGAGATTCGAGCTAGGCTCGCTAAAGTTAGATCCTAACTGATTCCAATGACTTTTTTTTAATGCAATTCTTGATTGATCCGAACAACTTTTGAAAGTGATGAGAAACATAAGGCACTCCCAGTGTACTGTGTAATATTATAATTGAAATACCATGCATCAAAAATACATGTAATCATCATTTACCTATTGTCAACGAATTTTCTTTTCATAGTAATTTCTTTCATCCTGAAAGTCTTCCCTAATCAAGAAACCAATGGCTGAGTTTACTGTTCTTTTTTTCCGGTTTAGTTTCCATTTCTAAAAGTGTTGCTAGTAAACCGAATTTTGATTACGTAAATGTTTTGGATAAATTGATAAATGAGAGAAGTGAAATATAACTGCTGCCGATATTGAGCAATAAAACTATCGGTAAATTTATCTTTCATCATATATATTGATTGTGATAATTTATTCGTTTATAGATTGTACCGACGTGGCCAGTTATGGCATAATTTGGTGAGAGGCGATGACCGAATATTAGGCCGATGAGTCAATGAAGGTGGACGGAACAACTACATCTTCTCTATGCTGATAGAAAACTTTGTCATACAAGAAGTAACACAACACATTACACATGTGGCATCAGTGGCGGAGCCAGAAAAATACTTGAGTGGGTGCAAAAAACATACTTAAAAAGAAAACTGAAGTTCTTACTAAAAATGTTTACAAACGTACTCTACGGTCACTCATAGCTTGAAACCTTTTTATCACAGTTTCATTGGTTACATCTTCTAATATTTTTTTTTTCGATATAACAAACGAGACAATCACTTAAAAACTGATCACCAATGCGATTCCGTGATACGGTCTTCACAATCTTCATTCCTGAAAAACATCTTTCGACAGTCGCAGTTGCAACAGGCAAAGTCAAAGCTAACTTTAAAAGCCTATAAACCAAAGGATGAGAATGATGTTTCCTGGTTTCTACCATCACTCTTGCTAGGTCTCCAAGATTTCTCAACTCAGCAAACATTTCATCTCTTTGCACATTATCAATATAAATACCAAGTTGCTGCTCAAGAGATATGCACTCCACACGACTAAAATCTTCAGGATAAAACTCAGCCAATCTCAACAACTTCTTTTTATCAAAATCATGGAATGAATCAATAGGACTTAAAGCTGATGTGCAAACGAGTAATTCAGAGTTTACCTCGTTGAAGCGATCATTAAACTCTTGAAGCTGCATATCCAAAACGGTATAAAAGCAATTTACTTGGTAATGATGCAAATTGGTCATGTTGGTCTTTTTTCGTGGCTTCCTTGGATCAATAAAGTCTTCCTCCATGTTGAGAATCTCAGTGTTGTGTTTCTCACAAAAATCTAAAACCTTCCTGACAAAAGAATTCCATCCTCCATCTCTTAACTTTTGTAGTTCTCGCTTCGTGGATTCAACTAATGAGATAGCATTTAAAATGTCCTGATCTTTTCTTTGCAAAGACATTGACAAATTCTCTGTTAGTCCTAGAAGAAGCAACAACAAGTGTAAATAGAATACACAATCGAAAGTGTGAATGTATTTGAGAAGACCATTTGCTTGACTTCTTTGGGCATTGTCTATACCTTCATCCTGGACATACTCAAGGACCTTAATTGTAGAAGAAAATAAGTCAACTAACCGCAACAATGTGTTATAATGAGATCCCCAACGTGTAGCTCCTGGTCTTTGAAGTGAAGACTCTTGATTCAACCCTTTTCCAGTCTTAATTTCACCACTACTTATTCCTTTCTCAATTTCAGCCCGCTGGATTTCTCGCATCAAATCCTTTCTTTTGCAAGAAGCTATAACCACATTTACTAACACAGAAACCTTATCGAAGAAATCTCCAACTTCAAAATGTTTCTTTGCAACTGCAACAACAACCAATTGGAGTTGGTGAGCAAAACAGTGTACATAGTACGCAGAGCTACTTTCTCTTGAAATCAATGTTCTCAACCCATTAAGCTCACCTCTCATATTTGCTGCTCCATCATAGCCTTGGCCTCTCAACTGTTTCAAACTCAAACTATATTTAGCAAATAATGAGTCTATACCAGATTTCAGAGATAAAGAACATGTCTCCTTCACATGGATAAGACCAACAAATCTTTCTTTCACTATACCATTTTTATCAACAAAACGAAATACTATAGCCATTTGCTCTTTCTTAGAAGAGTCAGCCGATTCATCCACCAATAGAGCAAATACATCATTATCAATATCTTGAAGTATGGAGTGAACTACTTCTTCTGAAAAGCAATTAACAATGTCTTTTTGAATCGGATGAGACACCATTTGGTTATTACCTGGAGCATTCTTCAACACAACCTTATTCACAACTTCATTTTGTTCAGCCGTATACTTCACTAACTCCAAAAAATTTCCTCTGTTACTAGAATCCGTTGTCTCATCATGGCCACGGAATGGTAGTCCTTGTCTCAACAAATATCTAGAAGCATCGACTGAAGTATTTAATCGAACACGATACTCATCCTTCATGACATTGGTTTGTTTGTGCAGAGCATGCTTAATTGATTGACCTTGTCTCACCAAATCTTCACACTTCTTCTTAGCTGTGTTATGAAAGCTATTTATTTCTTTACCCACATGAACAGAGAATCTATCCGACTTATTCCAACCATTGAATCCCTCTGTCACAAAACTAATTTTGCCACCTTTGGCTTTGTTTATATCTCCGAACAGATAACAACACAAACAATATGCCTTTTCTGTCTGCACACTGTATTCCAACCAATCACTATACTGATCAAACCAACTAGGATTAAACCGCCTAAGTGTATTCCCTGTATTCCCTACAAGCCGTTGTTCAAAAATATGACTACGAGGTTGACAAGGTCCTCTAATCCAATACTTACGTCTGACCTCGTCTCTTTGATTAGGATGATATTCCATAATTGGTTTCCTCTCACCAGGATCATGTGGCAAGTTATCCAAGTCAATATCATCCATTGACGGAGATTTTCGTTTCATAACTCACCTACAAAAACATTAAACAAATCAAGTTAACAAAATTTAGAACCAAACATCGTTTGAGATTTGAGAATTGAGAACCAAAGATCATGAATTATCAGAATAACAGAAACAAAAGCAATTAAGCCAAGTAACAAAATTTTAACAAATTAATGAGATTGGAATTGAAAGATCAAACGATCAAAATAAAAAATAATCACGCCTATGAAATATGGATGATGATTGGAACTAAAGCATAATCTAAAGTCTAAACAGATTAAGTAAAAATAGATCTCACCTTAAATTCAACTCAAAAACTGCTGCTGAAGGGTTTTAATTTCCTACTCTGTTTTTGATATCACGTCGCCCAAGAGAAAGGATGGGAAGAGAAGAGAAGATGCTAGAAGTTTGTAATTTGCTTCCTTTTATTTCAATCATATTTTTTTAATTGTTAACTAGGCTTATTCTAGAATAAAACTTGAGTCCAATCCATTTTATAAATGTAAGCCCATTTACATATTTTTAGTGGGATATTTCAGAAATATAAGTCCAGATAATTTTTTAGTGGGTCAAAATAAAATATTTGATGGAATTATTATATTATGTATATATAAAAAAAAATTATTTTTTTAAAATTTAGCTGACCCCACTCCTCTATTACTGTCTCCGCCCCTGTGTGGCATGATGGTTGACTTGTTTTTTGTTTTTGGGTCGAATCAACTAATCAACTAAAATATGTAAAACCATTCTTTTTGTCGTTGTTTCAACTAAAACGTTTAATCGAAACGCTTTGTTTCAAGATTAACAAAACTTACAAATTTGATTTATAAAACTATAAACAATACTAGATGACTTACCCAAGTCGTGAGCGGCTGTAAGGATTTATCTAAATTAAAAAAGTTCGAGGTTGGGGGATGTTTGATGAAAGTTTAAAACTTATTTAAATACGAAACAACTTCAAATAGTTAAAAGTAATAATCGTTAAGGGGTTGATATAATCAATTGTTACAAATTATTAGAAGAAATCGAATCCGGAAATATGCCATGTGTAAAACGAAGATATACGATATACTAGTAAAACCAAAAACTCGGAGGCCGGGATCCTATCCGAGCTTCTCCTGTTGTTGTTCCAACGATAAAATCCACTGTCCTTGACAACGACGAAACATGAGTCTTTATATTTGTCTGAATCGTATAAATTGTACCACGTCTCGGCGGGCCCAAAATATGGTTTGCCGGAAAACGTTCCTACACATTTCGTATGGGGTACGTAAACTCCGCAATTTTATTATCGCCGTCAGTATTTAGGATGTCTATCAACAATTTTGACCTAAAGGTACAGATTTGGAAAGCTCAAGGGTTGGTTGGCACGTGAAGAAAACGGGGAATTCACCACGAGTTTGCATTTGGTTGGATACGAGAAGAGTGGCGGCAAGTGCGGACTCAGACCCTGGAAAGAGCATTATGGCCATGATCGATACGGTTACGAGAGTGTCCATGATTTTGATTCTTTGTGGAAAGTATACTGTTAAGTGGAAATGTATTTCCCTTTTCGTAAATGTGTCTATATAGATCTCTATTCGGTTTCTAAAATTTGGAGCATTAACACTGCCTACGTTTATGAATTCAAGGTGATTTATGTAACATACATACGTTTACAATTATTATTAGAATCAATTAGAGAGACAGTTTTGATTTAGTAAATCTTCCGTGTTGTTGCAACGAGAGAGAGAGCAACATCCCATTAGAGCAATCTTCCGTGCTTAAGACCATCTTTACTGGAGAGTACACTTAGGGGTACTCTCAGTGTTGGGCCCCAAAATCCCATTTAGGGCATCTCCAACCCTACTCTATTTTAGAGTCAGAATTCTATTATAGAGCAACATTTGCTCCAACCCTATTATATATTTTCCTCTAAAATAGAGAAAATGATAGAATTGCTCTATATATAGAGTAACTCTATTCTCATCTCTATATTTTTACACTACCTCTATTTTAGAGAAAAAATAGAGATATACATTGGAGATGGTCTTAAAAACCCATTTCTTAGTCCAAAAACGAGAGCATCGTTAAATTAAGCAACTCACTGAGTAACGCGACGTGGCCGATCTCCATGATAAATATAATATATATATATATTTTTTATTTCTCTTTCGTTCTTTCCCGACTCTCTCTCTCTTCTCTCTGTTCGGAAAGGCGATAGAAGAGACGATTCGTCCAAAAATCTGGAAATTCAACCAATTCACATCCAGTCCGTTGAATTTTCAAGCTAAATCTGGAGGGTTGATGGTCACCGGAGGCGATGGCAGTATTGATCGACGAAGACGGTTCGGTTCTTCTTCATCTCTCTCGCCTTCTTTTTTATTTATCCTTCCTTGAATATTATATGACATTGTTAGGATTTAATTATGATGTAGATTGGGATGATCATGTCGGTCACTAAGATCTTTTGCAGAGTAAATGTTGACCGACGGTCAGTGAGATCATCTCTTTCTCCGCTTTTGCTGTGTTTCAAATTTGACTGCGATCTTTACATTTAAGGGGTGGGTATGTGTTGCTGTTGCCAGTTTAATTACCATATTCTTGAGAGTTCTTGTTTATGTGATGAGAATATATCTGATGCCTGCCTTGATTGTTGTGTTGGGAGAAATTTATATGTTAAGAGGAGAAGATTCTTTTATGCTACTTATTTTGTTCTGTTTCTTGTTTTTTGTTCTATTTCTTTCATGCCTTGAGTGATGGATTTCGCTTTTTGACAGATATTTGAGTTCGAATAGACTAGTAGATTAGTTCAAGACTCAGACAAGAACAGTGCATAGAGCTAGGCATAGAGAAGAAGATTATGTGGTTTATTTATAAGCGTGTCTGTTGCTTCATGGTTTTAAGTTTCAAAGCTTCTTCTCTATATTGTGACGATGTTTTAAGTGGATTAAGAATATGATTGCATACCTTTGTTTCTAGGGTGTGTTGTTATATGTCCAGGGACTCTCGGATAAGACCCGTGTCATTTTTCTTACTCCTCCGCCAATGAATGAGAAACAAATCCAGATAGTTTTTGGGTACATGTCTTACTGAACTTGGTCTCTTACTATTATCTTTTAGATGTTTGATCATTAGCTTTATGTAACTCATGTCTCAGGGATGTGATTAAAGGCCGGAGTAACCAGCTGTGTCGTCCATATGCAGAAGCGTTGTTAAAGTTATGCAGAGAGATTAATGTGAAAGGTGTTGATATTTTGACCGCAATACAGCAGCAAGATGATTGGTTGAACAGCTGCTTCACGTGAGCTACTAAAACCTTCATGATTCATTTAACTTTGAAATGAGTCTTGGTTAAACTTACTCCTTAGGGTTGTTTTACTTCGTAGAGATGGGATCCATTTCACAGCTAAGGCAAGCGAGATTGTCTTGAACACACATTATGTTTTCTTACAATGGCCATTGTTATGAATTTATGCAGGTATGGAATCAAAGGCCTTGTTTATTTAACAGCAAAGGGTGAGAAAGGAGCTGGTGACTGGTACGTAGATGAGGAGAAGCAGCAGATTGTTAAGATGGATGGAAGCTTATCTTACAGTGTCTTGCAAACAGTGAGTATTCACATGGAGGTAGTAGAGCCTCAGCCTAATCGACCAAAACTCCAACTCACTCTCTTGTAAATTCTCCAACCTTGTAGTTTTACTTTCTCTTGTAAAGGCCTTGTTTACTTTCACTCTCCAACTCACTCTCTTTGTTACCTCTTTGTGTTCATTATTAAAGTCAAACACATTGTATCGTCATTTATGTTCAATATTTTTAATTTTGTATCTTAAGTTCAATATTCCAAATTTTGTAAAATATATTTAATATTCTAAATTATGTAAAATTTTATTGTTTTCTGTTTAATGTAATATAAATAATATAAATATTTTTTTATACATGATAGATTAGTAAAATTTGATAATTAATTAACAAAAATTTTAAAAAATATATTATTTGAATGAAGAGTAACCTTCGTTGGATTACTCTAGTGGAGGGATGATTTTGGTTAAGTTCTAAGTGGGTTACTTTACTTATTTTACTATTAATTATATAATTAATTAACCAAAAAGTAACCCTCTCAAGTTACTGGAGTAATGATGCTCTAATAATGTGACTTATTTTGTAAGGAAACAAAACCCTAACATATACTTAAATCTCTCTCCATAGACACACTTCTACAAAAACACAAAAAAAAAAAAAAAAAAAAAATCCTCTTCTATCAATAAACACGAATCCAGAGAGGACGTTTGTTAGAAACTCAAATTCTCATTAATGAAAGAAAAAGTTGTTACAACGTTCTTACGTTGAACGTGATTATCAAACCAAGACAAACCAAAGCTATACAATTAACTTAGCTTATAAATGGGACATTCCAGAGTCCTTAACAAACTGTAATATGTCCAAATATAAAACTATATACACTCATCTAATATTTTCGAAAGTTATTAAGTTCTATAGATATAACATACAACAGTGATCACAGGACAATACCTTTTCAATGTCTAGTTTGTCTACCATGCTTTAAAACATCTCCGTTAACCGCCTTAGAAGAAACAAAAGAAAATCCAAAAGGGCATCTCAGGTTCCTTAAGCTTGAGACTCTGATACACTTTTATACTATTAAAACCACGTGCAATAGTCAATTGTGAACTTAGTAAACTATATGAAACATATTTTTGTAAATCCTAGAGAATGATGAATACATGCATCATTGTTATTAACCAATTCTAGAGAATGATGTAAAACACATAAGAAAAATTATTCATGTTGCGACGATAAAGACGTAAGACTGATCAAATTAAATATACACCAACCTTATTTACACCTAAACATACACTTGTGGAACATCCATCGTTACTAACTCCTAAAACACAGACTCGTGGAATGTCTATCATTACACTAACTTTTTGTTTTTTTTGATAAGAATGTAAATATTCATTTCACAATGAAAGTTTGAGTTACACAATTAAGCATAACCAAATTTACACATAAAACATACACTTGTGGAACATACGGTTAAAATAATATTATTAATTAGAGACACAATCTTGGTTTTTTAGATCTTAATTCCCTGCTGTTGCCATTAGATAGAGATCAGAAGAAAAGTTATACTTAGAGTAGTTAATGTCTTAAACAATGTGACTTGCTTTGTAAGAAACCCTACCGTTTACTCAATAGTCAAATCTCTCTCTACAGTCACACTTCTCCAAAATTACACACACACACACACACAAAAAATCCTTTTCGAAAGTCGTTAATTTCTATTGATCAACTTACAACGTTGATCACGGATAATTCACTATAACTAATGAAAACATAATTTTATAATCAATTCTAAAGAATGATCTAAGACACATGAGAAAAATTATTCGTGTGGCGACGATATAAACGCAAGGAAGATTCTAGGTAGAAGAATTAATTCCACATAACCTAAACTATACATATATAGGACATCCTAATGACCTATACAGAACAAAAGTCCACGTCTATTACACAAAAGACAGATCAAGTTAAATGTTACCAAGAATTAATCTTTAATCTCGATAAATAAAACTTGCATGTGATCAAGAAATCATTCATAAGTAACACTCTAATACCTCTAACGAGATAAAAGAAAACAAAGTCAATAAGGACATTGCTTTTTCTTACTTTGGAAATCAAAGACGACATTACACCGAACTTATTTACACCTAAAACATACACTTGTGGAACATCCCTCGACCATCATTACTCCTAAAACCCAGACTCGTGGAATGTTCATCATTACTCCTAAAGCATTGACTCGTGGAGTGTCCACCATTACTCGGAAAGCTCCATAATTATCCAATTATCGTACAAGTTGAAATCACCCCCAGTTTTTTTATTTTCTTTCAAACAAAGTAAAAATTGAAATGGTGAAAATAATATATAAATATTGTACTACCGGTGAATGAATCATATGAGTTCAGTTAGAACATTAAAAAAGAAAAGCTAATTTTTTTTCCCTCTCATACTAGAAGTTGTATTACTCTAAGTTATTAGCGGCTGTGAGGATTTATTTGACTGGTTATAGAAAGGATTTAAGACTGCGGCTTTGTTTAGTTAACATTTTAAATCTAAAAATAAAACATTCAGATATTTATATGTAATCGTTTATTGCTTGTTTGAATTAATCAAATGTTACAATTTTTTAAGAGGAAATTAGAACATTCAATAAATCCAGAATATACAGTAAGACAAAGATTAGTACCAAATATTCGCATGGATCCTATGCCATGTTCTCTTGTTATTGTTCCAACGATAAAATCCATTGTCCCTGGCAGCGACCAAACATGAGTCTTTACAGTACTCTTCGTCTGCATCGTACAAACTGTACCACATTTCGTAGGGCGCGTTCTGATGTGCTTTGGCGTAATACGTTCCTACACATCTCGTATGGTGTAAAACCCTAGATGCCTCCGCATTTTCATTATCGCCGGCAGTATTTGGAATGTCTATCAACGTTTTTTGACCCAAAGGTACGGATCTGGCCAGCTCAGGGGTTGGGCGGCACGTGACAAAAACGGGAACGTTACCACGAGTTTGCATCTGGTTTGATACGATAAGAGTGGCGGCACGTACGGTAGCAGACCTTGCTAAGAGCATTAGGGCCATGGTCGATACCGTTATAAGAGTGTCCATGATTTTGATTCGTTGTGGAAATTAGTATGCTGTTTAATGGAAATGTATATCTTTTTCATATAAGTGTCTCTTCTATACATACATGATCTCCCTTCGTTTTCTACAATTAGGAGCATTTACAATCTCTACGTTTAAGATCCAAAGGTGATTAATACTGTAACATATGTCTGAATGCGGTTACAATTAGAATTAATTAGAGACACAAACTCGGTTTGGTAGATCTTCCTTGTTGTTGCCATTAGATAGAGATCAGAGAAAAAAGTTATACTTAAATGCGACTTGCATTGCAAGAGAATAAAAATCTCTCCACTGTCACACTTCTCCAAAATCACCCAAAAATATTCTGTTTGTTTCACAAAGAATGTTATTTTGGAGATTTTTCCTTTTTTTCACAAAAGTTGTCATTTTATAATTCTAATGTATTTTTTACAATAAATTTTCTAATTTATCCTTAACCCAAAGCTCATTTTCACTCAATTTAAATCACTAATCAATTATTAAAAGCATTTCTAACAAATTCTCTATTATTATTGAGAGACACAATCTTGGTTTTGTAGATCTTAATTCCCTGCTGTTGCCATTAGATAGAGATCAGAAGAAAAGTTATACTTAGAGTAGTTAATTATACTTCGAGAGTTATTAATTTCTGTTGATCAACTTACAGCGTTGATCACAAATAATTTACTTTCATTAATGAATACATCATTGCTATAAACCAATTCTAAAGAATGATCTAAGACACATGAGAAAAATTATTCGTGTGGCGACGATAAAAACGCAAGGAAAGGAAGATTCGAGGTAGAAGAATTAATCTTCCACAAAACCTAAACTGTACATATATATGACATCCTAATGACCTATACAGAACAAAAGTCCACGTCTATTACACAAAAGACAGATCAAATTAAATGTTACCAAGAATTAATCTTTAGTCTCGATAAATAAAACTTGCATGTGATCAAGAAATCATTCATAAATTACTCTCTAAAACCTCTAACAATAAAAAAGAAAACAAAGTCAATAAGGAAGGACAGTGCTTTTTCTTACTTTGGAAATTAAGACGACATTACACCAACCTTATTTACACCTAAAACATACACTCGTGGAATGTTCATCATTACTCCTAAAGCATTGACTCGTGGAGTGTCCATCATTACTCCGAAAGCTCCATAATTATCCAATTATCGTAGAAGAAGCGAATTACAAAGTATTGGATTATAATATCCGGTTTAATAGTTTGGTTGAGTCGGTCAACTTAAGCATTTATAAAATTTTGTAAACACTCTCTGGTTTCATTCCTAAGATCAAATACAAACTTGAAAATAACTTAATTTCTTCATTTTCTCTAGTGTTCATAACAAAGAATAAAATGACGACTTTCATTCTCTCTCAACTTTCCTCCTCCTAATCGAACATATGAGTTCTGTTAGAACATTAAAAAAGAAAAGCTGCGGCTGCGAGGATTTATTTGAATGGTTATAGAAAGGATATATATATATATATATATATATATATATATATATATATATATATATACATGCATCTATCTTGCTTTAGTTTTAGTGAATTGAATATTTACAAAAGCTAATAAATCTGAATTTTGATAAACAATGTATCAAAATTGAATGGATATCATTAAAAAAAATTGCAATTAACTTTCCAGATCTGAATTTGTTTTTTACCTTTTATTTTGTCCAACTTAGGTAGCAAACATAAAAGTTATAAGTGACAAAAGGCAAAAATATTAATTGAAAATAGACTAAATTTTTAAAATTAAAGAAATAATTCATTCTGTTTATATTTTAGTGTTAAGAATTTAAGGGTTACACTATTTAAAGATCTTATAGTTCAATTTTTGAGTGACATAAGATATTAAGGTTTTAAGAAATTAAAGTTTTAAGATTTAGATTTATACTATTTGGTTAAGGTTTTTTTTTAAAAAAATATGGATAATTATTAATTTTTGTATAGAACTTTGACTACTTTGAAAATTTTGCTTTTTAATTGAGTGAAATAGTTAGTTTGGCATATATAATTAATAAACCAAATACATATAAGGTAAAATTGATTTAAAATGACATTTTTTCTTCAATTTGTTCTACTATGCTTTTTTTTTTTTTTTAAGTTTGGTAGAATAGGTTTTAGAATACAGAAAAACTCAGTTATATCCTTAATAACTCTATTATACCCTTAATTGTAGAAAAAACCAAAATTTCTTTTTTTCTGTATTTCTTTTTTTTGTATACTTTCTATATTTTAATCAAAACAATACTTCTTTTTTTTCAATAATCCATTTCCTTATACTTTTTTTACTTCTTTTTTGTATTACTTATTTTTACTACTCACCTACCAAAAAGAAAAAAATATCGACATTATCGATCAATACCCACTGGCGAGTATCTCTCTCTTTCTCAAACGATATCGACTCCGGTAGCTTCTCCCACCGGCGAGTATCGACGACTCCGGCAGCTTCTCACACCGGCGACGACTCCGGTAGCTTCTCTCTCTCTCTCTCTCTCTCTCTCTCTCTCTCTCTCTCTCTCTCTCTCTCTCTCTCTCTCTCTCTCTCTCTCTCTCTCGATCACGACACAATTGAGTTTTCTCCCTAAATTTATTTCAAAATTTTTTCCCAAATCTATTTCCAATTGATTTCTCTCTCTCTCTCTCTCTCTCTCTCTCTCTCTCTCTCTCTCTCTCTCTCTCTCTCTCTCTCTCTCTCTCTCTCTCAATCGATGCATGCAATTGTTTGTTTGGATTGTTGTGGTTGTGTTTTTTTCCCGCAAATTTGATTTTTTCCCCAAATTTGATAATGTATCGGTTGAAATTTGTTTCAATATAGTCAATATAGTTTCCATATGTGTTTGATTGTTGTGGGACAAATTGTTTTCCCCAAATTTGATAATGTATCGATTGAAATTTGTGTTTTTTCTTATAGTTAGTATAACTAATCAATTGAAATCATCTGTTTTTTTTTGTTGTCTGTTGATTTTTTAATGTTACCACGTTCTTTTGAGTTAGTTGAGCTATAAATTTTGAGATGGTTGGATTTGTTCTTGTGGTATTGAATTGGTTTATGGATAAAGTTTGGATTTTTATAGTTTGGATATATTTTATTGTTTTGAGCTCACTCGTTCAAAATCTAATCTTTTTTTTTTCATCTGTCGCTTTGAATTCTGAGGTTGAAGTTTAATGACTCTTATATATGTTTTATAGAGAGGAGACACACGGTTTGAAGGTCGTGAGCTTTTGAGGTTCACCCGAGAACAACTGCTTCAGCTTACAGAGGTAATTACTTACTTTTCATGCGTAGTTTTAGTCAAGTTGCTTTTTTTGGTTTCTATGTTTTACTCAGATTATGTGGTATGCCCTGAATTAATTCTCTAATACTAGTTAGCATCCTTGAGGTCCAAGATGATTCCTTATGTAGGTCAATGGTTATATACCCTTGAACTTAGTCATTCACCAATTATGTTGTGCAGGTGATCCAAATCTATGATGAAATCCTGAAGTTTAGCCAGGAGATTGCATCTGATCTTTTTGGCGAAGAGCAGAGCTGGAGCCATTCAGAAAGTAAGGTGAGTGGTTTCCTCTTCCCCATGTTCCCTCTTGTTTCATTTTATTGTCTACATTTTATAGCTAATTGATTGAAATTTGTTCATCATACTAATGAATATCATTTTCTTAATTTTTTTGTGTGTAGCTATGGAAACAGAATTTCCTAAACGCCTGTTTAGAGATGGATTTGAGCCACAAGTGAAGAAGATTAACAATTCCTGTCGAATTTTTATCTTGGGCAAAGTCAAACAAGCATTACCTTAAAGAGTATGAGACGGTGAAGAATGATCCAGTCTTTTCACATGTCTAGGCACTCTACAAGAATGGTTTAGGGTATTCAGGACGTTTGATACACAACATGATGTCTAGGCAGTTGGTTAGAAAGAAAAAAAGAGAGATATGGTTTGTGTTTGGAGGGAAGCCACTCAGATTTTCAATGCAAGAGTTTCATGCTGTGACTGGTCTCAAATGCATTGCGGATTCTAGTTGTAATTTAGAGAATTGGAAAGATGATGGTGGGTTTTGGAGCAAATTGATGAAGAGAAAAGGTCCGACTATTAGCATTAAGAGCTTGGTTGATGTGCACTTACCTGTAGCTGTGACTGGTCTCAAATGCACTGCGGATTCTAGTTGTAATTTAGAGAATTGGAAAGATGATGGTGGGTTTTGGAGCAAATTGATGAAGAGAAAAGGTCCGACTATTAGCATTAAGAGCTTGGTTGATGTGCACTTACCTGTAATTCACAAATGGAATGAGGTAGATAGGATCTAATTGGTGTATCTTCTTGTGATAGTTGGGTTGGTTATGGCTAAGGATGAGAAAAAGTATATTCCACTCAAATACATCGAGATGGTAATGGGTCTTGATAAGGTGAGGACTTATCCTTGGGGTCCTAAAGCTTTTAAAAGTCTTGCTAAGTCTATCATAGAAAAAAGAGAAGATTTGAAGAAGATCAATAGCTATGCATTAGATGGTTTCTCATATGCATTTCAAACATGGGTGATGGAGGCAATTCCAGGAAAGTTGTTGGGAGAAAAGATTATCACAGAATTTAGAGAAGCTCCTCGATGTTCTAACTGGAAAGGCGCAGCCAAAGTATCATATGATAATATCATCCAACTAGAAAGTACATTTGGACCGAAGGTACTTTCTTTGCCAACCCAACTCTTATCACATGTTTTTTTGTTAATAGTTGATGTCATTGTCTACCTGTTTTTTTAGAAGTTAAAGATTAAACAATCAACAATAAGTAGAGAGAGAGAGAGAGAGAGAGAGAGAGAGAGAGAGAGAGAGAGAGAGAGAGAGAGAGAGAGAGAGAGAGAGAGAGAGAGAGAGAGAGAGAGAGAGAGAGGCTACCGGAGTCGTTGATCCTCGCCGGTGGGAGAAGCTACCGGAGTCGATATCGTTTGAGAGAGAGAGATACTCGCCGGTGGGTATTGATCGATAATGTCGAGATTTTTTTCTTTTTGGTTGGTGAGTAGTAAAAAAAAGTAATACAAAAAAAATGTATAAAGAAATGGATTATTAAAAAAAAAGAAGTATTGTTTTGATTAAATATAGAAAGTATACAAAAAAGAAGAAATACAGAAAAAGGAAATTTTGGTTTTTTCTACAATTAAGGGTATAATAGAGTTATTAAAGGTATAACTGAGTTTTTTTGTATTCTAAAACCTATTCTACCAAACTTAAAAAAAAAAAAAAAAAGCATAGTGGAACAAATTGAAGAAAAAATGTCATTTTAAATCAATTTCCTCTTTATTTTTCTCTGAGCCAATTCAATGTACAATCAACAATGGTTAAGACATCTCCCCATAAATTCCACTCTTTACATCTTAAACCCCAATTCTCCTACAAAGCAGCATAAAGAAACTACAAAGAAACAAAATGGAGGCTAGAACAACGTTTACTCTCCCTTTCCTCCTCAGATTTTCATATCTTCTCACTTTTCACTCTCAACCTCTAAAAGGATTTTAAACGACCCATATGGTTTCTCATCATCTGCGAGTTTGTCGAGCCTAAATGCGAAGATTCAATCTAACACCTATGTATGACGTCAATGTCATCCCAAAAGGTAGTCCCGACGCTCCAAGACTCGTTGAGAGCCAAATTGATTTTCCAGCGACATTTGGTGTCCAAAACGTTTCTGGGGGTCCTTCTGTCCAACAGTTTGGCCACTATGCTGGCTATTACAGCCTCCCTCATTCAAAATCAGCCAAGTAAAACCTTTAACCGGTTCAAATTAGTCTTTTTCGAATCATGTTTTGCTCTAATCGTGTTTAGTTTACTAATTAATTAGTATAGATATGTAGCTTTGAACTGATTGTTTTTGCTTTGTTGTGTTTGATGATTTTGGTTTCACAGGATGTTCTATTTCTTCTTTGAGTCACGAAACAGCAGTACCGATCCGGTTGTGATCTGGTTATCAGGTGGACCGGGTTGCAGTAGCAGTGTTGCTTTGTTTTATGAGAATGGTCCGTTCAAGATCTCTGATGATTTCTCTCTCTCTTGGAATGATTTTGGTTGGGACAAGGTTTGCCTGGTTTATTATTATTTTTTATTTCTTACACAAGAAACATGTTTATCCACGACGAAAAGAGAAAAATAATTTTCTTCTTAATATTGTTTTAATAGGTATCCAATTTAATCTACGTAGATCAGCCAGTTGGAACTGGTTTTTCTTACACATCCGACACAAGCGATCTCCGGCATGACGAAGCTGGTGTAAGCAATGACCTTTACGATTTCTTACAGGTTCGATTGTAGTTGGTCTTCCCATTTTTATTATAAGAACTAGGATGTCGGCCCGTGCGTTGCCGCACGGGAAAGTGAAAATTTGAAATGACTAACATTGTTAATTTCATATTTCGAGTAAAAAATTTATGATAATTTTTAACTATATAATATAAAAATCATAAATAATGACTAATTAAGATGAATTAACAAAATTAGTTAAATAAAATATTTGTTGTATATATAAAAATAAAAAATCGATTCAGTGACAATAAGAGAATAATATTAAAGGTATAAAAATCTAGGTTTACTGAATCATATTCAGATAATCAATTTTGAAAGATATTTACATAAAATAAAATTTAACTCATTGTTCTATCGAAATTTATAAAAAGTAATATGAGAATCAGGGAGAAAGAGCTTATAGCTGCAATTGCAACCAACCAAATTGACTAAAAGATAAATCTATGAAAAAATAGAAATCACAATTAATTACCTAAATTAATACTTGAAAGAGATGATCAATACGGTGAGATGGAAAACCACACCAAACAAAAGTTAGATGAATGAGTCAATAAATAAAACAATCCAATTTTTAAAACAAAGATGAGTGAATCAATGTTAATTAATAAATTATAAGAAAATAATACTCAGAATTTTTAAATTTGGAGGTGTTAAACAATACTCAAAGAACAAAAACTCTTTTTAAAGTTCATATATATATATATATATATATATATAAACAAAGAGGTGTGAAACAAAGAAAACTAATAAATGTGAACATTGAAAGCTGTGAATACGACGTAGAAATACAATTGTTGGATCAAAATATTGTAACTTTTAAGATTATTAACAAATATAAACAGTTAGATGAGCTAATAAAAATAATCCCATCCGTTATATTTAAATTGACCCTTAAAAGTGAGTTTATATAATATATAAACATATAAATCTATAATATTATCTATTAACTTGTAAGTTTTAAAAATACTCAGAAAACAATAAATTCGAACTTATTTTTGTATTCCATAAAAGTTTATATATAATAAACAAAGAAGTGTAAAATTCCATCGCGGGCGAGGATACTTGCCTTTGCGGTTCGACTTTCTTTTCAGGCTTAGGAGTAAAACATAAAGATGTGAAAAAGGTTCAAAAATTAATATGTGCGATTTTTGTAAGATGAGGGTACGACGAAGAGATGCAAAAATATGAAAATAAAGACGTGTGTAACAAAAAGGTGTGAAATAAAAAGGTGCGAAAACTAACAAGTGTAAACATTAAAATCAAGGGGTACGACAAAGAAACACAATTGTTGGATCAAAACACTGCAACTTTATATAAACAAAGAGGTCTAAAACAAAAAGGTGTGAAAACTAACGGGTGCCTACATGGAAAGTTGGGGATGGGATGAAGAAACACAATTGTTGAATCGAGTCTTTGCAACTTTTGAGATCATTAACAAAGGGTGAGATCATTTATAATACTTAAATAACAAAAACTCTTTTCAAAATCCATAAAAATCTGTATATATATAAAAACAAAAAGGTGTGAAAAAGGTGTGAAACAAAAAGGTGCGAAAACTAACAAGTGCAACCATTGAAAGCTAGGGGTATGACGAAGAAACACAATTGTTGGATCAAAACATTGCAACTTTATATAAACAAAGAGGTGTAAAATAAAAGGGTGTGAAAACTAACGGATGCCAAAATAGAAAGCTGGGAGTGCAACGAAGAAACACAATTGTTGGACATAAACTTTGCAACTTTTGATATCATTAACAAAGGGTGAGATCATTAGTAATACTCAAATAACAAAAACTCTTTTCAAAATCCATAAAAATCTGTATCTATATAAAAACAAAGAGTGTGAAAACAAAGAGGTGTGAAACAAAAAGGTGCGAAAACTAACAAGTGCAACCATTGAAAGCTAGGGCTATGACGAAGAAACAAAATTGTTGGATTAAAACATTGCAATTTTATATAAACAAAGAGGTGTAAAACAAAAGGGTGTGAAAACTAACGGGTTCCAACATGGAAAGATGGGGGTACAACGAAGAAACACAATTGTTGGACCGAAACTTTGCAACTTTTGAGATCATTAACAAAGGGTGAGATTATTAATAATACTCAAATAACAAACACTATTTTCAAAGTCCATAAAAATATGTATACATATATATAAAAACAAAGAGTGTGAAACAAAAAGGTGTGAAACAAAAATGTGCGAAAACTAACAAGTGCAACCATTAAAAGCTAATGGTATGGCGAAGAAACACAATTGTTGGATCAAAATATCGTAACTTTATATAAACAAAGAGGTGTAAAACAAAAAGGTGTGAAAGCAACGGGTGCCAACATGGAAAGTTGGGAGTGCAACGAAGAAACACAATTGTTGGACCGCAACTTTGCAACTTTTGAGATCATTAACAAAGGGTGAGATCATTAATAATACTCAAAAGAACAAAAACTCTTTTCAAAATCTATAAAAATATGTATATATATATATATATATATATATAAACAAGGAGGTGTGAAAATATAGAGGTGTGAAGCAAAAAGATGTAAAAATTAATAGGTGCGATTTTTAAAAGATAGGGGTACGACGAAGAAATGATTATTAAAAAAAAAAACTTGCAACTGTTGAGATCATTAATAATTCTAAACCGTTAGATGAGATAATAGAAACAATCTCATCTATTAGATTAAAGATGACTCCCAAATTTCATAAAATTCTACTTCAAAATTAAAACTATGAAAATTTAGATATTTGCATTTTTTTAACGAAAGAAATCTTAGAAGAAACTATTAATTGACACACTATTTTACTCTTGCTACGTCGTAATACTAATTACAATGCATAGCATTATTTTACTCATGCTACGTTTTAAATGATAAAGAAAAAAATCATTTGAGACAAAACTTCCTATAATTGTATTGCAAAAAAAACTTCTCATCAAAAATTAAAACGAACAGGCCCATTATTTAAAAAATTACGCCCCTTTGTTACTCCTCTTTGTGCTATAGATATTGATATCATGTCCTTTTGTTAGTCTATTTAACTTGAAGAAATTAAATGTAAGTGATATCTTGAGTAAATAATTAAATGTAATTGTTATCTTGAGTAAATTATCTAACCGACAACATAAAGACAAACAAAGTACTTAAGAAGAACCAAACTTTTCGTTAATCTATAATCTAATATATGAGAACAAATGGAGGAGGGAACAAAACCAATTTTTTGGAATGGACACTAACTTGTTAGTTCATAAAAATACCTTGATATAGATATTGATGCAGGTTAATTTAAAAACACTCCAATAAAAAAAAAATTTGTTTTATTTTTTACTTTTAAAAATACTCTAAAACAATAAATTTGAAACTTGTTTTTGTAGTCCATAAAAATTTATATATAATAAACAAAGAGGTGTAAAATATAAATGTGTAAAACATATAGCTGTAAAACATTGAGGTGTGAAACAAAAAGGTGCAACAAAAAAAGGTGCAATTCTAAAAAGATGGGGGTACAACGAAGAGATGCAAAAGTGAAAAGGTGCGATAAAAGATGGAGGTACGACGAAGAGATGCAAAAGCTAAAAGGTGCAATTTTTGAAAGATGGGGGTGCGACGAAAAGAAACAATGTGAGAGAAAAAGCTTGCAACTGTTGGGATCATTAATAAGTTTCAACCGTTAGATGAAATAATAGAACCAATCTCAGCCGTTGGATTAAAGATGACACAAAAAAGTGGGTTTGCTATTATATATGGGCTTTTAAAAATACTCTAAAAACAATAAATTTGAAACTTGTTTATGTAGTCCATAAAAGTTTATATATAATAAACAAAGAGGTGTAAAATATAAATGTGTAAAACATTGAAGTGTGAAACAAAAAAGTGCAACAATAAAAAGATGCAATTCTAAAAAGATGGGAGTACGACGAAGAGATGCAAAGTGAAAATGTGCGATAAAAGATGAAGGTATGTTGAAGAGATGAGAAAATTAAAAGGTGCAATTTTTGAAAGATGGGGGTGCGACGAGGAGATGCAAAGGTGAAAAGGTGCGATAAATGATAGAGGTACGACGAAGAGATGCAAAAATTAAAAGGTGCAATTTTTTAAAGATGGGGGTGCGACGAAAAGAAATGATTTGAGAGAAAAAGCTTGCAACTGTTGGAATCATTAATAAGTTTCAACCGTTAGATGAAATAATAGAACCAATCTCAGCCGTTGGATTAAATATGACACAAAAAAGTGGGTTTGCTATTATATATAGATTGTTATTGAAATTGTAGTGACTAGGGTTATATCTTTGAATTTTGATAGGCTTTTTTCAAAGAGCATCCAAAATTTGCAAAGAATGATTTCTATATTACTGGTGAATCTTATGCTGGTCACTACATTCCGGCTTTCGCTTCACGTGTTCACAGTGGAAACAAAAAGAAGGAAGGAATTCCGATCAACCTTAAGGTTAGTGGTTGATGCATGAGGTTTCTACGAAATTTAAAATTTTATTAATTTTGTATTTATTATTTTAATCGAGTTTTCCTTTCTATGTTATACTTCAGACTTAAGAGTAGTTAATGTCTATAATAATGTGACTTGCGTTGTAAGAAAACAAAACCCTAACGTTTACTCAAATCTCTCTCCACAGTCACACTTCTACTGTTCTAGAAAATCACATCAAACAAAAAACAAATCCTTTTCGAGAGTAATTAAATTCTATAGATCAACATACAACGGTGATCACAGGACAATACCTTTTCAATGTCGACCATGCTTTAAAACATCTCCGTTTTATCGCATTAGAAGAAACAAAAGAAAAACCAAAAGGGCATATCAGGTTCCTTAAGCGATACACTTTTATACTATTAAAACCGTAATAGTCAATTGTGAACTTAGTAAATTATATGAAACATGTTTTCGTAATTCACTTTTGATGATTACATCATTGTATTAACCATTTCTAGAGAATGATCTAAGACACATAAGAAAAATTATTCATGTGGCGACGATAAAAACGTAAGAATGATCAAATTAAATATTTTTTTGATAGGAATGTGAATATTCATATTTATGAAAGAGTTTGAGGTTTACAAAAAATTGCCACCTAGAGGTTTGTACCCTTGCCAAAAAAGAAATAAAAACAAAGGTAATAAAGAGAGTTGAGTGTCAATCAACAGAGTGTAATTATCTGATCCAAAGACCCATGAGACTCCTGAATTGCTTCCGGGATTTTCTGGCCGTGAGGGTGTTTCGAATCTCTACCTCTATCTCCTTGAAGACAGCAGCTGGAGAAAGTTGAACCTGGTTGTGCATAATGTTGTTCCTAAGTTTCCAAAGGTGATACACCACGGCCTGACCTGCAAGCTTTCGAAGGATAGGAGCGGCAGAGTCTGTTCGCATTCTTGTCCAAGCGAGAAGAGATGGCCAAGTATGGAAACCAATTGGGCGTAGCATGAGGTGAGACTGAACCCGCGTCCATACCTGGTCAGTAAACGGGTAGCGAAGAAATATGTGAGTATGAGACTCAACATAACTGGAACAGAGACAACACGTGGTAGGAGTGAAAATGCCCCAAGAGTACAGCATGTCACGAGTTGACAGTCTTTGTAGCTGCGCAACCCACATTGTGAAAGCGTGTTTAGGAGTGGCACCTTTGAACCAGATCGATGAGGTCTAGTCTTTGGTGGTGGTCCTCTCCCTGATGAAATCCTAGGTTTTCACGGTGGGAAAGGTGGTAAACCGTTGTCTTTGAATGGTCCACTTGAAACAATCCTTACCGGCATCAGGTCTAAGCGGGGGGAGCGAGTCAAGGTAGGAATTTAGTTGGCGTTCCTGGTCCGATCGAGGAGAGGGAAGTTGCCAAATGAAAACTGCATAAGCTTCGGCTACAATGGCTTGAGGAGGAATCCTAAATCGAGCCGGACCGTCAGCACCAGCGGTTTTGATTAACATTCCAAAGGAGCTCCAATCATCATACCAAAAACTGGCATTTTGACCATTACCCAGCACGCATTTGACAAACGGCTCAGCCAAAGGGCGAATTGCCAAAAGAGATTTCCAGTTCCATGAATCAGTTGCAGAGGCTTTGATTGACCAGAAGCTTTTTCCCTTGATGTGGTGAAAGTGATGCCAAGCAACCCACAGGGAACCACTCCCTGAGAATAAAAGCCATACCAACTTGAGACAGAAAGTTCTGTTCCAGGTGCTCATACGCCGTAATCCAAGTCCTCCCTCATGTTTTGGATAGCAAATATTAGACCATGCAACCTTAGCTCCTTTGCTACGGTCCACGGAGCCAGACCAGAGAAATCTGCTACAAAGTGACTGCATTTTCTTAATGCACGCCTTTGGTAAGATAAATGTTTGAATCCAAAAATTAATCTGACCATAGATGACAGATTTGAGTAATTGGAGTCTGCCAGCATAAGAAAGAGATAGAGATGCCCAGGCGTGGAACCGCTTCATTAGCTTATCAAGGAGAGGCGAGTACTCAGAAATCCTCAATTTCCTACTCATCAAGGGAAGACCCAAAATATCTAATGGGCAAGGATCCTGTAGTGAATCCCGAGTTTGAGATGACCAAGGATTCACTAGGCTTCAGATCCGCCATGAATATATGAGTTTTTTCACAGTTCATGCGGAGCCCCGACCAAGAAGCAAACAGGTCCATAACATCACTAGTCCCTTGCAGTGAGAAGGAGGAACTGTTAAAGAAAACCATTACATCATCAGCGAACATGAGATGAGTGATATCAAGCTCCTTGGTTTTGGGATGGTGATGGATAAAGCCTGCCGCAAAAATTGTCCGCATTAATAAACTGAAGACCTCCATGGCGATGACAAAAAGATATGGAGATATGGGGTCTCCTTGATGCAATCCTCTTGTGCTTTTGAAGTGACCGGATGTAATGCCATTGACAGAAACAGAGAAATTGGGAGTTGAGATGCATTGCCTAATCCAATTTATGAACCTGTCAGGGAAGTGAAGGGCTTGCATTGCAGCGATGATAAAGTCCCACTTCACGGAGTCAAAGGCTTTGCGGAGATCAACTTTGAGCATTCTCCTAGGGCCAATATTTTTCCTGCGATAACCACTTACTAATTCAGTGGCTAGAAGCACATTCTTTGTAAGCAGTCTGCCAGGTAGAAAAGCTGATTGTGCATTGGAAATCGCCAAGGGCAGGATAGCCTGAAGTCTTCCGGCCAGTAGCTTTGAGATCACTTTGTACACTGTGTTGCACATGGATATTGATCTGTAGTCTGCAGTAGAGGCTGCGTTTGGGACTTTTGGGATGAGGACGATAGTAGTAGTATTCCATTGTGCAGCAGCTGACCTGATCGGAAGAATTCTATGACTGCATCAACAACTTCCGGTCCAATAATATGCCAGCAGGACTTGAAGAACTCAGCAGGATAACCGTCAGGGCCAGAGGCTTTGTTCCTTGAAAGAGAGAAAGCCGCGGCCTTGATGTCTTCAGTAGAGAAGTCACTTGCGAGTATGTCCTGGTGAGTGGAGGAGCATCTCAAACTTAGGAGATTTAAGATATCAGCATGTCAAATTAGAGGGAGGGGGGGGGGGTTCTTCATAACCTCCAAGTAAGGAAGACAAGTAGTTGACGCAATGTGCCTGAATGTCCTTTTGCGATTCGATTCTGTTCCCATTGGTGTCTACCATGAAGTGAATATGGTTGATTGCCTGTCGAGCAGAAGTCATGCAATGAAAGTAAGCGGTGTTGAGATTACCTTCCTTTAGCCATGTGACTCTAGACCTCTAGCAGAAAAATGACTCCTCAACATGAAGGAGATTTTGCCATTTCTCATTTGCTGTTTTCTCCAGAGCCGCAAGGGAAGGATTAGGGTCAGTGAGGATCTGCTGTTGGAGTAGGAGAAACTCAGTATGAGTCTCTTTGACTCTTTTCTCCAGGCCAGAGTTGTCCCTACTAAACATACAGATGCATTTCTTGAGAGCTTTGAGCTTTTTTGCTAGCGGGAACATGGCAGAGCCGACATAACTTAGGCTGATCCATTGGTCGGCAATCAAAGGGGTAAAATTAGGATTTGAGAGGAGGAAGTTCTGAAATCTGAATGTTTTTCTGTGTCTCTGCACTGTTGGGTTTAGCGTGTTACAGCAGGGAGAATGATCAGAAAAACTTGGCTGATCAAACATGCCAAAGGAGGATGGGAACTTGAGATACCAATCTTCATTTACCAATATTCGATCAAGCTTCTTAGCTATAGGATTTGTGCTTCTTTTGTTCCACCAAGTGAAAGAACAGCCTCTGTAGGTAAGATCCGCAAGTTCAGCGTGCAGCAGACAATTCCGGAATAGCCTGGTTGGGAGATCAGAGTTTGGATTCAGGGAGATTGAGGAATTGCGATCTAGCGTTTGGTTAAAGTCCCCAAGCACTGACCAAGGTTTCCCAGAGACGCGTGGGTCCACAGCCACACTCAGTAAGTTAGCCCATAAATGTCGCCTAACTGATTCCTCATTCGAAGTATTGACAAAAGAGACAACTAACTCGAATTGATCATCCGGAAGAACCGCTATACAAGTGATCGTTTGGAGAGACTTGAAAATGATTGACATCTTGACACTATAATGCCACATTACCCAAATATTTCCTAACTCAGAGAAGCCATAGTTATCCTCAAAAAGCCAGCCCGGCAGAATGGAGTTTATAAACTTCTGCTGCTTTAAATGGCTGACGTGAGTCTCAATAAGACTCCCAAAAAGTGGTTGGTTTACATTATACCAATCCTTAAAACCACGGCGGTGGCTTAACTTGTTAAAACCTCGTACATTCCAGCAAAAGATGTCTATATACATTGATTACTTTGATTTGGGGCCCTTGCCCCAAGAATACCTCTATTGTCTCTGTGATAACATTTCTAAGAATTGAGCTTCATCCACATCCGGATCATCACCATCATCTGAGGTTTGAACATCGGAGGAGTCAAGATCTAAGCTTTTCTCTTCCGGATCAGCTTGCAGAGAGTCTAGACCAATATCAATGCAAAAAGCTTTATCCTGCGTTGAGACAGAGCTAGAGACGTGGTTTGCGGAGGAAACCAGAACCTTCTTTTTGACTTGAACCCATTCTGAGATTGAAGCAGTAGGTCATGAAGAATTCGCACAAGGGGGAGTGGGAAGCGTGAGAGTGGCAGCTCCCTCAATACCCTTCCCTTTGACTTTAGCCAAAGCTGCTGAAGCAGGGGCTGTTTGTACTGGGGAAGAAGTGGTGAGGGCTGTAGTAATTTATGGCTGCTCTACCCTAGGGACCTTCTTCTGCTTGTTTGCCTTGACCCCAATCAGCTGTATTTTGGCACATGGATTTGCAAGAAGTGCAAAGTATAGGGGCCAATTTGCAACGCTTCAGACTGTGGCCAACTTCCTTGCAAAACAAGCATACTGGTGACATCCACGGACTAGAAGCCAAAACGCGACTAATCTCACCAGAGTCGAATTGGACATTGACCGCCTCTGGTAGAGGTTTTCTAGGGTCAATTAGGGTAAGGACTTTTGCCACATCGAGGTTTGACATGTTCTTTGTTGACGGGTGGAGCTGTATTGGCTCACCAACCTGTCCTGCAATGAATTCGAAACCCTCCTCATGGAAGAACTGGAACGGAACATTACGCAGTGCAAGCCAAACCGGGGCAGACAGTAATTCAGGCTTTTGGGGTGACTCCAGGTTGCCATTTAGCTACAAACATTGTTTGACCTTCGATTTGCCAGAGACCTTGACTAAGTACCCGATGTCGAGTTGCTGAGTTTGGAATCTTGAAGAGGAAAGCATTACCCTCCATCTTGGTGACGATGATGTCGCGGTGAGTCTTGCTCTAGAAACCGTTGATAATAGCATGAATTTTTCCCGGAGCAGGCGGATCGGAGTAGAATTGGCTGAGAATGAAGCAATCCCATGATTTCTGGTTCTTTACAATGATAGAGATCAGGATCTTTACACATGACTCTCCCGAGGGTAGAGTAAAAGATGTGCTCGTCTTGGATAGGCGTCTAGGAGAGTCTTTGAACAGTCCTAACCAAGGAGCTTCCTTAGAGACTGGGTCCGCTGCAGGAGCAGCCTTCGCAGTTGTATGGTTCTTGTCGAGATCTGGCTGAATAAACCTCAGATCTGGGCTGGATATGACCCTAGGCAAAAGGAGCAGGGCAGAACCGAAAGGGAGGTGTCCTGAGAGGAGACCTTAGGAGGCGGAGTAGGTGCCAAGGACATGGCCGGCGTTGACAGATGGGGAGAGGCTGTGGTTATGGGGCGAGGGGAGGAATCATGTCGGATTGAGGGGTTGCAATTTGGGGTCAACAGAGGTGGTTTAGCTTTCTATGGGGTTTGTTTCTTCCTCATGAGGAGAGGAGGGCCTGAGAACGAAGACGGCGCTCCGACGCCGAGATCGACGCCGGACAAGATGGGAAAACACAGTCACTTTATCGCTCTTTTGAGAGAGAAAAAAAGAATTTTTGTCAAATTTAAAAAATTTGATAATCTCGATTAGGGGTGGGTATTTTGGTTAAACTTTGGGTTCGGTTCGGTTCGTTTTATTCGGTTTTCATAAAACTCTAACCAAACTTAGTTTGGTTTGGTTTGTGTTTAGGTCGGTTTATGTTCGGTTCGGTTTGGTTCGGATTGGTTTTAGTTTGGTTAAAAAAATATCAATTAATGTAACAAACAAATTCATTGTCGTTTGATATCCTAAAATAATCAACAAGTTATATAAGTTGAATCATTCAAATAACTATGAAAAAGGAAAACCAAAAAAAACCAACCATATTAAAATTAAATGCCTAATAACTAGAAGTTTAGTAGAAAAGAAAATTGAAAAAAATCAGCAACAACAACTTACAATAACAATCTTCCATGAAAGCAGAGAAAAGTAGAAGTGAGGAACTAGATATGAATTTGCGTTTTGACGTCTGTAAAGTTTTACACTTTAGAACATAAGGTTAAAACAATTAAACCCAATTTTATATTAACTAATTCATTAGAAAAAAAAAAAATCAAACATGTGCGAAGGAGAGCAAATGCAATTGTGAGTATTACTTGTGAGATTACATGTTTACAAATCTAATAATATTAATTAACATAAACACATTGGGTTATCGGTTCGGTTCGGTTTTGAACAACCGAACCGAACCGTTCTGGTTGAGGAAAAACACAACCAAATGGTTTGAGGGTATATATGGGTTTGGTTTGGGTCAGTTTGAGTTCGGTTGGGTCGGTTCGGTTCGGTTAAAATGCCTAGCCCTAATCTCGATAAATTTAAAATTAAATGTTACCATGAATTAATCGTTAATCTCGATAAATAAAACTTGTATGTGATAAAGAAATCAATTATACACGTAGATATGGTTGTGTCAGAAGTAACACTCTAAAACCTCTGACAACAAAAAGGACAACAATGTTTCCATGATCTCTCATGTTTCTATCTGCTTTACTGCATTTGCTCCATAGCTCTCATGGTTTCACCTTAAAATCTTTTATTTTCTTGCTTATGGTATTGGAGAATATCTACTCGTGTACCTTTTTAAACTTTGGGATCTTTGTATCTCCACTTTGTACCTTGATTTGATTTGAATGAATGAAATCATATGTTTGTTCAATAAAAAAAAAAAACCTCTGACAACAAAAAGGAAAACAATGTCAAGGAAGGACACTGGTTCAGTTTTTTTTTTCTTTTGTTTTGAAAATCAAAGAGGACATTACACCAACCTTATTTACACCTTAAAACATACGCTTGTGGAACATCCATCGTTACTCCTAAAACACATACTCGTGGAATTTTCATCATTACTCCTAAAACTTGCATGTGATAAAAAAAATGATGGACAAGAAATCAGTTATCAACATATATATGGTTGTGTCATAACTCATAAGTAACACTCAAAAAAGCTCTTAACAATAAAAAAGAAAACAAAGTATTGGATTATAATATCCGGTTTAATAGTTTGGTTGAATCGGTCAACTTAAGCATTTAGGGTAAGTGATATTTCGTTGGTTTAGTTTTTGCTGGGATTTGTTTTGAAAGTTACGGTACAATCTTTGTTTAAATAAGGGTTTTGCTATCGGTAATTGTTTAACTAACGAGGAGATTCAATATGGTGCATATGGGGATTATGCGCTACAAATGAAGTTGATTTCAAAGTCTGATCACGAGAGCCTCAAGCAAGATTATGTTAACTGTCAAAGTGTCCAACATAAGAGGCACAGTGTAAGCATATAAACCGAAATTGACAATATGGTATTTGACACAAGCTATCTTAGTTATGATTTTAAAAGCAATCCTCATTTTAACTTTTTTTGTTTGTTTTTTTTTGCATTTTTAGTTGTTTATACTGATATATATTTTTATTTAATTTTTACCTTTTTTATATATTGCTTATGTTTTGCTTATCTTTTGCTTATGTTTTGTTTATATTTTGCTTATTTTAATTTTTTATTTATATTTGAAGGTAAACTGAATATGACCAATGAACCAACTATTTTATTATACAAATTTAAACATGTATAATTACTAATTATGAGAAATATATATTTTTTCTTATGATCCAATAATTTATTTATTGAAGTAACTAAGTACTTACTAGATTTTACCAGTACTATTACTTATGAAAATATAATTTATTTATCCTTTTTACAAGTTAAAGAAGTTAGGATCATTAAGTAATGATGAATGAACTCATTCTTTTAGATGAAAAAAAACTAAATTAAGTAATGTTGTCTAGTCTAGATTATATATATATATATATATATATTATTTTCTATCTGTGAAGTCTATGTTACCGCATATAATTTGTGTAATATATGAAAACAAAATTAAATCCAAAAAATTAAAGAGAAATATATTGAGCATATAATAACCTAGCTATATCTTAACTTAGGTATTTGATATCTGTTTGCCAAAAAAAAAAAAAAAAAAAAAAAGGTATTTGATATCTAAGATATCCCATTCTTCAAGGTCCCAAAATCGTAAACATCTCTTTAACAATTAGAAGAGAAGTTTCATGCTATAACTTATATATGTAGCAATGTTTCAAATTCAATATCATATTTTTTCAACTTATGTGTAAAATTAGATTTTTTTGTTAATTATAAATTTCGTTACAAAACCAGTTATTCAAAAAAATTGTAATTAGTTGTTAATCAGTTATTACACAAGAATATTGTGTCAATCATATAAGTATATTATCTCTCTGTAGTTGGTGATTTGCTACAACAATAAGTGACATCTAATGTGTCATTGATGTAATACTACCCTATTAATAATGGCATAAATTATATACATATGGCATAAATTATAACTAATGCTAATTAATGAGGGTGATTGAGTTCTCTAGCAATGACACATCAATATACTCCCTATTAATAGTATATACTTTTGGGGATGAAGCACTCAAACTCGTTTTTACACTATTTGGGTAATGAAACAATTTAGCATTTATTCATATCAATTAATCCTACTATATTAATTGAGAAGTACAAATATGAAACTAACCTTAAAATGTGTAAAAAATTACATTAAATTGTCATTAGAAAAATCTATTAAGTTTAATTAACTAAATTAAATATATATAATTAATTAAAAATAAAAAACACTCACAGATCAAATATTAAAAAATCTAAAGAAATCTAAAAAAATATTTTTTTCTCTCTAATAAATTATGGACGAAATTAATAATTAATTTTTAAAAAAATATATAAACCAATCAGAATTTTAAAACTAAGATTTTATATCCAAGTATACAATACCATTATTTTCAATAACTAAATTCGAAGATTTTGTTAAGATTTCAAATTATGATTCTCCTAACATCTTTATTTTATTTTATTTACAAATTGTTTGTAATTTTCATATAATATTTATAATAAATAAATTGCATATTTTTTTTGCATATGTTATGATTTGAATTTTTTAAAATGAAGATATATTACTCAATGTATAAAAATGTGTGTTTTAGTTTCCACATTGGCGGGTTGGTAAAATTAAATTTATATAGATGATAAATAAATAATTTTTATTTGCTCACAAATATAATATTAAAATTACTATTTTATATTTCACAAAATAATGATGCAAATACAATAAATAAACAATATAAAACTGTAATAATACGAGAAAAATAAAATACTATAATATTCTAAAATAATTAGTATTCAAATAGACTAATAAATTTACATAACAATTAAAAATAAATATTATCTCAAACAAAATATTAAAAGCTAATAATTATTATTTTATTATTATATTATATTTTTTTTTTTTAAATGTTAACCCGTGCTTTAAGCACGGGATATATCCTAGTTAGTTGTAATACGAGCTACAAAATTTTATGTATCGAATGATTATGTGGGTTTAGTAGTTGGTGCGTACATCTTATATATATACATGCATCTACCTTACTTTAATTTTAGTGAATTGAATATCTACAAACGTTAATAAATCTGAATTTTGAGAAACAATGTATCAAAATTTGAATGGATATCATTAAAAAAAAAATTGCAATTAACTTTTGACGTGGTTTCGTTTTTTACCCCCTTTATTTTGTCCAACTTAGGTGGCAAACATAAAAGCTATAAGTGACAAAAGGCAAAAATATTAATTGAAAATATACTAAAATTTTTAAAATTAAAAAATAAATCATTCTATTTATATTTTAGTGTTAAGAATTTAACTTTAAGGGGTAGAGGTTTAGTATTTGTGATTTAAGGGTTACACTATTTAATGATCTTATAGTTCAATTTTAGAGTGACATACTGTATAAGATATTAATTTTTTAAGATTTAAAATTAAAGTTTACAGATTTAGATTTATACTATTTAGTTAAGTTTTTTTTTTAATCTGGATAATATTTAATTTTTGTATAAAACTTTGACTATTTTGAAAATTTCCCTTTTTAATTTGAGTGAAATATTTAGTTTGGCATAATTAATAAACCAAATACATACTTGTTAAGAGATCTACCATGCATTTATTTTTCTCTGACCAAATTCAATGTACAATCAACAATGGTTATGACATCTCCCCATAAATACCACTCTTTACATCTTAAACCCCAATTCTCATACAAAGCAGCATAAAGAAACTAGAAAGAAACAAAATGGAGGCTAGAACGTTTACTCTCCCTTTCCTCCTCATGATTTTCATATCTTATCACTTTTCACTCTCAACTTCTAAAAGGATTTTAAACGAGCCATACGGTTTCTCATCATCTGCGAGTTTGTCGAGCCTAAATGCGAAAATGCTCATCAATTCATTCAATCTAACACCTATGTATGACGTCAATGTCATCCCAAAAGGTAGTCCCGACGCTCCAAGACTCGTTGAGAGCCAAATTGATTTTCCAGCGACATTTGGTGTCCAAAACGTTTCTGGGGGTCCTTCTGTCCAACAGTTTGGCCACTATGCTGGCTATTACAGCCTCCCTCATTCAAAATCAGCCAAGTAAAACCTTTAACCGGTTCAAATTAGTCTTTTTCGAATCATGTTTTGCTCTAATCGTGTTTAGTTTACTAATTAATTAGTATAGATATGTAGCTTTGAACTGATTGTTTTTTGCTTTGTTGTGTTTGATGATTTTGGTTTCACAGGATGTTCTATTTCTTCTTTGAGTCACGAAACAGCAGTACCGATCCGGTTGTGATCTGGTTATCAGGTGGACCGGGTTGCAGTAGCAGTGTTGCTTTGTTTTATGAGAATGGTCCGTTCAAGATCTCTGATGATTTCTCTCTCTCTTGGAATGATTTTGGTTGGGACAAGGTTTGCCTGGTTTATTATTATTTTTTATTTCTTACACAAGAAACATGTTTATCCACGACGAAAAGAGAAAAATAATTTTCTTCTTAATATTGTTTTAATAGGTATCCAATTTAATCTACGTAGATCAGCCAGTTGGAACTGGTTTCTCTTACACATCCGACACAAGCGATCTCCGGCATGACGAGGCTGGTGTAAGCAATGACCTTTACGATTTCTTACAGGTTCGATTGTTGTTGGTCTTCCCATTTCTGTTATAAGAATTGTTATTGAAATTGTAGTGACTAGGGTTATATCTTTGAATTTTGATAGGCTTTTTTCAAAGAGCATCCAAAATTTGCAAAGAATGATTTCTATATTACTGGTGAATCTTATGCTGGTCACTACATTCCGGCTTTCGCTTCACGTGTTCACAGTGGAAACAAAAAGAAGGAAGGAATTCCGATCAACCTTAAGGTTAGTGATTGATGCATGAGGTTTCTAAGAAATTTAGACTTTTACCAATCTTGTATTTAGTATTTTATTCGAGTTTTCCTTTCTATGTTATTTACATTATGGTGTTGTTTTAATGTTGTGAGGAATTAAATTAAAATTTATAGACTAATCTTGGTTTAAATCAGGGTTTTGCGATTGGTAATGGTCTAACCAATCCGGAAATCCAATTTGCTGCGTATGGAGACTATGCACTACAAATGAAATTGATTACTGAATCTGATTACGAGGGTATCAAACAAGACTACGTCGAGTGTCAAAGTCTCATAAAAAAATGCAGTAATTTCAATATATAGCTACTCTTCTAAATTTTGTTAGATATATTTTTGATCTTTTATGAAAATATCTTGATCTTTTATGAAAATATCTTATTTTTCTAATATCAGATCTTGATAGTGGTTTAGCTTGTAAATCTGCTTTCGAAGTTTGCAACATCATCTTATCTACGATATTAGCAGTAAAACCAGGCATAAATGTAAGCATCAAAAACCTCAAATTGATTTTTCTGATATATGTATATATACATATATATATTTAGTTTCCTTTACAAGATTTAACCTTTTATTTTATTTTTGAAGTACTATGACGTGAGGAAGAAATGTGTTGGAAACTTGTGTTATGATTTTTCGAAGATGGAAACATTCTTGAACAAAGAAAACGTACGAAAATCCTTAGGAGTAGGAGACATCGAATTTGTGTCGTGTAGTAGCACAGTTTATGATGCAATGAAAAAGGATTGGATGATTAATCTTGAGGTCAAGATCCCAGATCTTGTCAACGATGGAATGAACCTACTAATTTATGCCGGAGAATATGATTTCATTTGCAATTGGCTTGGTGAGATTGATCAGAAATTTTGGTCTCCATATTTTTTATATATAAATTTCATGGTTTAGGAGCTGACAAAGGTTTTTTTTCTCTAGATTTATACTTCAAAGTTATGTGTTATACTATCAATTCTGGTTCATAATATGGCTCATAATGGTTTTACATTTTGGTACTTTCCCAGTTTATTCTTGTTCAACCTAGTTTAATAAATTGATTGATCTTCTTGGTTATACAGGAAACTCTAGGTGGGTTGACCAGATGAATTGGTCAGGCCAAAAGGATTTCAAATCAGCAAAAAATGTACCATTCTTGGTAGATGGTAAAGAAGCCGGCTTACTAAAAAATTACGGTCCTCTCACTTTTCTTAAGGTATATCAGAAAAACCAATGAAGTAAAACTATTATTGATGTAACACAACTAAACTAGCCTTCATATATTTTTTGAAGGTTCATGATGCTGGCCACATGGTTCCGATGGATCAGCCGAAGGCTTCTTTGCAAATGCTTATGTATTGGATGCAAGGAAAGCTTAGTAGTACTCTGGGAGTTGGTCCATGATTTTCATGTATAGAACATCTCATTTCAAAACAATGTGATCTTAGCTTTCATTTATAATAATGGCTATGTAGTTTTCATGCTATTGATCTTGATGATTAATCTTGATTAGTTATTTTGGGATTGTTGCCATGATATTATATTTTTCATCCTTTGAACTTTTGTTGTCATTTGCCCAAAAAAAAGAATTTCTTTTTTTGTTGTTAAAAAAATTCAACGACTCCTCTCGACATTAATGCTATAAGAGCAAGATTATTGCACATACTCGACCAAGGATGAGAACAAAAAATAAAATAAAATAATGACGAAAAGGTGGAGAGAGAAGAAAGTAGTGTCTCTGCCCAGATACATATAGACACTGGATCTGCCACATGTTTCATATGATTACTTGTATAAATTAAAAAATAATAAAATAATTTAATTCAATTAAAATATTATTAATTATTTTTCTTGACACCCAAATGGAGGTATGTGCAATAAGTATGCTCTAAGCCGTCTTTACTTTCTCAGCCTCGCGAACTACTATCAACAACTATAACATCAACCATTTCCTTATTTATTCCCATACACTAGTAGAGCTTTAAGAGGGTTTATACAATTTAAAGCTTCTTCTCGTCAAACATTAAAATTGACTATAAAGATGCGTATGTTGTTAACACCTGTTTTTCACTCACTAACCTCGACCGTCTTTTTGTGACAAAAAAAAAAAAACCTCGACTCTCTAATCCTACAATGTTAATTAGGAAGTACAAATATAAAACTAACCTTAAAATGTGTAAAAATTACATTCAATTGCCATTAGAAAAACTTAATTAAGATTAATTAATTAAATCTAATTAATTAAAAACGAAAATTGGGGACACAAAAATTAAAATAAATTATAAAAAATAAAAAAAAAATCTATTAGAATCAAAACTAATTCGCCTTTAAAAAAATCAACTGCTAAAATTTTTAATATCTAATTGAAAAAATCTATATAGCCACAAATTTTATCAAAAAACTTTTCCAGCACGGGTTAAAAATTTTTATCAAAAATCTAATCAAATAAAATATATAACAGTTCCGTTTAACGGTTTAAATTTTAAAAATTAATAATTAAAAAATAAAAGATATAGATATAGTATCTTATCTATTTTAAAAAGTTATATTTTTCTTTTAGTTACCGTTCTTTAGAAAAATAAAACTAAGTTGAGATTTAAATATATTCAATGCTTGAAGGTGCTTATTACAGACAACTAGCTGACAAGAAAGGGAAATCATAGAAAAAAAAACAATGAATGTTGTTTTTAAAGAGGTTTTTCAGAACTTTCACTAACTATATTTAATTGCTCTTTTTACATGTTAGCTATATCTTTTTACTTACTTGAAAATTATACCAAGAATCGTGTTTAATTGACAAAGGTTCAAACAATTTTATTCACTACATACAAATATTTTATTGACAGATTTTCAATAAATATTTTTAAAATATAAAAATTTTAATATAAGCAAACCAAATTTTAAATCACAAACCATTATAAACAACATAATAACAAAATAAATTATTATAAATTTTTATCAAAATAAAAGTTCAGCCTGCGGTTGTTCGCGGATTAATACCTAATGTTAGGTTAGAAGAAAAAACACATATTCAATTTTGCATGTTTAGACGTATCTACTATCTATAACACCATGGCAGTCCAACCGCATAGTATTGGTTTTACAAGTTCCTTAATAATGAAGTTTTCATGTGTACAACATTGACATAGACCAATCACGTATTAAAATTTTGCTCTATTTTCATGTTATTATAATGAGTAATATGTTAGAGTATATAGATATTTGTAGAGATATATTGGTTGATAGACATTGATTATTTTCAGATAAAAATAAAAATTATATAATTTGTTCCATTTTTATTATAGGGTAACTTGCATAATTGCGCATGCAATGATACTTATTCGGAATTTTGAGATTATAGTGTAATGTCCCGACCATCACCTTATTTAGTGGGTCCTATGACTATTTTCCGCCCATAGGCCCATCTTGTTTAGTGGGCTCTATGTCAACTTTCAGCTGTGTGTCCACACATATCCAATTCTAGAATTCTCTCAGGGCTTTTGACAGAAAAAATAAGTGCACTTTGGTGAAATATGTGGCGAAATCAATTTTTTTAAACCCCTCCGCAAGTCTCTGAAACTGGGGTGTCACAATTCATCTCCACTAACATATCGCAATGTCCACGTTGCGAACCAATATTGTCACCCCCAACGGTGTGAGCCCTCATGGCTCCACACTCATCTGGGTTCGACTATGATACGACTTGTAACATCCCGACCATCATCTTGCTTAGTGGGACCTATGTCCACTCCCAGCAAATGGGTCCATCTCGCTTAGTAGGCCCTACATCCATTCTCAGCCCATGGACCCACTCATATCTAATGGTCAGTTTGCTACGTCTGGGAGGCTTTAAAGACTTAATTTTCTGATCCTACAAATCACCACATGATTTTTCCTTTGTTTTTTCCTCACTCGCACAGTTCTAACAATCACTTCCCGAAAGGTCACCCATTCTGAAACTACTCCAGCTTAAGCACTTTTAAAGTTAGAATTCTCTCATGACCCTTAACCAAGAATAAGTGTCAAATCAACTTTTTAAACTTCTCCGCAAGACTCTGAAACTGGAGTGACAATTAAACCATACATTAAAAAAGCAAAAAAATACCCAAAAAAATATTTCTCTCTGGCACTAATGCTAAGTCTCAATCCTACTGATTTCTCATCGGCTAATTAAGGTGAGGATATGTCAAAAGCATAAAAGAAATAAGTTATTGTTGTTTAAATTAACACAATTTTTATTTTAAAAAACATATAATATATTAATGAAATATATCACAAGTTGGTTCTTCTTTAACCACCATATGATGCTGATAAGCTTCATGATCGCTTGCTATGTTGTTATTCCCTCAACTTGGCTAATAAACTTCAGGATCGCTTGCTATGTTGTTATTCCCTCCACTTTGCTAATAAGCTTCAGGATCGCTTGCTATGTTGTTGTTCCCTCCACTTTGCTCTACAACTCTCTCTTCTGGCTGGATGTTGCGACATTCGTCATGGATCATTTGGTTTGTTTTGCATAATCTTTTGTTATTCCTCGCGTTGTATCTCTTAAGTCTTTCATTGATGGTCTCATTCTTGTAATGAATCGATGATATATGTGCAGCAAACTTCTGTGAAGTTTCAAACACATTGTTACATTTGGGACATGTATATGGACCATATTTCTTATATGGTAAACTATGTGTCCGACCATCATATGCACAATTTTCTTCAGAATTAACAATTTCAAGATTTTCTTCAAAATATGTGGTAGATCTATATCGTTTCTTTAGTGGTTGATGATGGGGGACTAGTTGGTCATGGTCGCATTTTGGTGAACAAGAAAAGATATCTAACTCCGTTGGATAAACAAAAGTTTGATGTGGAAAAAGAGTATTGAGAGGTGTTGGATTCAAGATATCCTGCTGTTTGTCACCATAATTTGGAGGGTAAAATGAAGAATTGAAGATGTTGGGATTTATGGCACGATGATATTCGTTTTGGAAAGTACTTAGATTATTGGTTGGAATAATAGCGGAATATCTATTTGTAATAGTTCGAGTGACAGAGATTTGAGAAAGATGAGGATTAATTGGGACTTGAGTTATGCAAGGCATCCCGAAAGTAGAAACCATGTTTTCTTTCATCTCATAAGCCACATATGAATTATTGAAATCGAAAAAAGTTGAAGAGACATTTGAAGAAGAATATAAACCATGATGGTTTGTGTAGGCAGAAGTAGCGAACATTGACTCAAACTTTTTAGACTCATAATTCCTAAAGTTGGAACTCGTTTCAATGGGAGAAAAACTACGAATGTTCATAGTATCATCACCATAAGAGTTTAAACCATTTGGGATTATAGTCATTTTGAAAGTTGACAAGAGCATGTTTTACATTCTTACTGTGTCACCTATATATAGGTACATTCATAAATCAACAACATATATTTATTATAAAAGAAAAAAGAGAAATTAAATAAGCAAGGAAAAATATCTAGTCCAAAAAAATCAATTTTGGATTATAGTAAATATTTTGATGCACATAATCTTTAGATATTAATTTTTACTTTTAAATAACAAAAAAAAATTATATGTATGGTAATGTTTAGATAAAGTTAAAAGGGATAAAAAAAACTTTTTATATTATTTATGTAGTGATATGGCAATCCCCTTAATGTTAGTTTCATGTCCTTTGGGCCATTTAATATTTATGAACTAATTTTATAGCAAATTACCACGAGAGCACAAGATTTTTTTCCATGTTATACACCTATATATGTTCTATGGCAGGAAATTATTTTGCTTTAACTCACTAATTTTGGGTTACTATAATAATAATAACAACACAAACAGGCTAAGCTGTAAAGCTTTTCAAAAAAAAAAAAAAACACCAATTAATAGAAAATTTAAATTTTGTTTTCCTGCTAAAAGTAGTACTAAATCAATCCTTGTAAGCATATTTTTATGTTTCTAAAATTTGAGGTATTAACCCACTCATAGTCATAGCAAGTATTTGCATTATTATGGTATGGTATTTACATGTAATCTTAAAGTGTATTTTAAAATTAATCTAATTAGATTTGAGGTTCCCTTTTCATTATGATTTATGTTTTAGAATTTTATATAGATTTATGGTTATTAGTTTTGATAAAATATAACATGTGAAATTAATACACTAATCTGTCGAGATTTGTTTCATATAATAAATTAGAAAAATTGGGGAAAATAGATATGAGAGTAAATTATGATTACATTAAAAATACTATTTTCTCATAAAACTTATTTTGCATGAAAAGTACATAATATTAAAAATACTCTACTATATATAATTTAGTTATCTAGAAATAACAAAACATATTAAAAAACTATTTTATTGGGTAAATTAATCTATTACCTTTCCATGGAATCTCGTTTTAACATATTAGAAAGTATCAAAGATATATACTGCTGGATTTTTTATTAATGTATATTTGTAGCAGTGAATATAATGAGTATTAGGTAACATATTTTATAATAGGTTGACAATATCTGTTAGAATTTTTAAAAAATTTGAAAATGGTTTAACAGCCTGGAAAAAACCTTCAGTAATTTGTCCACTTTAGTTTGCCAACCGTTGAGGAAAACCAAAGTTATAATACACTGAGAGTCAAACTAGAAAAAGACTCTTGTCTTTTTGGTATTCAGCATCCAATCATAGTTTGACTTAACGAATTTTTTTTTTTCACAAATATAAATCGATTTTTTTTTGTCACAAATATATATATCAATAATCATTAACAGCCCATTATCAGCCTATATTTTATTTGCTTTTTCTTTTTGTCATCCATATTTTATTACTTTTTTCACTTAATAGTTTCAAAGTTCTTATGGATGAAATTATAATGATCAGCAAACAAGAAAATATCATAATTGTCTGGCTAAGAGGTGACGCATGAGAATTATTAAATGATACAATTTGTGGTGATTTATGAGTATATATATCTATATTAATTGCTTGCAAACCATGGAACACCAATGGGACAATACTGTTTTCTCTCTAATGCATTGAACATCACCACCAAAGGTGAGTATCCCCAATTTTAGATTATATACACAATCGAGATTTTGTTCACCAGCAAGATTTCAAGAACTTTTTTTCTTAATATATATGTAAACTGTGAGTTGAAATCCACATAAATTATGAAAGTGTAGAATATTTTTTGCAAATTTTAGTAGCCAATTTGGGTATAATATAAAAACGATTTGTTAGCATGCAATTATATGCTATAATAATTTTCCGCGAATAAAGTATTAATGTAAATGATATCGCTTTTATAAACCTGGATTATTAAAGTATCAATGTAAAAAGTAAATCAACTTTATATCAATGCAATATAAAAATGATTTGATACCGTGCAATTATACGCTATATTGTTTTTTTTTTTTTTTCAATATGTTTATAAGGACTAAGGAGTATTCTTTTTATTTTATTGATGCAAAATTGATTGGCAAAGAAGTTCAAAAGCAAAAGATGATGACTTGCAATTTACTACTATTGCTTCCAAGTTTCATCTAGTTCATATTTAATAACATGCTTCATGTCTTCATGACCCCGAAACTTCTGCAAGTTATAATGCACATATGACTACAAATGTATAGATAGGATCTTACAGATAATATTAGACTATAAATGTAACTAACACAAACAGTTAAGTTCCGTATAACACATAAAATTGTAATGTAGCAAATGTAAGGAATACACCATGAATCTGGAAACTTTTGTTTGGCCATTTGTACACACACATACATATTACTTACACATTTGTGGAAATGAGTGTGCGACTGTGTCTGCGTGAATCAAACACATGTACCTTAAATGTTGTAAAATGTACAGTCGATCTGTCAATTGTACATATATGGATACATACCCATCGATGGGTCATTATCTCTGAAGTTGATTAGTCGGTCCAAATTTACACCTGATCATCATGAAATTCACATAGAAATATATTTATCTATGTGTGTAAAATATATTTATCGATTTATTCATGCATGCAAGTGTCCATCAAAGTTGTACGAATGAATAATTATGAAGGGTTCTTTTGGCACTTTACTAAATGTAATAATGAAAACAACATTGGCAAGTCAACTCGTGATGATAATTTTTTGGTAATTGAAATATCACAAAAATGAGTTTTTGTTTTTTTGTCACTTTATAATCAGACAGTTCTATATAATTCACTGGTCCGTCCAATGCAGTCTCCTCATCTAACATGATTTCTTTCTTTTATCCGTGTAATATCACTACCACTTGGGAACTCTTTTTCCTTTTCACTTTTGAAATTCATGATGAATACAAACTTTAGTTGAATATGAATAATTTTGTCCAAAAAAAAAGAGAGTTGAATATGAATAATTATGAAAGTATATTTTGACGAATGATCAAATCATGGAACCTGCTGATGATCTTCGTTAGTGATTTTTTCTTTCTTTTCAGCCTCAACAAAAAGTACTGATTTTGAATATTTTGCACTTCTCATGATAAATATATAAAAAATATCGTTTAAATTTATTGGTTTGGAACTTTGGATTACTATACATCCACAAAAAGAATAAAACTTGAAGACAAACAGGTACCACAATATACGTTGGCAGCACACCTTATTTGCTAAATCTATAAATCACATAATTAATATGGCTGATTAAATACATAAAATATGTAGATACACAGAAAATTATATATACAATAAAAGACTACGGTGACGAAAAAATAATATGAATCCGATAAAATAAAATGGTAAAATACAAGAGTTTGAACTTTTTCACAACGCTTTTCGTTATGGTTTTACTATTGTGGATGTCTCGAATAACATTTTTTTTGTACTTCTGAGATTTCGGTACAAGATTTCATAATAACCCTGATAATAAGAAAAGATAGTGAGATCCTCATAAATAACAAAGATCTGGCTAGAAAGAGATAAAGAGGAGTGAGTTATACTAAAACCGAAGAATCAAGAGCGGTCACATAAACTTTATTTTTTTAACAGTCATATGTTGATTTAATTTGATTTTCATCAAAACAAAGCGCGAATTTTCTTTTTTTTTTTTTGAAAGGGAGAAATAAAAAATCTAAATTTTCAAACAGGCACAATGAATATGCATGCATGTCAATCATGTTGACTTCTCCACACCCATAGCTTTCGAAACAAAATGAAATATAAAAGTATTGGTTCTACTTCTACATATAATAATAATAATAATAATAATAATAATAATAATAATAATAATAATAATAATAATAATAATAATTGATAGGGTGAGTCCAAATCCAAGTCTCTTATTAAAAGGGCACAAATTCAACCACTCCTCCATAAACACAAAAGCTCCATCCTAAAAAAAGGCAAGTAAGAGATAACGATTTCTCTCCTTTTCTTTTCTTCTTCTCTTTATCAAACTTCAACACACTAACGAGAGAAATGGGAAGAGCTCCATGTTGCGACAAGACAAAAGTGAAGCGAGGGCCTTGGTCCCCTGAGGAAGATTCTAAGCTTAGAGATTACATTGAGAAGTATGGCAATGGTGGAAATTGGATCTCTCTCCCTCTCAAAGCCGGTAAGTTCGTATACATGTTCTTAATTAAAACCAATCTCCTGGTTCACCTTTTCGAGCTTCTAAGCCCAAACAAGAGCTTATGCCATTCTTTGTTGTTGTTGTGGTTTAAGGTTTGAGGAGATGTGGGAAGAGTTGTAGATTGAGGTGGCTTAACTATTTGAGACCAAACATAAAACATGGTGACTTCTCTGAGGAAGAAGACAGGATCATTTTTAGCCTCTTCGCTGCCATTGGAAGCAGGTTCTCTATTGAAGTATTTTTATTTATACAACTATATATCTCTGATTATAAAAAGTAAATTACATTAACGAAGATCCTCACTAAAAATACAGAGCTGATATCCGTTTGTTGTCCATTTGCTTATGAAGGTCCCTCTTAAATAGTTATCTACTCAAATAGGTTTAAAGAAAATATTATTTCACTCTCCTTTAATTAATCTTATTAAAAGTTATTTTCTCCTAGCTATATATATTTTGAATTTATGTGTAATTTTGGAACTTACGATCAAAGTAGTTCACAACGTGCTTATAATTTAATTAGTCATAATTTTAGTCAAAAACTACGAGCAACATTTATTCATAATTTTAGTCAAAAACTACGAGCAACATATATTCATCTAGATTGCAACATTTTTCTCCAACATTAATTACTATACATGAACTGAAACTTGTAGGTGGTCAATAATAGCAGCTCATCTACCAGGAAGAACAGACAACGACATCAAAAACTATTGGAATACAAAGCTAAGGAAGAAGCTCTTGTCTTCTTCTTCTTCTTCCTCTCATTCATCATCAGCCATGGCTTCTCCTTATCTAAACCCTAATTCTCAGGATGTGAAAAGACCATTACTCCCATCAGCAACAATCCCATTTTCTTCTTACAATCCGTACGCTGAAAACCCTAATCAAGACCCAACAAAATACCTCATCTCTAACATCAATGGCTTTGAAGCTGACGACAAACAGATGGTCTTTCCTTATAGTAACCTTACTTATCCTCAAGATCTCTCTCTCTCGGACAGCAACAACAGCAACATCTCAGGCGCAAGTGGTTTCTTTCTCAACCACAATATGTGTGATCACTACAACAACCACACCAGTTTTTCTTCAGACGTCAATGGAAAGAGATCAGAGACTATGATGAAGCAAGAAGAGATAATGATGATGATGATGATAGACCACCACATTGACCAGAGGACAAAAGGGTACAGTGGGGATTTCACACAAGGGTATTATAATTACTACAATGGGCATGGGGATTTGAAGCAAATGATTAGTGGAACAGGCACTAATTCTAACATAAACATGGGTGGTTCAGGTTCATCTTCAAGTTCGATAAGCAACCTAGCTGAGAACAAAAGCAGTAGTAGCCTCCTAGAACACAAGTGCTTGCCCTATTTCTACTCCTAGTTCTTCTAGACTCTCTTGTCTTCTTATATAAATATATTTTGGACTGACTGTTAGTAATATCAAAGATTTGATGGGGTATGGGAGGAGAGAGAGACTATGATCAGTTTTTAAGGGATTTTGTATTTTGTTTATTGTTGTCTCTTTATTGGGTTTCTAGTTAAGAAGAGACAATGGGAGATTTGATTTGATGAAACTCAAAAGGATAGATGTATTTATGGTTGACGATAAATCTTCATATATGTCGAGAAGAGTAGATCATATCAGCTTTTAGTTAAAACTTGGAACAGAGTACGTGATCATACGCACACGCCCACACAGGCCACACACACATGTTATTGTTACTAAAATTAGATGATACTATTACCATTCTATGCATAGGCTATAAATAGTAAAGAAAATAGTAGAGAAAATTCTGATAGTAACACACTCACTCATCTACATTTTCTATATCATAGATTTAAATTCCTAAAAGACAAACACATTTAAGCAACGTATATTGTTACACTATTACGAACATATTCAAAAATTTAATTTAAAGAGAATATTCATAACGAAATGAAAAGAACAACAAAAAGTCATCATATATCATGTTATCTTATATGTGAATAAAAATATCACTAAAAATATCCATAATTTTTTTGTATCTTTAGCAATAATATTAATCTTTGCTTACAATATGTTTTTTTACATACTGAATTCTTACAAGTTTTAGTGTTTAGTTATATAAAATAATCTTAACCAATTTGGTTATATAGAAAACTCTTAACAATTTTAGTTAAGAGAGAGAGAGAGAGAAAAAAGGATTGTGTATAAAAGTCATCACTTTTGGTCAGTGACTCGAGAGCGGCCAGGAGAAGCAAATTGATTGATGGAAATACATACACTATTCATCTGTTCTAAATGACATATATACCCTTCCCAGATGGCTTCATCATTTTTTTTCCCTTTCTGCGCCATATCCTTCGATTACTGTTTATCCTCTAATAAAAATATATAAATATGAAACAATGAATAATAAATACGTTTGGGGCAATAATGTCACACGTAGGCCTAATAAAAACCTTGGCTACTTATAAGAAAATAGATGTAAAAAATCGAACAGTATATACTAATAAATGTGTATATACTCAATGGCTACAACGTGTGTTTAGTGATGAGAGAGGTTTGAATTCTGTTTGAAGTTGCAGTGTTTTGGAAAATTCCCGTTAAGTGCAGGGTTATACTGGTTTTCAAAGTTTTTGAAGCTATGGGAATTTTTTGGTTTACTGATGGTATTCTTTTTGTGTAGACCCCTCAAGTTTGTCTTGTTGGTGGTGCTAGTGTAGGCTAATCAGTATCAGAGACTTCTCTCTTGATCTAAATTGCATGGAATTGGGAGTGGGTACTCGGAAGCGGAAGCGTTTGAAAGCGCAAAAGCGAATTTTTTTAAAAAAATTAGGAAGCGGGTACGCATCAGAAGCATCTAATATTATAATATAAAATTATATATATATATAATATCCAATTATTTAAACTATTGGATGGTGTTGCAGAATTAGTGCTTAACAACAACAAAAAATATTAATTAGACATAATTTTAAAAGTCTTCACACATTAATTAAATAATTACATGAAGAGGATATATATTTTCAGTTGCACTTGCCTTTTAAGAAATTGTTTAGGTCCGTTGGCAAGTTACCATATTTTAAAATGAGATGACTTGGGTTCAAGTCCTAGAGTGTGTCTTTTTGACTTTTTTTTTTTGTTTTAATTGATGAATGGTAAAATGATAATTCTACCATCATCTTCATCCTAAGAGCTAAGACCTGCGATTTTTTATGAATCCTAGCCGCCGTTAGTACTATATTTTGCTTAATTTGTTATGGTTTTAATTCTTTTTGCTTTAAAGTTTTTCGAATTTTTGAAAGATTCAACATAAAACATTTTCACATGAAATCAAAAGATTGAGTTTTCAATAATGTGATATGGTTGTCGACGCTTCCAATATACAATACTAACGCTTCTAACTCGGGATCGTCGCTTCCATCACGTTTCCAAATGTCTCAATTTTGGAATCGCGATTCCAAGGCGATTCCGAGCGACTCCATGCGCTTCCGATTCCGATTCCGGTTCCGGAGCGAGAATCGAAGCTCCGGCGACGATTCCGTGTAACGTAGGTTATGATAGTATTGTAAACAATAGATACTTTGAAGGCCTTAATATAATTTCAGATGACAAAAAAAAAATACTAATAAATGTGTTTTTCGTTAGCAGTCGAATTATATTATTATTTGAAAATTTATAAAACAAAAATTGAAAATTTAGAACAAGTTTTAATGTAAAACTTGAATGATCGGGAGACTTTGGATTGGAGAGATGACAAACACCAAGCTCAAGATCTGAGGTGAGATCGCTTTTTCATGGGCCTAAATATTAGATTCGGGCTACAAAAGTATTGGGACTTTTAAGCCCGTAGGCTCGTTGTATGAAAATTGTTCACCTCACTTCACTTCACTATACTCAATTACAGTATTTCCTTAGAAATATGATTACGGATATGGTTTTGATAAAATACACTTTAAACTCAAGTAAAAGGATACATAAAAAAAACATAATACTAAAGAAAGAAACTTGAATTCATCATGGAGCACCGAGCGCACAAGTGTGCAGATCATAGCAGTGATATTTATGAAGCTGATAATTATCAACCGTGGAATAATACTACCAATTTTTTCCAAGCTTATAAGTAACCTGCATTCTATTTCTAAACCATACATTTATTAATTGTCACTTTTTGCGAGATCTCAAAACATAGTTTGTATTGTTGTAATTTTATTTGTATAAATCATTTTAACATTTATTATCAGATGAACAATTTTTGGTTTTACTCCTAGGGTGAACTCATACATTCACTTCTCTTTCTATTAGCCAATAAAAATATGACATGTCACCTTGCATTTAAATTGTAAATATTTTGAAACAGATCTAAAATAAAGAAAACAAAATAAACAAAAAAAGGTAAAAAAATAAATAAAGTTATTAACGCATTAGATGCATTAACGGCTTTGCCTTTTCTTTTTAGTTTTTTTCCATCCTTTTTTTATTTTTTTTTGACGCAGAAGAAAAAATAAAATGTGAAGATCACGACAACAGACAATAGTGAAAGTGAAGACATTCGTTGGAACAGAAGAGATACGATGATCCCTTTTTAATTAGATAAACTCTGTGAAAGTATGAATTTCCCACCTGGCCACATGTGTACTCTAGATAGACACACATATGCATATCTCAGGATTCACACCAGAATTCAGAGATGATCATTACCTACAATTAGTTTCGGGTTTATAATTATGTTAAAAGTCAACCATATCCCATCGTGAAGTTTAAATGCTTCTTGTTTTGGGTTTATAATTATGTTAGCTTAACCTCTGGTCATGTGTTAAAAGATGTGGAGCTTGCTGACTTCGTTACTCTTATTTTTTTATATAAGTTTGGTGGAGAGAGAGAGTTTTTTTTTACAACAAGTGTCTTTTTTTCAGAGTTTCGAATTCTAGAACTAAAACAGAGTTATAAAAACAGAGTATGAACTATTAAAACAGATCAGATGACTTTGTAAACCAAACTTGAAAGCCGGTCTCTGTTAAAAACAGATCAGATGACTTTGTAAAACAGAGGAAATGAACTGGATACTTGCATTAGACTGAAAGAAATGGGTCTTCAAATATGGTTGTAGAACCAACGTTGTCTCTTTTAACACATGATTAATCACGATTGACCTTCAACAAATGCTTCATAGGTGTCCTCACTAAATTATGGTTATGATTTGGCTCGAAAGTATACTTGCATTGTTGGAAATCTCTGATACAGCAATGTTGGAAATCTCTGACACATCATTAGATAGAAACTTGCATTAGACTGGTTGTGAATAAGATTTTTCTGTAAGCTGGAAAGCCCCAAATGGAGTCCAACAGCAAGCTGATTTGGGCCTTAAGGATACTAAGCCCACCGTTGTTATTTATGTTCAAATGGCATCTTTCGTTAACGGTAACAGAGGACAGTCACACACCACTTGTGCTGTTTGTACGGTCAAACAACCAAAGCCAGCTCACACTACGCTCCAAACACTGAACAGGTTCAGTTCTCTTGCGTTACCGATCGCTTGCTGCTGATGATGACATTTGTCAGCAATCTACCTGGTATTGTAACCTTTAGGTTAAACATTACTCCATTATATAAGGATGATGCAATGTAATCGTTTTTTGATAAGAATGAAGATATACTTTTAAGCCTCTCTTCTCTCTGTATTATCTTGTATTCTAAACTCTGTTTTCATGGTATCAGAGCACCAGTAATACGTTCTATGGCTTCAGATGATTCTTTTTCTTCCGCTCCTCTTTCCAACTCAAGTTGTGACTCTCAAACTCACCGAGTCCAACTATCTCTAATGGAAAACTCAATTCGAGTCCTTCCTCTCACCTCAAATGCTTCTTGGGTACGTTAATGGCTCGCTTCCTCGTCCAGCATCCACTCGATCTGTCACTGGTGCTGCAGGGGTTACTGAAGAGCCTAACCCGGAGTTCCAGAAGTGGATTCGTAATGACCAACTGGTCATGGCCTAGATCTTAGGATCTCTCTCTGAAACCGCCATCCGAGTCGTGTATGGTCTGCAGTCTGCTCAGGAGGTATGGTCTGCTCTCGCTAAAAGGTTTAATAGAGTTTCTACCACTAGGAAGTTCGAACTACAGAATAAGTTACATGCTTGCCTTAAGTCTGGTAAAACCATGGAAGATTACCTTAGCGAACTCAAACAAATCTTTGACCAACTAGATTCAATTGGCTTTCCCATGACCGACCTAGAGAAAATACATGAGTTGTTGTTTGGTCTAGGCAAGGAATATGAAACTGTTGCTACCGTGATTGAGCATTCTATGGATTCTCTTCCCATTCCTTGCTATGAAGATGTAGTCTTTAAGGTTATTGCCTTTAATGATAAGCTGAAAACGTACTTTGCTGTTCCTGCTGTCACTCCGCATCTTGTTTTTCAAACTGAGACAGCATTCTATAATCGAGGAGGCTCAAACAACAGAGGAGGTCGTTCTGGTGGAGGTTACAGAGGAAAAGGAAACTACTCTACCAGAGGACGCGACTTTCAGCAGCACGGTAGTGGTCAGCATAGTCAGAGCAGTCAGAACAGAGGAAATGGTGGCACAAAACCAACCTGTCAGATCTGTGGGAAGTAAGGTCATAGTGCCTTTGACTGCTACAATCGCTATAATGAGTCTCTCACCAAACCTGATTTGCCAAATGCTTTGGCTGCAATGCGTGTGTAACGCCCCGAACCGTCCTATGACTACGAAAGCCAGCGAACAGTCACGAAACGCTACTTTATGTGGGAACCGCACCATGGTGGTCCGGTCGAGGGACGGAAGCTGCAGCTTCCCGACCAGTCCTCCTGGACACGACTCCGCCCGCGGTCGAGGTTCGCTTAGGCTTTGCAACCCTTGCGTTCCACGCGCGTTGTGTTGACCCGGACAAGGCCGAGTATCATTTGTAACTTGCCACGCTTTCCCGAAAACCGAATATATTACTTTAATAGTTCATCACACTTGAAATAAAACTTTAAAGCAATATACAAAGATAGTCGGATAAACTTGCAAAAACAATTATCAAAATACATAGGGTTTTACAAGAACACAAGAAAACCCTATCCGGTACCCTAGCGTTTGCTCCAGCTCTAGACTCACTTAGGCTTCCCTGCAAGACAAAATTCTATAATGAGTAATCTAAGATTACTCAGCGAGCCTAGGCACCCCTTTTAGAACTCCTAAACAGGATTCTACTTCCCACACCCGACTACCCCGGCAAGCAAGAAAATGAGCAAGACAACACGCTAGCAAGTAATCAAAGCAACGCAGCCGGAAACAAAGCGGAAGCAAGAACAACACCTGCGAGAAAAGGTTAGATCGACGCGACTCCACTCAGACGATCTAGACTCGCAAAGACGACTAGAGAAAGACAAGAAACACTTGAATTAATCTAGAATCTTTCAACCAACCAACAAACCAACAATCAAGGACATCTAGAGAATACAACAAGGAACACTTGAAATACCCTAGACTCCTTCACCTATGGGCCCTCGATAATCTGCTCCTTTCCACAACAATTCCCATGCCGAGACCACAAAGGTAACCGGCATGAGCCGCATAAGGGCTACATCGTCATGTAGCGGTCACACTAGTAGCTAGCTAGTCGTGACATTGTCCCGCGCGAGTGGTCACCGGGAACTCTCGCGAGACAAAACCGCATATAGGCAGAAGATCGACACTCAACTCTAGCTAGGACTCAAGAAACAAATTCAAGAGACATAGCAAAAATACACCAACAGTTTCAAGCGAGAAATCTAGCAAAACAAGCATGAGATTCAAGCAAGAAGCGCATGCAAAACCATCAAGCAACAAGATGCACAAATCATGCGACTTATCTTGTTCTATATGCATGCAAAACACTTTAACAACTTAAGCAATTTAATGCAACAAGTTCAAACAAGCATGCAGGCCAATTTACGCGATTTAAACCAATTTTAATCCTTTAAGCCTCAAAAAAATGCATGCAAGCTAACCTCATCAAAATATGCAATAAATCTTGCAAATAACTTCACCAACACTTTGATCATCCATGCAACCGGTTTTTAAGCAAAAGCAATGCTACAAGAACCGCTAAACTTCAACATGCAAGCAAGATCCTTAGTCCAAATTTTAAGCATGTCCAAATACTTAAATGCATCCAAATTCGTTTGCGGTTTAACATGGGGATCATAGCTCAAATTCGATGCTTCTACACATGAATCTAGCATGAACCTTTCAAACTTTGCATGCAACAAACTTAAACGATTCAACCATGAATCTAGTCTACATGCAACACACAATTTACCGCAGACTCACCTCTTTCCACATGATCGACGATGAATGGACTCCACTGCACCGCGGATCAGACAAGTCTCTCTTCGCGTCCAACGGCCTCCCAGATCCAACGTCTTCCTCTCGGTCGACTATCGACTCGGACAGCGCTTCGCTTCTGTTTCTCTCGGTGATCCTCCTCGGCAATCACCCTCTCGTCTCTCTCTCTCTCTTTCTCTCAACTTGGAGAGAAAACTTTTGTGTTTTTAGTGAGATGAGAGAAAATGAGAAAAATGAGAAAATGAAATCTCAAAGCCACTATTTTTAGGCTCGATTCCTTCTCTTCTCCCTTGCATGTGATTCGACAAATGGCAAGATTTTGGCTGCATGTGGCGCGTGCATTACACCGCCCAATGCATGCGCAACATTTTTATTTTTTGGCAAAATCATCTCTGCATGCCTTGCATGTAAGGTGATTGGTCAATTTCCAAAGACAAGAAATTTCTTGTTTTCCTTCGGCCACTCGTCCCTTCCGTCCGACAGTTTCGATAGTTCTCGGCATTCTCCCTCGGACATCCTCGGACAACTATCGGATGCTCCTATTGGTCAACTTCTCGAACGTCTCGGACTCGACCGTATCATCCGTCCGTGTACCGTCCCGTCTATCCCCTCTCGTTCCATGGACATATCCTCTCGGTCCACCTTTAGTTTTTGGTCTGTACCATCCTTCCTGGTACCATTTTCACCTCGTGGTTCGATCATTTGGACATGGTTCATTCGTCCCGTCATGGCCCGTACTGATCCGTTCCGATCCGTACTGGTCCATACTGATCCGTACTGTCCGTTCGACCCATCATGGTCCGTACCATCTCCTTCCGCGTACATACGCTGATTTTCTACTCATACCGCCTTCGTTCGTTTACGTCCAACTCTTCCGGTCCGCGTGGTTCCTGTCCCGCGTACCTATCCCCGTACTGACCATCAGCTTCCGACTGGATACTGAGTCCTGTTCGCACCTCCGGTCACTTAAGTCTTGGCTCGGCCATCGCTTGACTTACGAATTTTTCTTCGGACATCTTCCGGTCTATCTCCTTTATTTCTCTTCCTCTTCCTTCCTAAGTCTTTCCAAGCCTTTTCCTCAAACTTTTATTTTGGAAATTCTGCCCTTAGCAAAGGTCACTACAGCGTGTCTCCGATAGTGAACAACAACACACCAGTGCAGAGTGGTTGCCTGATAACGGTTCAACAGCTCACATTACCAACACAACAGCTAATCTGCAGCATGCTCAACCCTATCATGGAAATGATTCTGTAATGGTAGGTAATGGTGAGTTTTTTCCCATTACACACATCGGTTCAGTGCCACTACAGACTCTATCAGGTAAATTTCTACCTCTTAAGGATGTTCTTGTCTGTACTAACGTTGCTAAGTCCCATCTATCAGTGTCAAACTATGCTTAGACTATCCTTGTTCTGTGAAATTTGACTTTGATGGTGTACGTGTAAAGGACAAGCATACCAAGCAGCTCCTCACAAGTAAAGATCATTATGTGTTGGACAATCCTGCCTTTGCTGCTCTCTACTCTACAAAACAACTTGCTACCAGTGATGAGGTATGGCACAAGCGTTTGAGGCATCCAAGTGTAGAGATTCTCCAGTATCTATCTTCAACTGCTGCTATTTCGATCAGTAAACGCACCAACAAGTTCTGTGAGTCGTGCAGACTTGGGAAGAGTGCTCAACTCCCTTTTTGTTCTTTGAGTTCTGTAGCTAGTAAGCCTCTTGAGAGGTTACACTGTGATTTATGGGGCCTGCTCCAGTCACTTCTACTCAAGGGTTTCGATATTATGTTATCTTTGTTGACAATTTCTCTCGCTATTGTTGGTTCTATCCTTTGAAGAATAAATCTGAATTCTACTCAGTTTTCTTGCTCTTTCAAAGTCTTGTTGAGAATCAGTTTAATCGAAAAATCAAGATTTTTCAGTGTGATGGTGGTGGTGAATTTACAAGTAATCAGTTTGTCACACATCTCGCCAACAAAGGAATCAAACAATTAATCTTGTGTCCTCATACACCGCAACAAAATGGACTTGCTGAGAGAAAGCACAAACATTAGTATGATGTTCCAAAGCAAAGTGCCTCAAAACTACTGGGTTGAAGCGTTCTTCACAGCAAATTATCTCAGCAACCTCCTTCCCACCTCTGCTCATGAGAATTTTCAGAGTCCTTATCAAGCTCTATATTCAGAAAAGCCTGATTACACTTCACTCAGGGTGTTTGGTAGTGCTTGTTATCCTACGCTTCGTGCTTATGGAGCTAACAAATTTGATCCACGGTCCTTGAGGTGTGTATTTCTCGGCCACAACGACAAGTACAAAGGATATCACTGTGTTTATCCTCCAACAGGTCGTGTATACATCAGTCGAAATGTTCTCTTCGATGAACATGTCTTTCCCTTTGAAACTGAGTACTCGAGCTTTCTCCCTCCAACAACAACACCAATGATGTCAGCTTGGCAACAAGGTTTTTTATCTCCCTCAAAGCCTGACGGTGAGTTATCTACTTCATCAGAGGATTCAGTGATTGTTTCAGTGTCTACAAAACCAATCCCAGTGTCAACAACAAATCCTATAGTGGTTTCAGAAACAGCATCACCTACTGCAAGTTCCGATTCTGCACCTGGTAGTCCTGCTACAACAGACTCTACTGACACCTCGATGTTCACAGATGAGGATTTCCCACCCTTACCAGCTCCCACTGTTAATGATCACAATATGATCCCTCGAGGAAAGGATGGAGTTCGCAAGCCAAACCCCAAATATGCTTTCATGCTACACATACCACGGTCAACGAACCAAAAACAATAGCCTCTGCTTTAAAGGATCCTGGTTGGACTGGGGCTATGGGAGATGAAGTCCATAGCCCCAGTCCACCAGAACCTGAAATGAATGTTCTCGGTTGCAGATGGGTGTTCCGGACAAAGCTAAAAGCCGATGGTAGTTTGGATAGACTCAAGGCTCGTCTAGTTGCTAAAGGCTATGATCAGGAGGAGGGTGTTGATTTTCTTGAAACGTATAGCCCTGTTGTTAGAACCGCCACAGTTCGCCTTGTGCTTCATGCAGCAACTGCTTACAACTGGGAGATTAAACATCTTGATGTTAAAAATGCCTTTCTACATGGCGATTTAACAGAAACAGTGTTCATGAGACAGCCACCTGGATTTGTTGACAAAGCTCATCCAGATTACGTTTGGAAACTGAACAAACCTGTCTACGGATTGAAACAAGCTCCTCGGGCATGGTTCGATAAATTTAGTACGTTTCTGCTAAAGTTTGGTTTTGAATGCAGCTTTAAGGATCCTTCTCTCTTCGTGTACCTTAAAAACAACAACATCATCATATTGTTGTTGTACGTTGATGATATGGCTCTGACAGGAAATAATCCAGCCTTAATCAATGAACTTCTTGAGTCCTTGAATCAAGAGTTTCGCATGAAGGATCTTGGCAGGTTATGTTACTTCCTTGGGATTCAGTTTCACTGTCACACTGCAGGCTTGTTTCTTAATAAGCATAAGTATGCAGAGGATCTTCTTCTCGCTGCAAGAATGGCCGATTGTGCTCCAGCGACAACAACCTTACCACTGGAGCTTCAAAAGGTCAAGCGATGCGCAGTTTGATCAGCCAACTCTGTTCCGGAGCTTAGTTGGTAAGCTGCAATATCTCACTCTCACTCGTCCAGACATACAATTCGCAGTAAATCTCGTGTGTCAACGAATGCACTCTCCAACTGTGGCTGATTTCCATCTCCTTAAGAGGATCATAGGATACATCAAAGGGAACATTGAATATGGAATCACCTACTCTAATGACACTGACTCTACACTGCGAGCTTACTGTGACAGTGACTATGCAGGCTGTCCGACTACTAGTCGATCTACTGGTGGCTTTTGTACCTTCCTTGGTAAGAATCTCATCTCTTAGTCCGCCAAACGACAAACTTCAGTTTCTCGCAGTTCCACCGAAGCAGAGTACCAGTGTCTTTCTGATACAGCAGTTGAAGTTACATGGTTAAATGATCTTTTGGATAATGTGGGAATGCCTCTCTCTCATGTGCCAGAACTGTACTGTGATAATATGTCTATAGTTTATCTCTCTGTGAATCCAACTCTCCAAAAGACGACCAAACACTTCAAAGTTCACTATCACTATGTACGTGAACAAGTTGCAGACGGCACAATGGTGGTCTATCACATTCCCTCGGCTCATCAACTAGCTGATATCTTCACCAAATCCTTGCTTGTTCAAATCTTCACTGATCTTAGGTTCAAACTTGGTGTGGTCTCACCACCCACCCAAAGTTTGAGGGGGGATATAAACTGTAAAGCCCCAAATGGAGTCCAACAACAAGCTGATTTGGGCCTTAAGGATACTAAGCCCACCGTTGTTGCCTATGTTCAAATGGCTTCTCTCGTTAATGGTAACAGAGGACAGTCACACACCACTTGTGCTGTTCGTACGGTCAAACAACCAAAGCCAGCTCACACTACGCTCCAAACACAGAACAGGTTCAGTTCTCTTGCGTCACCGATCGCCTGCTGCTGATGATGACATTTGTCAGCAATCTACCTAGTATTGTAACCTTTAGGTTAAACATTACTCCATTATATAAGGATGATGCAATGTAATCGTTTTTTGATAAGAATGAAGATATATTTTTAAGCCTCTCTTCTCTCTGTATTATCTTGTGTTCTAAACTCTGCTTTCATTTTCGACTTCAAGTTCTTTCCTATACCCTTCTTTTGAGCAAACATAAACAAGCCTTACTACCTTTATCTTTTTTCTTCTCTCTCTGTTGTTTCCTTACATCAAAACCATGATTGCCGTCATACTTTTTGTAAGCTATATATGCAGCCTCATCAGAACTAAACTCCATTCCAATACATATTTCATCTTTCTTCTCATTTTTTTTCTTTTCTTCCAAAGTAGCAACCTCTTCAGTTTGAACATAATCCTCTTTATTGGCTATGTCACATTCTTCTTCAAATTCATCATTTGTAGCTAAAAAGTCAATCGAATTCTGGCTTAACAAACCAAAATCACCCGAGACTTGCAAACTAGATTCACGACCATCAAGAACAGTTTCATGACCACTTAATTGACTACTCTCCATTGCAATCTGCACTAACCATTTTAATATTAATATATATATAGATATTATGTCTACCGAACAATGGCAACGTCTTCCTTATTATATTTGAAGCAGTGAACACAAAAATTGATGTGGATGAATCCAAGATTGAACATATATATAATCATGATCATCTTACCTCTCTTGATGCAAGAACCTCGTCATTGTCTTTGTCATCCATGGATGTAGTTTTCATGTCAATGCTCGTGGAAAACTTAGTACCACAAATATCTTTTAGTTATTTAGATCTGCACATAAAAATCATTTATGAAAAAAGTCAAGCAAAAAAAAAAGAAGTTTGAACTCAATTAAAGTACTCATCGATGATCATAAAAATTTAACAAAAAAATATGCCTTACGAAAGTGTGTAGTAAAGGGACTACTTTAACTACCAAAAGAATCAGATTTTGGTTTCAAAATTATATATACGTGTGTACGTGCTTTATGTATATATAATATATTATGTACACTTTCTTTCTACAGCAAAATTTAATGTAGTCTGATATAATTTAGGTCAGCTAGTTTGACGATCAGCTATACACAGGACGAGGTTAAGATAACATAATTACAAACGAAAAACAAGAAGCACACATAATCCTATGCAATTTGATTACGATCTCTTAATTCACGATGGGATATAGTTGAGTTTTATCATTTAAAATCTGCCTTCAATCAGATATAAAAGAAACATGTAAAGAACAAATATGAAACTAATTGCAGCTAATGATCATCTCTGATTTTTTTTTTTTTTGAGAAATTGAAATTTCATGTTTGGATATAGAGATATGCATATGTGGGTATAGATTATAGAGTACGCAAGTGAGAAATTTACATGAATTTGACTGAAAGTGATAGTAGTAGTCTCCTTCTCCGAATCCAATTGACCAAACCAACGATCGTCTGTTGTTGTGGTCTTCATGTTTTATCTCTTCTTCTCCGCCAAAAAAATAAAAAGGATGGAGAAAACCTTTAAAAAAAGCATTGCCGTTATCATCTGGAATTATTCTGCCATGGACAATTCCTTCCGACCCTGCTAGATTCATTACAACTCCATATTCTCTTCTACTCCATGCTCTTGACAGACACATCTTTCTCTATGCTTACCTTCAACTGTATGTAGAATCATCACTGGAGATCGTTTGTAAATTTGCCTCCATTAACCTGCATGATTAATAAATTATTTTATCCAAACCTCAGATCTCTTGGTGTAGAAGAATTAATGAACTCTAAACCAACCACTGGGCCAAGAGGACTTCCACACCGTTAAACATCTAAGGCGTCAATAATTTTATTTATTTTTTTACTTTTTATTTTGTTTATTTTGTTTCCTTTATTTTAGATCTTTCAAAAATATGTACAATTTAAATGCGAGGTGACATGTCATATTTTTATTGGCTAATACAAGGAGAAGTGAAAAAATGGGTTTATTCTTATCACATTAGTTCTTATCACATTAGTTCACTACAGCCGTATAAGGTCTAAATGGGTCGTTCTTCTCTCCTAAACTCAGATTTTGCATCTCCAACATTGCTGTGTTGTGTTTTGGATTAAGTAGGTAGATTGAGAGTGTGAGAGAACATCTGATAATTATTAGGATATGTTAGAATATACACTTAAACTATTGATATGTGATACGGTTCTATCTCATCATATATAAATACTCATCTTATGTTAATGAATAAATTAAGCCATTCTAAATTATATCAATAATGAAACAAACACCTATCTTTGGCTTGTGACACATTGAGAATTGTTTTGCGTCATTTGGTTTTCATTTCCTAAAAAATGTAGTATATTTTAGCATTCGCCACCAGTTGGATATATTTCCTTAGATCATATGGGGTTTATGGGTCATCCGTTAATAGATGTCATAGCGGCTTTAAGAAATTATGATTTTGGATCGTAATTTTTAAATAGAAATGTGTCGATATAATTTTATCGATAACGCTTGAAAGTGACAGTATTCCGTGTGTTTTTTTTGGTGAATAAAATATATTTCTAGGAGGCTTTAAGTTGGCCTTTTGGGATATCGCGTTTCTGCAAAATAATACAATACTACAACAGCAAAGAGAGCTACAAAACGTCTACAAAACGTTTATAAATTTTAACTATTTTATGATATAGTTTTCTGTAAACTAAATCAGTGTATACTGTTTAAGATTTGATTATAGGTTTTAAGATAATACAATTTTCGGTCTTGTTACTATTTTCAGCCTTGTGCCGCATATACAGTATACTGTTCGACTAAATTATTTTGTATTTTATGATTAACCGGATAGTAAATGTCTTAGGCTAAACAAAACAATACGCTATACCCCACTCGACAGCTTGTTGGACATTTTAGTTATCCACAACTCACCTACCTATGCAAACAAACACGTGATGCACTGATGCTAATTATCTCTTCCTTGCAATGCCAAATAACAATTTATCTGTTTTGTTTCGTAGGATTTTACTTTAAAACACGAAATTAATATATTATATAGATATATCATATATATAATAAATGATAAGTTGTTATTAGAGTTTCTTTTCCCACATTTAAAGTAATTAGAGTAACTAAACAAAATTCATTAATTGTATTTTCCATTTTAAAAAGCATTTCATTAAGATGCCCACTCCTTAAAAACATCTTCAATCCATTACTCCATTTTCTTACTTCAAAATAGATTGTCATATGTTCAAATGGAATTGTGCACAGCTTGTTGGTGCAAGATCCTGAAGATTGGTCAGAGTTTTCCAACCTCTTGGATGAGTATCTCCTGCTCCGTACCTCATTTCTTCTTTTCCCTTATCTAAGATTTGTCGCTTATGTAATTTGCAAGTTAACTGTTTCACTTGTTCAACCAGATTGTTTATTTCTATAGTCACTTTTGTAAAGTTTTTTTCTCATGTCTCGACGACAAATCATGAAGTTTTATTTTAATTAATGTGTGTGGTTGACCAAAAAAATAGAGTAACTTTATTTTGAAGTTGATTGTTTTAACCTATTACTATATTTTTTACTCCAAAAACAATATATTAAACTATTGTCTTCCTATTCAATTTTTAATATTTATTATAACCTGTTATTTATAAAAATTATCAATTCAACCCAAGTATTTATTTTTAGCAATAAGTAATAAAATACAATACTATATAATTACTGTTGGTGGATCTGAAATAGTCTACCAAATTATTAAGTGTTCCTCTTCCATCCCTCATATCAATATCCTTCACTAGTCTTTTGTTGTACCAAAGATTTCTTTTAATTCCTACTTAGAATACTCCTTATGTATTTGTAACTTTATCAATAGTTAGGTCATTGTGTATTTATTTTTTACTATTGTTAAGTAATCTATGTCCATGTATCTTTTATTCAACGAAATTCTAATATCTCAAAATACTAGGGGCAGAAAAATAAAAATATTAATCAAAACGATATTCCATATTTACATTTTTTTTTTTGTGTTGAAACGTGATTCTGTATTTTCGACACTAATTTGTACTCTTGTATGAGATAAATATGTTAGGTTAAATGGTAATAAGTTATACTCCATCCGTTTTTTATTACTTGTCATTCTAGAGGTAATTTTTTGTTTCTCAATACCTGTCGTTTTAGATTTCCAATGCAAATGTTTGGTAGAATTTCTAATTATATCAAACTTTATTAATGTTTTGACCAATATAAAAATTAGAAAATATATTAAAAAGGAATAAAATATAAAATTTAATGAATTTTTTAATATATGTGAAACAACCTTAAACGACAGGTAATGAAATACGGAGGGAGTATTTTTCTGGCTAACGTAATAGTTATATGTTGTCCCCAATTATTTTTTTGTTCAATATCTGTTTGCCCATTCTTTTTCCTTTTCTTCTCGTTTAACTCCCAATAGACTATTTCTTAGATCCACCTCCACTAACATCACTAATGGATGTTGAAGCCTTCATCGATTGTTCCAATTTGTATATGGCATCCACCCAAAGCATTTGAATCAAATTCTCACAGCCTAATATGAATATTTATTTCTCAGAAAAAAACGATGAACCTTCTTTACCTACACCTTGTCAATCTGAATCCTAATCCCAATTCACATAAAATTAAATTGTGTTTCAATAGCAGAAAAACACTATATCTGTCACACTAGTATAATTCTCCTTAATATTTAATTTAAAACAGTGAAAAAAAGTAACCAGTGACATACTAGGTTATAAATAAAAACTAGTGAGATGCAGAAATGTCGTAGAATTTAAGGCTCTTGAATAAATGAACCATAACTGACATGCAAATTGAATAAAATGTATCGTTCGATGTTCTATATGAGGGCTGGACTACTGATGTATTTGTTTAATGTATATTATGATAAGAGTAGCACCATGTGGAGAATATAGAATATAGGAAGAATCGTACCTTTTTGTTCTGAAGATAATGAAAACGTGGAAAATGTTATGTGGGACTAATTTTTCTTTTTCTTTCTTTTTGACAGAGAAACTTCATTATATATTGTAAACTTTACTTTAAGATGATGACTAGAGAACTTGACTATAGTAAACTAGGTACAAATATCAGCATTTGCGATATCACCTACCTGGAGGTGCATACCACGTGATTTTTATGTCATATTATTCAGTTATTTTATTTACTAAAATTATTACAACAGCATCTAATATGCGAATGTTGATATATCAAGATTACTAACATAAATTATTATGCTACAAATATATTGTAAAAAAAAAATTATTATGTAAATTCCATTTTTCAAAAGAATATTGTGATATATTATATTATCGTGTACAAATATATCAAATATGACCAAACTTACCATTTTCTACGTCTATAATTTATAGATATCTATACGTCTAAATATATATTTGGTTTTTGATCAAACAGACATCTAAATATTTATTTATAAATTTTTATACATATGAAACAATTTATAGAAGATCTATTTTTTTGGTTTTTTGTGTTTCTCTATCCCGCTAATGTACTTTATTATATAATTTTATTATCATGTTGTTCATTCTTTAAATATATGAAAAAATTGAGCCATCAAGTAACATTTAACGTTTTGTATTTGATTACCAAACGCGTTATGTAATTTGAAACATTTTCTAGTTTTTACTTAGCTTTAAGAAACAAAACTAATGATAAGCTTCATTGAGTCACATTCCGCTAAATCAGATATTTCTTTTTTTGGCATCAAAATGTTTCTAATAGAAATAAATAACAATTCTACCTATAAATATAGATAATTTTATATTGTACTCCATCTCCATTCAAAACAGTTTCCTCACTATCTAAATCAAAATCAAAGCCTTTCAGCCTTTCTCTCCTACGTACGCCATAGGTATGGCTTCCTCACTTCTGACATCTTCGGGTATAATCCCAACCACCGGCTCTACCGTGGTCGTCAGGTCCGTGTTACCCCTTCGGCCTTTTATGCACTCACTCCGCCTGGCTCGACCATACAAGAAGCCGGCCTTGTTAATCTCATGTTGCTCCTCTGAGTCCAGAAAGACTGCAACTAATGCTACTGACCTCAAACCCGTTATGGAACGGTGGCCAGATTACATACCGAACAAGCTCCCCGACAAGAACTATGTTCGTGTATTTGACACAACGCTACGTGACGGTGAACAAGCTCCCGGTGGATCCCTTACTCCTCCTCAGAAGCTAGAGATTGCCAGGCAGCTTGCTAAACTCCGAGTTGACATCATGGAAGTCGGTTTTCCGGGGTCGTCTGAAGAAGAGCTAGAAACCGTTAGAACCATCGCCAAGACCGTGGGAAATGAGGTTCTTTCTTTATTTCCTTTGCTTAAAATATACGGATTTTATGTTCTGTGGTTAATGAGGGCAGGTTCTAAGGATGTGCAAGGTGCGAAAATGCACAAGATCCTCGATTTTTATTATTATTATTTTTTTCCTTAATTTGAGGCCCAAATCAAAGATTAAACAAAATTCTGTCTTTAGAAACTTTTTAGAGAAGGCTAATGAACAAGAGGGAGACACTAGGTTGTTGGTGGAAAAGAAAGAATACACTGCATTAGTTGCATTCTTTTTTGTCTTTGCTATTATGCAGTTACTTTCACCCTTTTTCTACCATTTGTTTTTCTTGTTATAGGTTTTTCTAGCTAACCAAGTTTTTAGAAAGCACAATGGCGCATTATTTAATTTGAGCGTGCCATGTAGTTGACCTTATTTAGTGTTATAATTAAGATTCCAACCTAGATCAGAAATAATAAGTGACTATAATAGTATAATACTAATATCTAATATATAAAAGTCCATCTATAGTTGGTTCTGACTCTAAGTACGAAACTTAGGTATGCTCACAGAAGGATTACAAACATAAATTAAGTAAAAGTTCAAAACTGACCGCAAAGAAAATAAACTATTATATGTTATTATTTCGCTTAGGTGGATGAGGAAACAGGCTACGTCCCCGTGATATGTGCCATCGCACGAAGCAAACCTAGAGATATTGAGGCCGCTTGGGAGGCAGTGAAGTACGCGAAGAGGCCGAGGATACTCATATTTACATCTACTAGTGACATTCACATGAAATATAAGTTGAAAAAGACTAAAGAAGAAGTGATTGAGATGGCTGCGAGTAGTGTTAGGTTCGCCAAAAGCTTGGGCTTCAATGACATTCAACTTGGTTGCGAAGATGGCGGCAGGTCAAAAATCTTAAAACTTTATAATATATGTCAATTGTTTTGCCCGCGTTCGTTTAGTTTGTATTAGTCTTATGTTAGTAGTCCTAGATATGTTGTCGTTGACGTTTGGGTTCATATTTTATAAGAATAATTCATTAAAAAAAAAGTATTTTCTTTCAAAATGTAACTTTTTAAAAAACGGTTTTCACATGGATAAACGTGTAGATTAAACATATGAAACGTTGTAGATATACTAGGGATTTTGTGTGACTTGTGATATTTGCATATGCATGTCATAAATTGATTTTAAAATACTATTGTAATTCAGGTCGGACAAGGACTTTCTGTGCAAGATTCTAGGAGAATCGATCAAAGCGGGTGCTACGGTGGTGAACGTCGCAGATACAGTTGGAATCAACATGCCACATGAATACGGAGAACTCGTGACATATCTCAAAGCAAACACTCCTGGAATTAATGATATTGTCTTTAGTGTTCATTGTCACAACGACCTTGGTCTTGCTACCGCCAACTCAATTGCCGTACGTAACTAATTCTCCTTTTGTGTGTGTGGATCTGCGTTAGATATATATTTTAATTCACTAATTGTCAGTGTGACAAAAATATAAACATTAAAAAACAACGAGCTTACATGATCTGTATAGGGTATACGTGCGGGAGCAAGACAAGTCGAAGTAACGATAAACGGAATTGGTGAAAGAAGTGGGAACGCGTCTCTTGAAGAGGTATCATCATCAGTTCATCACCATAATCACATCACCACCATTATATATCATGATCATCACCATTATCAACGTGAGCATTTATTTATATGGTATATGTAGGTCGTGATGGCTATGAAATGCCGAGGAGCATATGTACTGGATGGTGTTTACACAAAAATAGACACCCGGGAAATTATGGCTACAAGCAAGATGGTAACTTTCTTTATAGACTTTTATTTATTTATCAAAAACCTTCTTTATGCACATGTTATAGGTATATATATCAAAATAATGATGCTAGTTATTATGGTCTTGATAAGTATTAACAAAAAATATATGTAAAACTGTTGAGCAGGTTCAAGAATATACGGGCTTGTATGTTCAACCACATAAACCCATAGTTGGAGCAAACTGTTTTGTCCATGAGAGCGGCATTCACCAGGTACCGTACTTCAAATTAGTATATATCAAAATGATGATTAAAAAAGTATCAGATCCAATTGCTTAATATGATGATTGTGCGAATGTTTCGCAGGATGGAATATTGAAAAATCGGAGTACGTATGAGATCTTATCACCAGAAGATGTTGGGGTCGTTAAATCTCAAAATTCCGGCCTTGTTCTTGGAAAACTTAGGTAATTATCCTATGAAAAGAGAAATTTTTAGCACCACTTTGTTATTTTGTATTATTTATTTATTAACGACAATGGAAATGTGCAGTGGACGTCATGCAGTGAAAGATCGGCTGAAAGAGGTACACCTTGTGATATCGTAATATCATTAATCTTGAGTAATATAATGATCATCTAGATATATTGACATATGGAATAACTGTTCATACCAGATGACTCTATTTTGAGATAAATATTTGATAAGTCATACTTATGTGTTTTTCAATTCGCAGTTGGGATATGAACTCGATGACGAGAAATTGAACGACGTCTTCTCACGGTTCAGGGATTTAACCAAACATAAAAAGGTTTTTATGCACATACATTACGGTTTTAGCTTACAAACTTAATTATATATGATACAAGAATTTAAATGACATATTAATATAGATTTCTAGAAAGAGAAATCTTACTCATAAACTGGTTTCAATTTGTTAATTTTTTTCAGAGAATCACGGATGCTGACATGAAGGCTTTAGTAACAGCTAGTGATGAAATTTCTATCGAGAAGTTAAACCACGCTAATGGTAAAATGTCTAACAGCTATATACCAGTTCCTCAGGTTTCCCTATAATATGCTTAAATGTGTCAATAATTTTTGTATGTTTGTGAACCACGCCAATATCAAGTTCCATTTGATAGGCATTCTCTTGTTGTAATGAATAAAAACAGTATAAATATGAATGGGTTGCTTTTTTCTTTTCTTTATATTTGAATATACTGAGAACTCATACTTATTTATTATTTTATATAATGGATATAATATTTGCAATAACTAAATTCAGAATATTAGTTTTTCAGATAACTCGTCTTCTCTCTGTTTCAAATAAAGTATCATCGCGGTATTTTTTCATTAAAGGAAGTATTGTTTTAGAAACTCAGTATCAATTTTAGCATGTAATACCTAATTTTAACGTCAAGCAAAAATAAACAATCAGTTATTGATTTATACTGTCTAAAAATATCAAATTTTAACATTTATTATGAAACCAAAGATGAATATTCAAATATTTGGAAACGAATAAATAGTTACAAGATTTTGGACAACATAAAACCGCTGTCGACATCAATTTCTTTCAAACAATTGTCTTTTTCTTCTTTGATAAAAAAAATTTCAACATAAATAGTAACAACTTTAAAAATAACAATCAAAGCCTTTTTTTTTTTTTTTTCTTTGACAATTCAAAGCCTGTTTAGTTACTTAGCCACTCAGTCCTTTCTAGATAGAATTACGGATTGGCAAACAGAATCAGGATAGAGATTAGAAAAAGAGAACAGAATTACGCACAAGTAATATTAAGCAAAACCACCTACGTACCTACCTGGAGGTGCAAACACCCATTTGCCGAACTGGAGTTGCAAGTACCAACGTGCTTTTTTTGCTCTCTTCTACTTAAAATTAATAATAAAAATAAAAACAGAAATATGGGCAAAGCTATATATATGAAAATTTAAAGCAATTTTCGAATTTAGCAAAACAAGATAATCCAAATCCCGAATGAAATTATCATTCATAAAAACGTCAATTTTAAAAAAAAAAAAATACTAAAACAGTTTTCTTAGTACGGTCAAGCTAAAAAGAAAACATTTTTAAATATTTTGTAAGAGTTACAATTGCATAATAACTTCGTTGATTATATTAACAAATGAACGCGTTTATACATACAAAGACATGTAGGTCGTAAGAGGTCAACCGTAACTAAATCATTCGCAAATTATGTTTACATTAATATCTAATAAACCAGACTAAGGTGTGCTTTCAAGTTGGAACATGAAAGTTATAAATGTCAATTTATATAGCAGGAACATAAACAAGACCACATCACAATGACTTCGTGACATAAATGTTGAAACCACCTAGGTTACGTACCAACATAATATCTGCACTAGTTACATATTGTAATATGTTCGGTTAAGGTTGCAAGCTCATCAGAGATTCAAACTTACGGGATATCTCACCATTGAGGAAAAACCAACATCACCCACTAAGTATGCATAATGAACTTGGACCATAGCTTAATGATCAATGATGCATGAGATTTAACTTAATACAATTATCAATGATACTCAACAAACAAACCCTCACAAGTATCATGCATTCGAATAACTTAATATAATTTCTATATAGTTAATAAACAAACCATTGAATTAGAATAAATTCATGTCATGAGAGCAGATATGGAAACTCACAAACTGTAGCAGTCATAATAACCAAAAGTGAAAAACTCAGTAACACCTAGAGCAGCCGTAATTGACTAAATTTTCCTCTCGGGGATGCACATTGAATTTACTCGTCAAATAATTCCGGATCGGTTTCGTTCCATTATATGTTGAATATATTAAGATGAGTACTGGACCATGTCTAGAAAAGAGAAACAAAATAATATTGACGTTTTGTTCTAAAGGGAAAGATAAGATATGGAACGTGTTAGTGGTGTTCAAAAAGAAAAAGAACCGTGTTAGTATAAAAATGTTATTTTAGAAGAAATATTTTATTAGAAAACCTCATTATGGTAGACAAGTGGCAAATATTATAAGTCTGTTAATTCGAATTAAGCTTCTTCCTAGAGATTAGCGTATGTGATATGTCAGTGACACCTACCTGGAGGTGTATCCCACGTGATTATACGTCCTAATTTGCATTGTATTTGCATTTAATCTGTGACTGTGAGTATAATCATTTGATAGTACACTATTAGTTAAAAGAAAATGTATATGAGAGATAAAGAAATAAACAGAAATCTGCTAACAAATTTCCTCGTATTTTGCTTTCACTTAGTTGGATTCAAACATATAATCAAATGTTTATATTATTTAAAAAGAAAGAAAAAAAAAACTAATCGAATATTTATTAAGAAAATATCAATTCAGAAAATTAAAAATAAAATTAGGATTTATCCAGTCACCCATTGCTTCCTTTCCCCCGTTATAGATTCGTCCACTTAATCCTGAAAACAAAACTATTTGAATCTGAATATATATTCCGTGAGCGATCTATGTAATATTGAAAATAATAACCATGGGTGACTGAAGTGGTAACCATGGGTGACTGAAGTGGGGAATGGCTTCATCTTGGTCTGATCGGACTCATTAGCTTGAACTGATTCCATGCAAGAGTTTCATTTTCTAATAACTTAGAAATATGCTCGTGAATCTATATCCAGAAAATAACATAGCTGTAAGCTTTTAAGATTTTCAAGGTAATCTAATGACATAATTTGGGTAGACCCCAAAATATTGGTAGTCTAAATTATAAGACCTAAAATTCCCACTTCCTAATGTATCTTTGAGAAGGCACATTTATAAGAAGAGAATTAACTCTAGATTTGTTTTGAAATATGATGATTAAGTATCAGGTTACTTATTAAAAAATATAACCGCATTAAACCGAGTAAATATATAATATATATAACTTACAGAGATGTATTCAATCAAGTATATCGAATGAATTGTGTTAAAATGAATAATACTGTGTTATTTAATCATATATTTTGAAAACTATTTTTAAATCTGGTGTTATATGTTATATTATTCATAAATGTCTATGGAAATTTACAGTCATTATATTTTATTTTTTTGGGCAAACGTCATTTGAATGTATTAAGCAATGATCTTTAACTGAATTAAAATTATTTTAGAAATTAAGAATATAAAAAAACTATATTGCATGGCTTTTACTGCAATTTCACAGTGTTTTAATAACAAATCATAGCAACTTTTCTAAGTTAATTCATAATCATCAATATCAAATAAAATCTTACAAAAACTCAAACCATTTAAAATGTATGGTTGAATACATGTCGTTTACCGTTATCAAGTATATCATCTTTATTATATATTTCAATCGATTATTTTATGTTTGTTTATGCATGTGGTTACAAAGTTTAATATAACTTAGTTAGTTTTTTATACATGCAAGTAATAAGTAGCATGTTATCGTCATGTAAACAATGTAGAGTTAATGTATGGTTTAATCCCTTATAACCAAATAAAAATACTAATAGCAGGCAAAAAAAAATAATACTAATAATATATGTAGCATGCTGATTTATAAGTTTTGTAGAGAGCCTTTCAACTATTACATATAGGATTTAAATATTATATAACCACTGTCCAGACTTTGAAAAAATATATAAACCATTACTAAATAAGAATTAGTTTAAAGCTTTGGACACCAAGTTTCTCCAGATCATATAAAATTTCAGTAACTATTTCTGCCTATATATATAGCTATATCATATTCTACATATATATACTCCATTTAATAGTAAAACAATTTCCGCATTCTTTATCCTCCAAATCAAATTAAATTATCTCTTGTTTTCTCTCCTCTACGTTTCTCTATAGTTATGGCTTCGTTACTTCTCAAATCTTCCAGTATGATCACAACCATCAGCCCTGCCATGGTTGTCCGGTCAGTGTTACCCATTGGATCTTCTCTGCCCTCTATCCGCCTGAACCGTCCGTCCAAAAAAGTGACTTTGTTTATCTCATGTAGCTCCTCTGATACGAAAAATGAGGTAACTAGTGGTACTGACCTCAAACCCATCGTGGAACGGTGGCCTGAATACAAACCGAACAAGCTCCCTGATAAGAGGTGTGTGCGTATATTAGACACGACGCTCCGTGACGGTGAACAATCTCCCGGTGCAGCTCTTACTCCACCGCAGAAGCTAGAGATTGCCCGCCAGCTCGCTAAACTCCGAGTAGATATCATGGAAGTCGGTTTTCCAGTGTCGTCTGAGGAAGAGTTTGAAACCATTAAAACTATTGCCAAGACCGTAGGGAACGAGGTTGTTTCTTCATTTCCCTCACATAAAAGTATAATATAATATGATCATTATTATTTTTTGACAAATGATGAAGTTAGTATAATAATTAAATCTTAAAGAAATCGGGTATGAGAAATAAGTTATTAATAAAGATACAAACATCAAAATTGAGTAATTGTCCAAAGTTGACTGACAGCAACGAATATAAATTAATATATTGCTGCCTTGCCTAGGTGGATGAGGAAACCGGCTACGTCCCGGTGATAGCCGCCATTGCACGATGCAAAAAAAGTGACATCGACGCGGCTTGGGAGGCGCTGAAGTACGCGAAGAGGCCGAGGGTAACATTGTTCACATCTACTAGTGACATTCACATGAAATATAAGTTGAAAAAGACTCAAGAAGAATTGATCGAGATAGCCGTGAGTAGTATTAAGTACGCTACAAGCTTGGGCTTCACTGACATCCAACTTGGCTGCGAAGATGGTGGCAGGTATCTTGAAACCTTAAAATATTTTGATTTGTGTTTTTTTTTTTGCGGCTATTTGCTTATACGTACGTTACAAAGTCTTTGTTAGTAATCTTGCGTCGTTTCTATTTACGTACAATTTCTTTCTAAAATAACCTTTTACATGGATCATATAATCTAAAACGCTTTTAACCGTTGAGTTATAAAATTTACAAATTTGATCATCTCATATATCTATATAGATTTTAAAATACTATAGTGTGATTCAGGTCGGATAAGGATTTTCTATGTAAGATTCTAGGAGAATCGATTAAAGCGGGGGCAACAACGGTGGGGTTCGCGGACACAGTCGGGATCAACATGCCCCCAGAATTCGGAGAACTCGTGGCTTATGTCAAAGCTAACACTCCTGGGTCTGATGATGTTGTCTTCGCCATTCATTGTCACAACGACCTTGGTGTTGCTACCGCCAACACAATCTCCGTACGTAATTACTCTTCCTTTTTCTGTGTTAGATTGACTAACAAAATCTCCGTTCAAAATTGTAATGTCGAGGTGACAGAGTAATAAACATATAGAACAATAAATTCTTTTTTTATATAGAACAATAAGTTTACAACATTTATACATGTATATATATAGGGTATATGTGCGGGCGCAAGACAAATCGAAGTGACGATCAACGGAATAGGTGAAAGAAGTGGGAATGCGCCGCTTGAAGAGGTAAGATCGTCGTCTTCATCATGAGTATTTCCTAAAAATGTGGCCACTTTTAAATTTACTATGATTTTTCAAAGGACAAAACAAGGTTTATACACTAAACTAAAACATTACGTACCCATAAAATGAACAACAAACCAGAAACAATTACAAGTCATTTACAATAGATCTAGTAATAATACGTGATCGTTAAAAAAGTAAAAACAATAGTATGCTGGAAATGAGATGGTAAAATGAAGTAAAAAAAATAGGAAAATATGGTGAAAATGGAAAAAAAAAAAAAAAAAAAAAAGGTTGAAAAAAATAAAGAAAGGAGAAGATATAAGAAAATACAGGATTTTTTTTTTTTTTTGTTAAAGAAAAACTACAGGAAATTGAATCGCATGCTTCATGTGACTCTTAAATTAAAATATTTAAAAGGATAAAAATCGCACCACTAAAAAAATTAGGTAACGTGATCCTTAAATTAAGTATTTAAATGGTGGACAAAAAAAAAGAAGCAGATGCTTTCATGTGCTTTATTTATGAAAAGACTATTCTGTATGTAGGTCGTGATGGCTTTGAAATGTCGAGGAGAATATCTGATGGATGGTGTTTACACAAATATAAACACACGACAAATTATGGCTACTAGCAAGATGGTAACTTTATACATACACATTGAATTTTATATATGTGTGTGTATTATAAAGAAGTTTTGATGCTATACTAATTTTTAGCCTTAATAATAATTGACCAAAATTAAATATGAAAATTCTTGCGCAGGTTCAAGAGCATACCGGCATGTATGCTCAACCACATAAACCCATAGTTGGAGACAACTGTTTTGTTCATGAGAGTGGCATTCACCAGGTTCCGTAATTTATAATTAATTATTATATATGTATGACAAGAAAATAAAATATGGGAAATGGTCTGATGTATGCATGTGTATGTATGGTGATTGTTCAAACGTTTTGCAGGATGGAATGTTGAAAAATCGAAGTACATATGAGATCTTATCACCAGAAGATATTGGGATCGCAAAATCTTTAACGGCTGGACTTGTTCTTGGGAAGCTTAGGTAAGTGATGTTTCTTTAGTTTTAGATTTACTAAAGATACGTACCGTTGTTAAATTAATTTAACTAAACATCAATGAATATATGCAGTGGACGTCATGCTATAAAAGACCGGCTGAAAGAGGTACGTACCCATGTGATTTCGTCAAAATTTAATCTCAAATCATATAATGATCACATATATTTATATGTTTTTTTTTTTTCGCATTCTCAGTTGGGATACGAAATCAACGATGAGCAGTTGAAAGACATCTTCTTACGATTCAGAGAGTTAACCAAACAGAAAAAGGTTTTATTTTATATATTTGTATCTTAAATTCAAAATATTTTAATTATATATCATATTGTAACATAAATTACTAATGGAGTTTTAAAACTTTGATTAAAAATGCCCTCATACTCACTTAGTCATTTTGTTATTTTTTTCAGAGAATCACCGACGCTGATCTGAAGGCCTTAGTGGTGAACGGTGATGAAATCTCATCAGAGAAACTACACAAACTCATGTCAAGCCCTCAAATTCCCTCTGTGGTATAAGTTCGTGAAGACGTTTTGTATTTGTGTACTATACGATATTATGTTCCTTTTATTTTATATTAAATCAAGCTTTATTTGATATGCATGCATGCATATGCATGTCTTGTTATTCTAATGAATAAAAATAGTATTAGCGGGGAGCGTTTTCATTATAATTTTACCAATATATGTTCTTGATGTTTATCAAAAACATTTCATTAATCCATCTTTATCAATCCGCTGCTTGAAGAGTAGTTTTCTTGTACTTAGTGCTTACATCAATTTAGTATGAGCGTTAATAAAGGTCCGTCATATGTTACACAATATTTCTGTCAATACAACATTTCTCTTCTTTCATTTGTTTTTTTTGGTTTTTGAACATAATTTATGTTCTCATTCTTTTCATTCAAATAAAGATAAAGATTATTTTTCTTATTCCTTATTGTTCTTTTTTTTTTTTCTTGTTTACTGCTATTCCATACTTTTAATGTTTCTTATTCTTCTCTTTTTTCTTTTTGGGTGCAAATCTTTCCTCTCACGAGCTACTACGAGAATTTGTTAAATCAAATGTCTCCTACATGACAACTATACATTTGCACCATGTAATTTTGTTCTACATTGGGTCTGTTCGGCAGTTAGTAGCAGCGACGGCGACTATTCATCACCAAATTACTTTCAGTTTTTTTTTTTTTCATTTTCTCTTTGGTTTTTTTCTTTCTGTCGCAACAATTAGAACTTTTGAAATTCGGAACTGCCGGTGAAAGCAGCTATACAACCAAAAGCTTTTGATTTGAAACGGCTACTGTCCCTATTTTTTTTTTTCTTTTAACAGATCTACGAAAACAGATCAAATTGCCATTGACAAAAAATTTCAATTATGTACTTTTCTTATATTTCTTCTCTGTAAGATACAAGTTAACTTCAAAAAAAGAAAATGAAAACTTAGTTGTATTAGATTTAGTCGCAGAAAAACTAACAGGGGCAGTGTAGTTTAAAACGCAACGAAAGTAATGTGTCCTGAACAAAAAACATCACAGTAGATTAAAATAAAAGCACTATATTTTACGTTCTGAATAATCACAACTTGTGATTTTAAGTACGAAAGAAAACAAAAGTAAACGGCTGTGATTTCCTGCGGTGCATTAATCATTAAAAATTATATATATGTCCCCTAATCAATCATTACGGTTAACAACGCATTGAGATTTCAATCATTTACTGTTGAAATTAATCATTCTCTCTTTTTCAAGTGTAATTTGACACAGTTTTATTTCAAAATACGTGTTGTTTTGTATTGTTTAATGTACATATTTGATAAGTGTTTTAGTTTTATTTTTACTAGTTTAACGTATTGCCCGATAAAAAAAATTAATATTATATATATATATATATATATATATATTGTATTACTAAAGGATCTACAAAAAAAATAAAATAATAAGTGTGTAAAATTCTTAAACGACACGTAATATGATGAGTATAAAACATTAATTGTCTCATCATATATATTAGAGTCGTTTTCTATCCTATGGTCGTTGATAGCTACATTGTCGTTCTATATGTGGGATATGTTACCTTAAATGGAAAAATATTCGCGGAATAAGATTTCAAGTTTTTAGCAAACCCTATTGGCTTTCTATTTCCATGTCGGGACAAACTTTTGAGTCCTCTACAGAACCAAAATCCTTCCCCTAGTACGTTCTGCTTGAGATTGAGTTGACGTTTGTAATTGAGAGATTTCCAGCATAAGAAGTAATTGTCGTTTATGCTATCTAGAAATCTCTTCTTTTTCTCTTTGTGGTATTATCATTGAGATTTTTTCTCTTCTTTTTCTCTTTGTGGTATTATCATTGAGATTTTTGTCTTTCTATATGTGGGACACGTACGTTACTCTTAATGGAAATTATTTGTGTTCTCTCTCAACTGATCTCTGTATTTTCTTGCATGAAAAAAAAGTTTTTGGTTCAACTACCAAGCCAAATAATATTATTCCCATAACTCCATTTGAGAGTGTATTGATGGTGTGGTTTAGGTATCTCCAGCATAATCAGGTACACAAATTCTGGTCGAGATGAGTAAACACACAAGAATATATTTTTTGAGAAATAGGCTAACCTGCTTAATAGCTAATGCTTGTTCTACCCCTTTTAAATTTGACTTCATGTTTCATGTGTAAAAAAAAATATTGAGAAAAAATATATACTCGTAATCTCAATTTTTTTTTTGTGTCTAAAACTCGTAATCTCTACTAAGAGTTTAAAAAACAAAAAAAAAATTTGTCGTAAATAACAATATATATATATATATATATATTTGAAAAAAATGTATTGAACAATATTCTATGGTATCTTGCTCTTTCGTTTTTGTAATTATTACTTTCAACTTTTTAGAATTATGAATGTTATGAGAATAATTTAAGATTTGGCATCTGAAATATTTAATCCCATATGTTTTTTTTTTCTATTTTTTATCCTCAAACAATCCATATCTTATGTTGCTGTATTTTTTGCTCATAAATTTAATTTGAAATCTATGAACCAGTAACAGTGGATTTTAAATTTTTTAAAAAAGCAATTAAAATCCGTAAAAAAAATACTTTCCAGTAAAATACCTTATTAATTTTTTAGTACCCACAGGCAAATAAACATATTAGTCAAATAATATCGAATCAAGTTTTGGTCAATTTTCTACAATTGACTTGCTATTTCTTCACAGAGATTAGTCAGTGACACCTACCTGGAGGTGCATAACATGTGATTTATATGGCCTAATATTGTATTTGCATTTAATTAGTGACTAATATAATATTCTCTATTAACTATTAGTTAAAAGGGAATGTATAAAAGAAAAAAATAATAATAAAGAATTATCCTTTGGTTTTCTTGCTTTTATTGTGGTTTCTACTATAGTTGAGCATTTGTTGCGGGACTATGCCATTAGGTGCCGTAGACGTATTCCAGTGTAATTGTTTTTTAATAAAGTTCTGGGAGTGTCATCCCCTAGTCATTCACCAAAAAAAATATCCAATAGAAAATAATTTACTACCACATCATTACTTTACACTTGGTTGTTTCCAAAAGGTAATTAAATACTACTCGCCAATTTAGAAAACTAAAAATATAAAATTAAAGATATGTTGATGATTTTTTTTCTTTAATTTCCTAAGATTTATCAGAACATAATGAATTAAGAATACAAAACTACACAGTCAGTTAATGTTTTAAAGAAATGTATATCAGATTTTTATCAACTTGTCATTAAAAGGTGGAACAAATTATAATAAAGTGATATACTCCCTCTGTTTCATAAAGAGTGTCATTCTGACACATTTCACACAAATTAAGAAAAGTGTGAATTATACATGTTTGCCCATATTTAATTAGTGATTAATGATTTAAATTCAATGAAAAGAGCTTTGGGTTTAAGGGTAAAAAAAAATGTAGCATTAAAAAGTACATTGGAAATGTAGAATGACACTTTTTGTGTAACAAAAATTTTTCTCCAAAATGACATTCTTTATGAAACAGAGGGAGTATGTATATATATATATAACTATTTTCTCCAATTGACTAGTTGTTTCTAAAAACTAGTCAATTGTTTCGAACAAAAAAAAAAAAACACTAGTCAATTTTTAGCTACCCAAAGTTTCAATTAAAAAAAAAAAAAACACTAGTCACTTTAATTTTTGACAAAATAATCGAAAGTTCAAAAGGCCTTAGTTATATTTGTAAAAATTCAGCCGTGTAGCATGCTTAATTGATATTATAGCAAAAACATTCTGACAATGTTGCATACTTACTTAATAATAATGTAGAAGTTGACTTGCTTTGTGCTGTTCTTTGTATGAATTCGTCTAAACTATCGACTATTCCAAGTAATTCGTATTGCTACATTTTTTTTCTTAAAATTTCTGGTAAACTATCGTATTGCTACATTTTGGTTGATAGTTTATGAATCACTAAAAATAAAAAAAAATTGTCAGAAAAGTGGGTCAAATCATCTCATATAATTTGGCAATAGGCAAATGTAAGGTCCGTTATGTGGATCAACTTATGAAACAATTGGTGAAACTTCATTTTTTTGTGCATAACACGTTTGATCAGTTCTTAGTAATTCCAAAAAATTAGTATCAACGAATAAACCTTGCACAAGTAGACGAGATCATAAATTATATTTGGATGATGTGGTAAAGTCTATTATACTTTAATCAACCCAAAAAAAAAAAAAACAGTTAGACTCTAACTGTTTAAGATTATACTTTAATCTACACATCCCCGCACTCTTTTCCATTGTATCCAAACAAAAAAAAAGAGTAATTTATTAGAAAAGAAAAAAAAAACGCTTAAGTTGGGGATGACTTTCGAGTTGAAGGATAAGTAATTTTTGGTTAAGATTAGTGAAGTCTTAGAAACAGAATTACACGTCTGAAACCCAAAGAGTGTAGTAGATATATGAAGTAATTGAAAATGTTGCGTAAAATTTTAACACACCTACTTTGTATCAGAACCATATGTTTGACAGAGTTGCAATGGATTAGTTTAGTTGGGCGTGGGAGTGGGCAGGGATGTTCTGCAAACAATAAAGAAAACATGTTAATGAGATTAAAAAAACACATAATAAAACCATTATAATCACAAAAAGTTTCGAGTCAAAGATGTCTACCTATATATAAATACTGTATATATATATATATATATATATCATAATGTACGAGAAGTCTATCTCATTGCAATTCAGTTTTCTCATTATATACCTTTCAACTTAAATAAAAAAATCTCTCTCTTTCTGCCCTACGTACTCTACAGTTATGGCTTCGGTACTTCGCACATCTTCCAGTATGATCAAGTCCACTGGTCACCCCGTCCTTGTCCCGTCAGTGTTACCCATTAAGTCTTCTCTTCCCTCTATCCGCTTGACCCGTCCGTTCAACAAACCGACTTTGCTCATCTCATGTTACTCCTCTGGGTCCAAAAAGGTCGCAACTAGTGCTACTGACCTCAAACCCATCGTGGAACAGTGGCCGGAGTACATACCGAACAAGCTCCCAAACAAGAAGTATGTACGTGTACTCGACACGACACTTCGTGAGGGCGAACAAGCTCCAGGTGGATCTCTTACTCCACAACAGAAGCTAAAGATAGCCCGCCAACTCGCTAAACTCCGAGTAGACATCATGGAAGTCGGGTTTCCCGGGTCATCGGAAGAAGAGTTTGAAACCGTTAAAGCCATCGCCAAGACCGTGGGGAATGAGGTTTTTTCTTTATTTCCTTCAGTTAAAATGATAATATACAGATTTTATTTCAAACTAGTTAACCTTGCATGCTAAGTGAAATCTAATAAAATTGGTTATGCATTTAAAGTGTTAGGGATCCTCCATCGGAAGCGAGAAATAACAAACACCAGTGTATAAGAAATATTGATCAATCAACTCATTGCACCTTGTTTTGGGTTGGAAACTCATGACTGCTTACACAAATATTAATTACTAACATAAATTGAGTTACTGTCAGATTTTGCTATTAAAAAAAAAAAAAAAAAAAAAAAAACTTATTGATCTATGTTGGTGGTATCATTAGGTGGATGTGGAAACAGGTTATGTCCCGGTGATATCCACCCTTGCACGAAGCAAACATAGAGACATCGAGGCCGCTTGGAATGCGGTGAAGTACGCAAAGAGGCCGAGGATATGCATATTCACATCTACGAGTGACATTCACATGAAATATAAGTTGAAAAAGACTCAAGAAGAAGTGATAGAGATGTCCTTAAGTAGTATTAGGTTCGCAAAAAGCTTAGGCTTCAATGACATCCAATTTGGTTGCGAAGACGGCTGCAGGTAAACTTTTTGTAACGTAATCTTACGTTTGCATTTGCATTTATATTTTGCAAAACAAAACTTTTTATCGATTCTTGCAAAAATAATATATAAAAAATACAACTGAAAATAATGTTTTGTTTTGTTTATAAAACATAAATTTCAATTTAAAGTGACATTTTACGTTTGCCCAAAATAAAACTTTTTACATGCACGTGCTTAAGTGCAACAACACACGTAAAATGCACGTCTGAAACAGTCTGATCCTGTCATATTTAAAATGATAGTGTGATTCTGATTCAGGTCGGAGAAGGGCTTTATATGTACGATTCTAGGAGAAGCGATCAAAGCGGGTGCTACCTCAGTGTGCATCGCGGACACTGTAGGGATCACCATGCCGCACGAATTCGGAGAACTCGTGACCTATGTGAAAGCAAACACTCCTGGAATTGATGATGTTGTCTTCAGCGTTCATTGCCACAATGACCTTGGTCTTGCAACCGCCAACACAATCGCGGTACTTAACTAAATTGCCTCACAAAAATAGATTATGACAAAAATATGGAACAATAAATTTACATTATATATAGGCTATATGTGCTGGAGTAAGACAATTCGAAGTAACGATCAATGGAATAGGTGAAAGAAGTGGGAATGCGCCGCTTGAAGAGGTAAGATATTGTCGAATCATGAGTATCTCTTCTTTGGTATAGCAAAGTAAAATATTTAAAATGTGGCTTTTAACCTTGCTACTATTTTCCTATTTATTTTAGAAGACCAATAAAACCACCAAAATGATACAAACCAAAATCAAAGCATTTAATAATAGCAAGTCACTGTAAATATGCTAGAGTTGTACACTTGTACTTGTATCAAAAACATGCATGGTAAATTGAAGTTAACAAAATCATATGAAAATATGATAAAAGCAGGGAAAAAAAAGTTAAAAAAACTTAAGAATTAATAAGTCAAAGGTGCAGGCTAAAAAAATAAGACATAATGGAATTGACACTAGGAAAGAGAGGAAATGGTATCACATGAATCATGTAACCCTTAATTTAATTAAGTATATAAAACAATAGCTATCGCACCAACCAAAAGAATCATGTAATGTGACTCATAAAGAAAGTATTTAAATTGTGGACTCATGCTTATATGATTCATGTGCTTTATGGAATAACCCGATTCTGTAACTGTATGTAGGTTGTGATGGCTTTGAAATGTCGAGGAGAATATCTGCTGGATGGTGTTTACACAAATATAAACACACGCCAAATTATGGCTACTAGCAAGATGGTAGCTTTATAATATACAAATTGAAATTTATTATTAATGCTGCTATATTTCCTATGGCCTCCATAATATATGTGTAAACTATTGAGCAGGTTCAAGAATACACAGGCTTGTACGTTCAACCACATAAGCCCATAATCGGAGACAACTGTTTTGTTCATGAGAGCGGCATTCACCAGGTTCCGTAGTTCATAATATTATATATGTATGACTATGACATAACAAAACTAAATATGATAGATGGTAACATGTTCAAACATTTTGCAGGATGGAATATTGAAAAATCGAAGTACATATGAGATCTTATCACCAGAAGATATTGGGATCGTAAAATCTCAAAATTCTGGACTTGTTCTTGGGAAGCTTAGGTAAGTGATGTTTCTTAGTTTTAGATTACTAAAACTACGTATACCGTATACGTACCATTGTTTGATTAATCATTTAAACATCAATGAATATTTGCAGTGGACGTCATGCTGTAAAAGACCGGCTGAAAGAGGTATCCTTGTGACTTCGTAATAGTTTAAATTATATAATGAATAATGATCATACTATACATATGGCCTATATGGCCTATGGGACCATTGAACGATATGCCACTTTTGGAGATAAAATATTTGGTTACGTACTCATATTTATGTTTTTCTATCTTTCTGTATTCTCAGTTGGGATACGAAATCAGTGATGAGAAATTTAAAGACATCTTCGCACAATTCAGAGACCTAACCAAGCAGAAAAAGGTTTTCCATCAAATATTTTGTATCTTCTCATGTACATATGCGTTAACTCGGAAATATTTTTAATTATATATGATATATCATTAACATAAGATTTTAAAAAAGAAATATTAGAAAGGCCTTCACACATATTTTATTTTCAATTTGTTAACTTTTTCAGAGAATCACGGACGCTGATCTGAAGGCATTAGTGGTGAAGGGTGATGAAATCTCATTAAAGAAAATAAACAGTAATGGAATTAACAAACTCATGTCAATCCCTCAGCTTTCCTCTGTGGTATAAGTTTGTGAAGACGTCGTTGTTTTTGATATTAAATTCCTTTTGTCTTGTATTAAATCAAGTTTTATTTGATATGCATGTCTTGTTGTTGTAATGAAACTAATCTATAATAACAATAATTTTGCTCTATATATAGTCCAGGTAAAATTGACAAAAGAATTGCTAAAGCAATGTGTCATTTTTTCTGTGTGTTCGGGTCGGGGTCTTGTTATAGAATTGTTAAAGAGATGATATATATATATATATATCTTTCTTTATGTGGGATATATTACTCTAAATGGATAATTATGCGTGCTCTCTTTGGAACCATTTAAAGAAAAATATTTCATGTCGGGACAAACTTTTGATTCCACTACGTACCCAAAGAATACGTTTCCCCTAGCCTTACTTGAGAGTGGATTGACCGTCTAATTGAGTGATTTCTAGCATAAGCAGTAGTTGTCATTTATTTTTGAGATTTAAAAAAAAACAATTGTCTGATCGTCCATCTTTTGGTCTGACTCCTATGTCAGAAAATAGTGAAATAACGAAATAATTGAATATTTGTTAGTGCAACGAATTGAATAAATATTTGTTAACGCTAAGAAGTTAGTTTGTGATAATCATGTTTTACTTTTAGTCATGTATTAATCATGTATATTAGTTAACGCTAAGAAGTTAATTATATTTTTAACAGGCTTTAGTACGTACTACATAGCGGAATCACTTGTAAAAGACATGAAAACTTGATAATTATTTAGATGATAAAAAGTGAAATAAAATCACATTTTCAAAACATGAAAACGTGAACAAGTTAGTTTGTGAAATGAGATACCATTCATCCTTATCGCATTTGAAAAGTGTCATTACGTTGACATGGCGCTCTTCATGCCATATATTTGAGTATGCCCTTAAAAACAAAAAAAACAACACACACACACACACACACAAATCATCTCTGTATGGCCCGACAGATAGTTCATAACAATTAGATAGATAAACGTTATGGAAAACTCCCTCAAATTTATTTTAAACAAGTCAGAACAAAGGACATGATAACGTTTTCTCAACGCATTATAGATTTTTGTTTTTCAAGAAGATACTTAATTCAGAACCTCTTCATTTTTATCAAAAGTAAACATTCTTTTTTAAAATAAATAATTATATCCAAAATATAACTTTTGTTTTCAAAAGAATTTACTTATTGTACTAGTTTTAGGATGCACCCAAGAAGTGAACCCCAAAATGAAGTTCTAATGTTTATGTTCACCCGTACCACAAAAATCCAAATTCCTTCTAATTAAAATCATTATATAAAAAAAAAAACAATCGTTCTCATATGATAACCAAATTTTTTATATACGAACTGTGACATTGATAAATCAGCAATGGAGGCAAAGTCAAAGCAACAAAGTGCTTGTAATTCAACACCGTCCAAGAACCTCACATAAATAATTAGTTAGTGCCTAGTGGTGACCACGTCAGAACATAGTGGCCGAAGCCGATGTGTTCATCACGTAATTTATGACGAACGTCAGTGGTGATAACATTTGCCACGTAGAAATATAAAGTTACAAACTACTCACAATAACCGTTTTACACACATTACCCCAAAAAAAAAAAAACAATCGTTTTTTAAGAAACATAACTAATTTTCAATTTGTGTATATAATAACTTGAACTTAAATTTTGAGAAGTTATTTCTTCAGTGTAATTTTCCAAATAAAACAAATTTTATAACATAAGTCGTCAACCAAAGAGAAAAGAAAAACATATTATACATAAGTTCAATATTCCCTTCGCATCCTCGTATAGACAAGTATTTAAAATCAATCACACTTGAGACGTTTTCGTTTTCTCCACAACCGCATTTTTACTTCTCTTCCCTTCTCTCCGGCCTAAATAACCGCCCATAAACAATGCTCCGGCTAAGCAATGCCGCTGTAATAACAACCAATGCAATCCTCGCATTGATCGGCCTCGCAACTCTATCTTTCTCCATCTACGTCTTCGTTCACGGTCCATCACAGTGTCAACGCTTCGTTCAAAACCCTCTCATCGTCACAGCGACTCTCCTATTCTTCATCTCCTCCTTAGGCCTTATCGCTGCACTTTACGGTAGCCACATCATCATCACTCTCTACCTTTTTTTCCTCTTCCTCTCCATCCTTCTTCTCCTTGTCCTCTCTGTCTTCATCTTCCTTGTCACCAATCCCACCGCCGGAAAAGCGTTTTCTGGCAAAGGAATAGGTCATGCCAAGACCGGGGATCTACAAAACTGGATCGGGAACCATTTCCTTCGAGGGAAGAACTGGGAAGGGATCACCAAATGTTTGTCTGATTCTAGAATTTGTAAGAGGTTTGGTCCACAAGACGTTGACTTCGACTCCAAACATCTCTCGAACGTGCAGGTATGTGTTTATACATTTCTATGTTTGCAAAACTAGACAACAATCTATCAGCGGTTCTTATTTAACAATGTTTTAAAAACGGTTTTTGTTTTTATTTTTCTTTCGTTTAGTTTGGTTGTTGTCGACCTCCCGTAGAATGTGGGTTCGAATCAAAAAATGCCACGTTCTGGACAGTTCCGGAGACATCAACTGCGGCAATGGTAGGGGATTGTAAAGCATGGAGTAACACTCAGAGCCAGTTATGTTACGCGTGTGAGTCGTGTAAGATTGGAGTTTTGAAAGGGATAAGAAAAAGATGGAGGATGCTTCTCTTGTTTAATCTTCTTCTCATACTTCTCGTCGTGTTTCTTTACTCGTGTGGCTGCTGTGTCAGAAAGAACAATCGTGTTCCATGGAAGCGCCGGTTCCTCTAAAACACCTTCCACTTATTTCAATTAATTTATTAATTCTTCAATTGTTATTTTGAAAGATTTTAGTTGGTGTTTGATGTTTCTTCTAGTGAAATATAATTGTCTTTGTTATGAATATTGGTTTGACAAAAATGGGTTTGGTTATGTTAATGTGTGAATGAAATGGTAGGAACCTTCAAAATATGTGAGCATTGCATAATAGACAAAGACTACTCCAATCTATTCTAACATAATTCACGTTTGCTCACACATTTGAGTTTGGATAAAAATAAATAGAAAAAAGAGTTAAATATATATATGAGAATTAATTAACACGTAAAATTGGTTGTGAATGAGGAAAGAAGCACTTAAAGCAAAAAAATTGTTTGAACATACATTGTCTGATGATACAGTCCGAACAAATCGGTGCAAAGCCCTCCACGTTCTTCTATGGCCTCTCTCACTTCTTCACTTTATCTCGGTCTTCTCTCCAATGCTTTAGGATATTTATTCATATAACATATGGGTTATTACTCAAAATTGTTCTTCAATATGTTTGCATATCTAGCAACTGATGAATGGCTCTAGTCTAGAAAAAATGTTTATAAACTGACTAGAAGTCTTTAACAATTCGATATAACTCGGAATCATGGTATTTACATATTGACTGATTGAATTTTAAAAAAATTGTTGAATGATGAAAAATGTGATATATTATAATAGTTGACTGTCTGACTGATATGATGAACTCTCACGAAAGAGAGAACAGAATGGAGAGAAGAACTACTTTGCTCAACACCATTTCCTCCATTGTTATAATTTGATTTCTTTAGCTTTTTTTTTGTTTAATGCAAAGGTAATTTTGATTAATCCTGTACATATGCATTAATATTGTAACGGCAAGCAAGAGATTTGGAAATTCCTATACTCAATTGAGCTGATCGATTTTGATATCGAATTTACATAGTTTTGGAAGAAAACTCTTGGTTTGAATAGCCAGGTTTATATCGATACACAGAAAACTTTTATATACTGTAACCAGGTTTCTGATTGTTCTTTCAATGAAAGACTTGGATGTTCCCCAGTAAACAAGGAAGAAAATTATACGTTTTATTTATCTGGCGACTGGTGAGACTGAATGGTGGGCTTAGACAATACCCATCACTCAGTTTTACTGTATTGCTTGAAAAGTTCAGTACAAATGTGAATCGAGAAATAGACCTAGATTCAATGATCGATTTATTTTATGTTTCTCTTTGTCTAACTCTGAATGATAACTTTGATTACTAGTCATATTTGATAATTAATTTGAAGATAATGATAGAAAACTGAAATCTTTCTCCATTGAAGGGTTCAATACTTTGGAACCCGATGGATTTTTTTTTAAGAGAATGAGAAATCAATCAAACACTTAACAACTTCACTAATACTCCTGAAGCATCGTTCTGTAAATGTTATGGCCAAAACAACAAAAAGTGTCTGGATGAAACCGCAACTTACTTGAGGAAAGTACAAGATAGAAACAAAAACCCATAAGCGACCAGTGATGTTAGGAGCTCGAGTGTCCAAGTCGGGTGAAGGAGTAAAGTCGGAATCATGGGAATGATTAGTGAACCGCAGAACCACCCAGCCGCTAAAGCTCCAATTCTGCAATCATAAAAACCAAACAGATCATAAAACAGCCAGTGACCTTTGAGTTTTTATTTCAGCTAATTTAACAAGACCAGGAGTTTTACCCGATTACACAAGCTCTCCCCAAGCTCTTTGTCTTCTCATTCAGGAAATATATGCACGCAGCCAATGATACCGCCACCTATAAGTACAGCCAAAGAAATCAGAAACCATATATGCAAAACAGAATAAGAAGAGAAACTCGTCCAACTTTATCTAGGGGTCAAATAGTTTATCCTGTGGTAAGGTGTCTAGTATATAGATTAGCTGATCAGATGCTACACTAGATTGTCTACTAAAGACTAATAATGCCATAGTATAAGTAACAAACCTGAAACGCAGGACCGCCTTCAGCTGAGTTCATGATACTCCAACCACCCATGAAGGCAAAGAGGAAAAGTCTTCTGAATATAGTATCCATCGGAGGCATTTCAACAAAATCAAGAAGAGCCTTGAGCCAAGGAGGAGATTCTTCAACTTTCTTCTTCAACCTTGTTTTAAGATTGATCTTAGTCTTCTTCCTTTTAATAAAACTAGACATTAGAAGCTTCTCAAAGGCCCCTTCTATAGATTCTTCGCTTCTCTCATGTCCAGCGTACTGCTGTAAGAGAAAGTTACGAGAGGCCCAGATTTCTTCCTCTGAAGCGTATGGACTAATTCCTAGACGTTTGTACGGGTCCCAAACTCTGGTCCTGGGAAACGTAGGGACATTGCCTATATAACAAAGTCATTCAGATAGTAAGCTAAGACATGAGCAACAACTAAAAAAGCTCAAAGCTTGAGAATTTGAACTCTACACCAAATCATTCGAATTGTTCCAACAAAAAAGATGAAATTTTTGGATAAGAAAGTATCAAATCCTAATCGAAAGTGACTAAATTGAGGGAGAAGAGAAGACAATACCTCCATACGAAGAATCAAGGGTGCACTTAACACTTGTTAAGCTTCTTGGAGCATTCCGAAATGGTAACAGCGATGACTTATTCGAATTTCGTACGAGAGAACTGAAAAAATCAGAAAACAACGATTACAGAAGCTCATAAGAATTCAATTCCTGGGACTTACAGAAACAAACCCTAAAATTATCCGGCTATGACGGGAACAAAGCACCAACTAATTGCGACGAGCTAATTTAAAATCCCTAAGAAAAGACGAAGAGGGAGAGAGAGAGAGAGTAAGATTACAGCTTTGATGGAGCGATGAACGGAGACGATACAGTAGTACCGGAGAGTAGAAGAGACGAAGACATGGTGGTTCCTCCGCCGGACCAACCCGACGCCGATTTTGAGCTTAGGCTTCGACTTTAGCTGACGACGTTTTGTGTAGATGAAAAGTGAAGATAAGCGTCTTAGTTGCTATCTTGAACCGCCTCGCGTACATTAGTGAATCACTCCTCATCTTTCAAGTTTTACGTTTATGTCCATCTATTTAGTTAGTTTTCGAATCTCACCGCTGATATTTCCCAAATAGATAATATGACACCTCTTAAATTCTTAATTGATCACCAAGAGTCAGATTTTTGTAATATGTTGCGTTTTGGATAGGAAATCGTATTTAATCTTTTCTATTTTTTTTTTTGAAAACAAATATTGAACAAGAGAGAGGGATCAGATTGGTATAAAATTGGAGCGCCCAATTCACTTTGAATGATCGTAACAGGCTTTGAGCGGTACGCTCATCACGCATTTAAAGCGAGATTAAACCCTTTCTTCTATTCACTTTGAATGATACAACATTTTGGTTTTTTGTTACAATATAAATTTTTTAAACAGAGGAACAGATTTGACATTAAGGGGCAAGGATCTCATTACATGTATCGACACACTAAGATCCTCTCTTTATTTATGTGATTTGAGAATCATTTATTATTGATACAGACAATACATGGATGTGGATTTTACAAAAAAGACTACAAATGTGGTATTTATGTGAATTGGCAAACCAACAATTGGTATTAGAGAGCAATTTGCCTCTCACAGCTTTGAGTTTAGTACACCGGTCTGAGTAAGCTGTTGCCTTAGAACTCTTCTCATAACCTTATTTGTGGCTGTCCTCGGTAGAGAAGGCAGAGTCACAACACATGATACCTGTCAAATGTAAAAAACACACACATTAGCCAGATTATTGTCTGAAAGCACAAAACAACTTATGAACTCTCTCTCTCTCTCTCTTGTGTTTGTTGTTTGTGAATAATAATAATATACCTTGAACAATGGATTTAGTTTCTTTTGTATCTCAGAGTTGAAGGTTTTCTTCAAGAGGCTCAAATCGTTATTTGATAAATCCTGGCTCTTGAACACAACAGCTATTACTAGCTGCTCAGGACCGCCAGTAGGAGGAGGAACACCAATGGCTGCTGTCTCCAGAACATTCTCATCAACACAGTTACACACTCGTTCGATCTCAATAGAACCGACCTGCTCACAATCAATAAACAGAATGTGATAGTGATGATGATACAGACTCATACAGATTGTTAGGCTGGTGCATATATAGGAGTCTGTGCAGTAAGGCTACCTTTATGCCACCAAGATTCATTGTGTCATCAGCACGACCATGAGCACGGTAGTACCCTTTTGAAGTCCGTTCAAATAAATCTCCATGTCTTCGTAAAATCTATTGAAAAGCAGGTAACTAGGTAAGCCATAGACTTAGAACCAATGGAAACCTCTGTATATATATGGAAAGAGTTAGATTACCTGTCCTTGGAAGGTAGGCATTCCTTCGAAGTAAACTTTGTAGTGATTTCCGTTCAGGAGAGTGGTTGAAGCTCCAAATATGTGCGGGCAAAGAGCCAATTCGCCTACTCCCGGTGCGTATGGAGGCTAAAACAAAGAAGAATCAATAAAGGTCTTACATCCTTCATACCGTAAGATCTTTCAGAAGAAACACTACATCATCTATGATATCATAAAGTTTCTTACAATTGGATTGCCATCTTCACCAAGAATGAAAAGCTTGCAACCCATGGCAGCTGTGCTAAAAGCAGACAGTGACTGAGGTTGAAGCAAAGAACCTGTGATAAAACTGCCTCCAATCTCAGTTCCGCCACAATACTCAACTACAGGTTTGTAATGTGCTCTCCCCATTAGCCATAGATACTCGTCTACATTTGAAGCTTCACCAGTGGAACCAAAACAACTGTTGAAAAAGTATCAATATAAATATTAATGTTACTGCATAGACAAATCTTCTTGATTTCAACAACTACAAAAGATGTTTATTGAGCATTTGTTGTAAGAAATAGTTTCAATATATAACCAAAATAGATAGATTTATTTCTGAAAGAACAAGTAGTGGCATAAAAACATTAGTTTACTTAATATTCTCAAAACATCCAAGGTCCGCGCCACAAATATAGTTTAGGCTCAACAACATTCTGAATATGCACTTGCGGTATTACCGGATTCGTGACCAGTCATAGCCAGAAGTAGAGTTCGAGTTTTGCCATGTCCGGACAATGCTTGGTATCACGCCTAGCACTGATACCTCGGCATCCTAACCCCAGATTATAAACATATGGTAAATTTGATGTTTTAGTTTATTTGGGGAAATATTTGCACAGTCAACCAAGCAATAAAATCCCAGACTAAACGATACAGTGAATCCACAGTCCTTCATAGCTCCCATTTGATGTTTTACTATTTGATTTGTGGAAATAATATTTGCACAATATATGTTTTTCTTTTGTCTCTTTGATGGTTTTTCTTTCTGTTTTAACTATGAGATTGGCATACCTGCACAAACTTGGCAAACGCAGGACCAAGAGGTGATCCATTGTATAAGCCCATGCAAGCCCCGTTTATCAAGGAAGCATAAACAAGCCATGGACCCATCATCCACCCAAGGTTGGTCGGCCAAGCAATAACATCACCCCGATGAACATCCAAGTGGCACCAAGCATCAGCAGCAGATTTCAGAGGTGAAATGTTCGTCCATGGAATAGCCTTTGGCTCACCTACACCAGAAATCAAAAACTTGGTAACTTAACACCCCATATCCTCATCTACATAACATGATGCAGTTTGGTTCATTGGTCTACCAGTGGTTCCTGATGAAAAAAGGATGTTCGTGTAAGCTCCAGCTGGTTTCTCTACAGCAACAAATTCCACGCCTCTGTTTGAACAGTAAAGCATATATCATTTCTAAATCTCCAGGAATTTGGAACAGCAAGCTGAAGCTCTAAGTGTTCCTCAAACAATATCAGAGGAATTAGATTTCAGGACCATCACTTTACTTGTCACATTAGACCATCATTAAACATAGCAACCATATTTTGCAGTAGTTTCCATTTCTAAAGAGAAGCTGCGAGATAATATGAAAATGCAGTAGACAGTACCTCAAACATCTTGCATTCCCCAAAAATTTGTTCCAAGACAAATCCTTCTCACGCAGCTTCGTTCTGCAGCTAGAGCCCCTAGCTGGGACAACAATTGCCAGAGGTGCTTCTGCATCAACGACTCTTCTGCAGATTAGAATAGATAATGTGAGACCAATTTTACAGCCAAAATCTTGAAATAAAACCAGTCCCGTTGGATTACTAGAATTTCACCTATAGAGGGGAATACTTTTATCACCACGAATGATCACATCCTGCAAAGAAGAAAAACAAAATGAAATGCAAACTTTAAAACCTGAAAGGTACCATTTTACATTATTTAAGATGAGTAGAGACTATGCTATAACTTATAGGCTGCTACTTTTCATACAGTGACCATTACAATAATTCAAACAAAGTGGCTTGTTTTCCAGCTAGGCTTTTAACTGTTTAAAAATCCACAGATCACCTAACAACCGTTCAAATATTGGCAACAACTTTAACTAAATTCCAAAGGAAAACGCAAACAGTTCATCACTAAAACCATCACATCACACTATAAAACAGCTTAACAGCAAAGTTTACACCTTCAGGTCCTTCACTATCCATCCATCAAAGAATCATTATAAAATTTACCTGAGTAAAGATGGCTTTAGCTTTTGAAATTTTAAGCCGTGTTGATATTTCACGGGGAGAGAAACTATCGGCAATGGAAACAACAACATGGCCAGCTAAGACAATGGCAAGGTATATGATCACAGACTCAACATTCATAGGCATATCAACTGCAATGGCTGACTCATCATCCAAATCCAAAGCACTAAGAGCATGTGCAACCAACCTACACATCATACAACACTAGTTTTGCATGATTTTGATAAAGAGACACATAAAAAAGTTTCCTTTTTTAACTAACAAAAGGCCAAAAGAGACACATAAAAAAGTTTTGTATGAGAATTTTCATACCAGACATGTGATCGTAACTCAAGAAGTGTCATGGTATTAACAGGAAGATCATCGCTTCCTTCATCACGCCATCGGATCACAACATCATCCAATCTTCTCTTGAAACCATGAGTCAAACAATTTCTAGCAGGATTCAAGTAAGCACCAGGAAGCCAATTACCTCCAGGATTCACTCCAGATGTATCCTTCTCTAGAATACACTTAGGAGGTACAGAGAACACTATGTTTAACTCATCCAGCACAATTTTCCAATACACCTGATACAAAAACATATAATCAAAAGCTAATTTATAAACATCACATGGTAAAAGAAAGAAGACTAAAAAACAAATAAATGTTTAATTAACCTCAGGATTTGATACAGAGAATTCTTGAAAAGTCGAGAAACTCGAAACAGGGTTCTTGTAATCATCACCTAACAAGACTTTGCCACGCCTTTTTAGTAACTTGCCTACGTTAGTTGAAGAAGCAACCTTCCTAAAAATATACAATTTCAATACATCAAATAAGAATCTGAAACATCAAAGACAGAGAAATCAAATTATAGTAAAGTAAAACATACGGGTCGGGTATCCAGGCAGGTGGGTCGGGTCCGAAGTCTTTGTAGCAACCGTAATACAACATCTGGTGAAAAGAGAAAGGGAGGTCAGGATGCAAGATCCGCCGAGAAACCTGAACCCATATCTCAACCGGCGTGGCGGAACCGGAACTACGGAGAATCTCGTCGAGATCATTGAGAAGCTTCTCCGAGACATCGCCGGAGATACCTAGAGCTTCGATGTCGGATTTGGTGATTGACTCTAGGGATTTGTACGTCATTTTTTTTTTTATAATAAGGAGAGGAGAGAGCTAAACAAATGAATGTGAATGATTCAAAAATGAGAGTGGCAGAGGAGGAGTGAGTGGCAAAATTGTCCACGTAATATAAAGAGAGCTCGTGATTGCCACGTGTCAATCTGGTTTTGATCTCTGACAACTGACAACAACTTGTTTTTTGCTCTTTACACGTCTGAATGTCTCTCTGATCATCATCTTCTTCTTCTTGATAGGAGGAGTTACAGTTTCGGTTACTTTTTTTAAAAAAATGTCTATGTTATGAATCTTTTTATTGATTTCAGTCTATGTACATAAATTGGTTGCTTTTATATTATGATGTTATGTATCTACAAATTGGTTTCAGTCTATATACATTATGTAGTTGTACTCTCTGACATGCACCTTTTTTCTTTTCTATTCTCTTTTTCACTTTTGATCATTATCTTTGTATTTTGGATACGCCTCTCATCAAAATTGGATTGTATGCATTTATAAGAGTTTTTAAACTTTATACAATGTGGGTATTTTTTTTTTTTTTTCACATTATTGAAAGCACTAAAACTAAAATCCAATAAACTTTTTCTAGTTCGACCATTTTTAAAGTGAATATTCGGCTAATGGGTAAATGGCAAATGACATATCCCACTTTAAAGATAGAGGTAAGCCACAGACCTACCAAAGATAGTCCAAAAATGGCTAGATGCATCTATGACAAGTTTAGTCCAAATCTAGAGCCTATCCTCAATTTATGTCTTTATCCCAAACTCTTCCTACCACTTAGACCATTTGGTCTATACTGGGGATTAATTAGTGGGTTACTCTCACATTTAGGGCCCAATATGTTACTAAAAAAGTCATTTCTGAGTCCAACAATCAGAGTATCGGTGCTGTGGGAAGTAATTGGAGCAACCCCTTGAATAACGCGACGTGGCGTTTTCCGATTGGTGGACTTAGAAATATAAAAAGTATTTTTTTTTCCTCAATTTTTCTTTCATTCTTTCCCGAAACCATCTCTCTTCTCTCTCGTTCGTGGGCGATAAAACAAGCGATTCTTCGCCATCAGAAAAATCAATCGATTCACATCGAATCGTTGAATTTTCCGGCTAAATCTCGATGGTTGATGGTCATCCGGAGGCTAATTGGAGTCTAAATCGGCGTAACCGTAATTTTAGGAAGGGATTTCTGTTTGAAGATTTATGCAAATTAATGAATGTTCTTTTTTTTTGTCTTGGGTCTATTAAGGTTTGGTGGAATGTAATAGAATTGTGTGTGTGTGTGTTTGTGGCAGCAAGAGAAAGAAAGAGCGATGGTGAACGAAATGGTGGCAAAGCTAACAAGTGTGTGCTGAGACAAATGCATCACTAGCTCACCGGGGAGTAATTTCAGCTCAAGCGAGACTTCTTGCCTCACTCATTGCGCACAACGCTACATGGATATGAGTATGATCATCATGAAACGCTTTTAGTCACAGTGAGTTTCGATGAAGTTGTTTATCATGACTTGTTTCCGATTTTATTATCCTTTTGTTGCTCTTGGCAAGTGTTGAACTCCTTTCACTCTAGTGATTTTGCAAAGAGTATTTTTGGATATGTATTTTTAGGAAATCTTTATGGTTTGGTTATGTGAATGAGATTGAAATTTGATAATTAATAAACAAAATTTTAAAAGATATTATTTAAATGATTGAGCAATCTTCTTTGGGTTCTCTAGTGGAAGGATGATTTTGCTTAAGTTCTCTTAGAGTTGCTTTAATTAATTTAGTATAAATTATATAATTAATTAATATGTGAGTAACTTAGGAGGGTTGCTCCACTAATGATGCTCTTACATGCCAACACCCATCCCGCTTTATTTGGGAGCGCAGGCTAAAATGCCACAAAATGACAAAAACTAATATGGCATGCCAGTTTTTAATCTGAATGCCATAAAAAATGTGATATTCCTAAATTACCCTTAATGAAATCAGAGACGAAATATAAGTAGAACAACTGAGAAAAAATTGGACAACTGGTACAACTGGACAACTAATACAATTGGCACAACTGAGATATAATATTATAATGCGTACAACTGATAGAGAAGAACAATTGGTACAACTAATATATACGAGTACAACTAGTACAAATGATATATAGAGATGAGTACAGCTAATAGAGAACAAGACAATTGGTACAACTAATATATAAAGTACAACAAGTACAATTGATATATACAACGGGTACAACTGTTACCAAACCAATTAATAATTCTAAACCCTAGCGCCGCCGTTGCCGATTCTACACCATCAACCCCCGATTTTAACCTCTCCATGGCTTCCTCCACCGTCGTCCATGCCCCCAAATCTTCCCTCTTCACCACCAACTCGTTTTACACCATCTTTGTTGTTCCTCTCCACTTTCTCCTTCGCCGCAAGTTCTCATCTCCGCCGCAAATCATCATCTCCGCTGCAATTAAACGAGAACCAAGATAAGTTTTGGCTATGGCGGCACACACACAACGATTGGAAGAGAAATCTAAGAACATTTAAAAAAATCAATCTTTTTGTTTTCTCAAATCTGTCGAAGAGAGAGAGAACTCAAGGGAAAAAAAAAAAATGAGTGTTAGGTGAAAAAGTTTTTTAATCTTTTTTATGTATTTTGATTTAAATAAATTAAAAGAATAAACAAAAAAACTTAATATGACATTTTAGCTTTTTATTCTCTCACGATATGGCATTTTGGACATTGTTCCCTTTATTTGGTCATGTTTTCTTCTAAGTTCTAACTCTTCTTATACATGATCTTCAGGTTTTGCTCAACTTACTTCAGTTCGATTTCATCTTCGTTTAATTTGTTTTTACTGGTTCCACATATATATGATCATCATATATATTGAGACAAGTAATTATCAAAAGATATTTATCTCTCAAAGTTGAGAAATAAAGGAACTTAAAACAAGACTTTTTAGACTATTATGTATCCTCTTGTTTTTTTTCAGTCGGAGCTAGGAAGGAACTTGGTTCCGGATCTAGTGCCGAAGTTTCTAGAAGCTGCCGGGATAATCCGCGATGGAGACAAGACTTGAGCGAACGAGAAGTTGTATGAATCAGTGCCTAACCGGCTCTGCATCCATCCTCTGCCACCAGAGAATCCATCTGTCACAATATAGCAATTCTTGAACCCGAGAACCTTTAACGTTTTCGCCACTATCTTAGCCGAATCCGTGTACCTACATAGCCCAAAAAAGACAGATAAAGATGAATCTTTTTGGTTTAACAAGATTGAAAAAGGTCTTGTAAAAGAGCAGATAAAACAAAACTCACGAGTCCAAGATAATAATATTGGAGCCTTTGTTGATTCTCTTGAGGTAAGAAATCTTTAATGCAGCTATCTCTGCTTCAACCCTTTTCGAGCTCCTCACAATTCCTTTTACTTTGTTCGGTAGTTCTTCTAATCTGATCATCACAAGAACAAGGGTTATGTCGTTTCTTTCAATTTTTTTAGGGTATAGCTAGAAAACACGAAAAGAATGATCAAAGATAAATAAACACTTACGGAATCGCAATCATACGGTTCTTAGCATTTGAAGGGAGCCTTGGAATCCCAGCTTTCTCCTTTTCTTTCTCTGATCTTATATCCACCATTACGTAGTTCTTGGAACAGAGAAGATCAAGTGTTTGAGCCGCGGTAAGATCACCTTCATTCAAAACATACATCACATTTATAGAGTTAATTCTCAACCTTTTCCTATGCTGAATTATATACTATATATACAATATAATACATCACTAATAATAAGTAATAATCAATAACATTTGTGACACTGTTCACAAACTTAATAATGTTGGCCTCAACTCAAGATGATCTATATGGAGTATGAAGCTAAAAGATGAGGTACCTTTGTATCCACGGAAGTTAAAAGATATTGCAGACCAAACAGGAGGGAGAAGAAGGTAAGCAATAAACGCAGCACCAGCGGCAACAACAATGACACTAGGATCAGTTGAAGAAATCGTCTCCATGGTCGATGAAGCAATCGGCTTAGCATCTTCAATCGCTTTTGTTGTCTGTTGTGCTACATCTGTTACTGTCTACATCCCCAAGCAAAAACAACACAAACCATTTTTAACCCTAAACCCCAAAAACCTAAATTGCTAACTTCTCCTACAAAAAATTTGAATGTTGATAAAAAAAATCTGACCTTTGCAGCATTAAGGACTGGCTCAGAATCAAAACCAGAGCTCTGCATTGCTTCTTGAGCTTTCTTTGAAGCTTCTGAGAAAGCAGGAGAAGCAAGCTTTATAGCTTCTTCACCAGCTTGTTTTGCAATGGGCAAAGCAGTGTCCAAAGCTGGTTTAAGAGCATCTCCTACTACTTGGAACACACGCTGCGTTGCATCAAAAACACTCGAACCAGTTTCTTGAACTTGGTTGATTGTTTTCTCCACCTGTTTAAGACAATAATTAACACTCGTTAACAAAGAAAAGGATACGATTTGGTCATTACAAGACAGAGGTAAAAATTAAGTGAGATTGTTATCTATATACTTCAGTGAGAGAGGAGACGATTTGGTCCTTGGAAATGGAAACAGCAGCTTTGGCTTCATGAGGAGGAGATGCAAAGAGAGATAACAGAGAGATTGAAGTTGATGTTGGAAGTGAAACAGAGATTTGTCTCACTGTCTTCTTACAAAACGCAGAAGAAGAAGGAAGAGTGAGTTTTGCAGATACTGAAGACTTCATTGCCATCTCCGCCATAGCCATGGTTTCTCTCCGCCACAAATTGTCAAATCAATGCGACAGAGAAAGAGACAAAGACAGTCTTAATAAACTTCTCTTCAATGTTGTCTGCAAACTGTTTCTTCAGCTTTACTCTTTTTTCTAAAGATTATAAGTAAATTGAGAGATTTCTGGTTAAGATTGAACAAAGGGAGATTTGAAAGATGGTTTCTGATTGGTCAGACTTATCCTACGTGGCAATTTGTGGTGCTAAGCTTAGCCATTCGTTGCCGATCCAGAACCCAACCGAATCATTTGCTTTTCTATTATGTAGTACAAGAATTTTATTGTAACAGTAAATATCAAAGGTGTACTACATAATAATAAGTAACAACAAAGATGATTACAATGAAACACTAGAAAACATACAAATAAAATTAGGATTTGTTCAAAAAAGAAAAAAAGAAAAAATTAGGAGAAATATGAGCGCAAGTTTTGTAGAGAAGTGTAGGGTTGTAAACAAAGGAACTGTATTTGTCTGTATAAGCCGCCTCTTTGAACAATATGTTCCATCAATTTGGCTTAGGTTCTTTTCTTCTGGTTCCTGTGTTCCCATGACTGAAGGAAGATGACCAGATCACTAGCTCCATAACATTTACAAATAAAATATAGTTCCCCCATAATGTATAGTAGTACTAGTGTACCATAACAAGACCTTTACAACAAACAAGCTAACATATTAGCAATAAATGATTCACCAATTAAACTACCAAACTTTATGTTTAAAGAAACTCAAATCCGGGTTCCATGATGCTGGTTCATTGGTTTCACGCCACTATGCTATTAAGTTCATGTTTTGTTCCACCACCATCATCATAAACGATATAAATAAGAACAACACTATTTCTCTGGAATCTGAGAAACAAGTCTTGATCTTGAAAAAGAACAAGATTCTACTTTTTCTTACCTAATATGAGAACGGAATCATGATACCATTTGAAGTTTGCTCCAAGGAAATATTAAAACCCACGAGCTGAGGAATCCATTCACTTCACAAGATTCCTCAACTTTTTTTTCTGTCCTGCCAAAAAAGGGAAAAGAGACCACATATAAGACTAACAACTAAAAGTGTCTTTCTCAACAGATAGACGCTGACACATGAAAGTTCTCGGGAGTGAATTTGATTCTTCTTGAACATCCCCACTTTCATAATCAATAGTAATTGCTTCAAAACAGATTCTAATAATGCAAAAATAATCAAGAAGCAGCATGGCTCTCTGGACTTGTTATTTATTATGACCACTTGGATCCTGATTAAAAAGGGTTATTAGGCTATTTGGATTGCGAAATGTACCAAAGTTTTGGAGTAGTTTACAACGCTGGTTTGTTGTGAATATATCTTATCACCAGAGTCAACATAGTAATGCAAAAGCAAGTGAAGCAAGCAAAAAGCACACAATGCATTAAGAAAACAAGAGATCAGAGCAAACCTGGAGAGAGAGAGAGAACTCATAACAATATAGCCAATGGCCAGACCAAAAAAAAAAACAGGAACAAAACTATGTACGGTATTAACTAATCTGCAAACTCGAATTAGTTAGCCTTCATGGCTCAACGGAAAAAACATTATTAGCTAGGTGAAACTCAAACACATGTTAAACCAAAAGTAAAAAACAGTCGCATCATCATCATCAGATTCACGACCATTGTTCAAAAACAGATGAAGAGAATAATTAAGTTACCAACATCATATATCATTAACCTGTAGAGGGAAAAAAGTTGGACCAAAATTATCATAAAAACAAAAGAAAGAAACACATGGTAAGATATGTAAGTCTACAAGTCAAAGTATGAAGACATGATAGACTAGGAATGAAGTACACCTACAAACCAAAAAAAAACATTATGAATGATTTGTTACCCAAAACAAAAAAAACAAAAAAAGAGACGGATTCATCTTTACTTGCTTTCATTACCAAATTATATATGGGACAAAAATTTTAAAAAGTTATATGATTTATAAATGCTTTCTGAGAGCATTGAAGATTTGAAGTAGATGGATTAGTAAAGAAATGATCAGGGTAGAGCAAGCGCTGGATGCAGAGGTTTATCGATCGATTCGTGCTTTCGATGTAACTTTTTTTTTTTTTTTTTAACATCGAAATTAAACAAAAAAAGAATTTCCCAGGAATTGATCGATGAACCGCTGCCTCCAGCGACTTCACTCTTCAATCATTCCTAAACAAACAAGAAAATATAAGTGACAGATCTGAGGGAATCGATAGGGTGATGATGAACACAAATCATTGATCTCAAGAAAAGATAAAAAAAATATACTACAACAGAGGCAGTAGATGCAGTGCTATTATTATATCTACGAGCTCGTTATATATATAGAAAGAGAGAGAGAGAGAGAGAGGCGTGGTTGGTTTACAAATTACAAATTACTATACATATATATACACATCATATCATGCATGTGAGAAAATAATTTGAGAACAATATATGTAAAAGTTTGTAGAAAAGAGAAAGAATCTTTGATGACTCACCGTTTTGCCGTACAAATTTATCATCCTCGTCTTTTGTCCTTTTGGTCGATTTTTTACTTTTATCGAAGTCTATGATTGACAGGCTAATGCAATGAAATGAAATGATTCTCACAATTTTATTAGTTTCTTTCTCTTGAAATACAATTATCAAAAGACAAAGCTTCCTACCCTACTCTATTGGCCACTCCATTTCCTTCTCGGTCAGTAAACACAATCTTGACCTCTTCGAAACGCTAAGAGAGTTGGTTAATGTCTTGTATGATGGGCGCATAATGGTTTGACTTTGAATCCCCTTTTATCAAAGACAATAACTGTTGGGAGTCGGTTTCAAAAATTACCTTGGAATACTGGAATCGAGCGAGTGATAGCATTGCCCATCTTAGCCCCTCAAACTCTGCGTCTAGCGACTTGTTAACTTTTGGCAGAGCTCTTGTCCCCAACCAAATAACCTTTTTATGTTTATCCCTTAGGACCCAACCAATTCCACATTGCTTATTATCGGATCTCCGAGCTCCATCGACATTGCATTTCACCCATCCCAGTGGTGGTAGGTTCCATTTAATGTTGCGGGGATCTGGTCGTGGAGCTATGGGAGGTTTGCTCCGCATCTCCTTACTTAGGTTCCATTCCTCCTCATCGTCTTTTGCTCTGTTTACCACCTCCTTGACATTATGATTCTTTCCCTCAAACTGGTAGGCATTTCAACTTTTTCATTGTCTCCATAAGATCCAGAGAGACACATTGCAGTTCAGGTCCCGTTGATTATACATCTTCCCCAAGTTTAGGAGGTGATGCATGTTCGCAAAGATTGAGTCTGACCATTCGCCTCCTGATGGAGTCGGCATGTGAGAGATAGCCCAAACAAGCCGAGCAAACGAGCACTTAAACAACATATGGTTCACAGTCTCTAGACCATTTGCTCATCGCTGATAGGAACCGTCTTTGGCTAGGTGTCGGTGAAGCATGTTTCCTGCCACCGGTATGCAGTTACTCACTGATCTCCACAGAAAATGCTGGATTTTTGGAGATGTATTGGTCTGCCAGATTTGTTGGAATATCTGATTTATGTTGGGCTGGTTATCAACAGTCTTCTTCTTTTTATTACTGTTTTATACATTATTTTTTTATTTTGTAAATATTTTCATTTCTTCTATTTTCTAGGCTGGAAAATGATTTATCTATTTTGAAGTGCGACCTGCCACCTTATTTAATACAAGCAAGAGTAGGTTTTCTCGGTATAAATAACAAATTTAAACTTTTAAATTTCAAAACTTCATGAAGTCAAAATCATTATCAAAGATAAGAATCATCGATTCAGAAACATCAAAAAGCAAAAAAAAAACCTTCATGATTACGCAGCATAATAAAATACTGAAGACACATCATTCACTATGCAAAACAAGTACTTAAGCTTATTTGATTCTTTTGTATAAATTGAAAATAATGTTAGTTTTCAAAAAAAAAAAAAAAAAAATTATTGTTATGTTGAAGTCTCGAAGAAGACATATCGAAACTTAGCAAGAGATTGATTGACTATGGGTCAGGCTTGACATATCTTGAGCCTATTATTGATCTCACTTGTGAATGGTGAATGGTGAATGGTGAATGGTGAATGGTGAGTGTTTTTGTACACCACTAGAATCAATGTTAGTTAGTCTCACATTATCACATACCCACACATCAACGAGTCATTTAACCTCTGAGGTTGTCCAAACAAAACATAGCCCAACGCCCAAACAAATGAAAATAAAACCAAAAAAATTACAAATGCAATATAAATTATCAAAAATTTAAAAACCAGTAGATAATTTATACAGTATTTATGATGATAAAAAATAATAATCCAACATATAATAATTCCAAGAAAGAAAAAAAAAGACCTGTTGGCTTTTGTAAGGCAAAGGTTGAGTTTCACTTTTCTTCTAGAAATATTTTAAGGAAACTGTTATAAATTCTTAACTTGTACTCCAAAACTAATAAAACTAATCCAATAACATTACAAACCTAAAATTAATCAAAAAAAATGTGTCTTTCCAATAAACCTCATTCCCCCCAATAAACCCTAACTCCTCCTTAGCGGCTTTGCATCTGCTTCTTCCTCCTTCCTCCTCCTTGTCCATCACTCTGTAATCAATCAAATGCTTGGTGTTTCAATGAGAACATTAATCTCACCATCTCTTTCTCCCTTCTCTCTTCATCTTCATCATCTCCCTAAACCTTCTCTCTTCTCCACCGTTCTTCGCTTCTCCTCCGCAATCAACAACAACAACAACAAATCCCCCAAAAATTCACCTCGTTCCGCAATTTCCACCGTAAAATCACAGACGACAGCATCATCACCACCACAATCTCACCCAATCTCCTTCTCACCTCCCGGAGAAATACACGTCGTGGTCGGTCCAATGTTCTCCGGGAAAACAACAACGCTTCTCCGCCGCATTCTCGCCGAGAAACTTACCGGCAAAAAAATCGCCGTCATCAAATCGAACAAAGACACGAGGTACTGCACGGAGTCGATAGTGACTCACGACGGCGAGAAGTTCCCGTGCTGGTCACTCCCAGATCTATCGAGTTTCAAGGAGAGATTCGGAACCGACGAGTACGAGAATCGGTTAGACGTGATCGGGATCGACGAAGCTCAGTTCTTCGGAGATCTCTACGAGTTTTGCCGTGAAGCTGCTGATAAAGAAGGTAAAACCGTAATCGTCGCTGGGTTGGATGGTGATTTCATGAGGAGGAGGTTTGGTTCCGTGCTTGATTTAATTCCGATTGCTGATACCGTCACGAAGCTGACGTCGAGGTGTGAGGTTTGTGGGAAGAAAGCTTCGTTTACGATGAGGAAGACGGAGGAGAAAGTGACGGAGCTTATCGGTGGAGCTGAAGTGTATATGCCTGTGTGTAGGAATCATTACGTTTGCGGTCAAAGCGTTTTGGAAACCGCTCGTGCCGTTTTGGATTCGTCTTCTACCAAAACGCCTGATGTCGTTGTAGCGAGTTCACTTTAAGTAGGATTTGATTAGATCAGATAATTTGGTTTATTTAGCTTTGAGATTTGAAGTTTAAGCTTAAATTATGTACTAATATTATTAATCAATGATTTTAAGATTGTTCTAGTAGAAAAGTACAGTAAGATATGTATATATTTTTTTGTCGTTCTACACTAGTAATTGGAGTTTGATCAATGATCAATACAACAGGTCGTAAGCAAATTTTTTTAACCAATATATAAATAAAGCAAATGACAATACAAATTTTTCTCTTTCTCATATCATTTGCTATCAAACCTGACCATCTCGAGACAGTGCAGAGAATATTCATTGCATACTTCTACGCTGTTTCAATGTTCACACGATATCTATGCAAAAGGCTCTGTTTCTCCCAGGTTTAATCAGAGTCATCAGCTGTGATTAGGTTTTAGTCTCGTCGTCTCCTCTTCTCCCGCTTTGACTCTTTCCGTTCTTCGTCTGAGCTATACCTTGAAGAAGATGACTTCTTGCTCCTGTGATGCTTTGAGTGCTTCTTGTGGCTACTTCTCTTCTCTCTAGAAGATTCTCTTCGTTTCCTTCTTGATCTTGAACCTTCCTTATCCCTGCTGTGGTAGTCGCTGGATGAATCGCTCTCTGAATCATTGTTTCTATATCTATCCTTCTTACTAGATCGTTTTTTACTCCGCTCATCTCCTGAAGACTCACTCTGTGATGATAGATCGTTGCCGCCACTTCGTTTTCTTGGCGATTTCTCTCTCTTTTTTCTACTCTTTTCTTCTTCAGACCCGAGAGCGAGGCTGCTAGTCTTCTCTTCCGCTTTCTCTTTAAATCCAGATCTACCTGGTCTTTTGTCTAAAGAGCCTTCAGGTTTGCTTCTGGACTTGCTCTCTTCTTCCATTGGCTTGGTTCCTTCCTGGTATGGGACATCAGACGGTACTTCGAACCCTAGTTCTTTCCCTAGAGATTCTAGAAAGTCACCAGCTATAAGCCGGTTTAATGTGCTTGCAGCCGCTTCATTCTTCTTTTCTTGACCCTCTTGTATCTTTCCGTTCATTACTTGATCTTCATCATCTTCAGAATCATCAGAGAAGATGGCCTACAAGTGAACATGACAGAATATTAATAGATCGAAACTATGAAATTGAGTTAGCATACATTTTCTCAGAAAAACCCGCATTACCTTGTAAAGATCAACAGGTCTTTCCACATTCTCCACTTCTACCTCAACTTCAGGCTCTTCTATTGATGTCTCTTTCTTATGTTCTTGCGACTCAGATACTTGATGCGCAGATGCAGCTTTCACTGTATCCGGCAAGAATATGAGAGAATCCATTTTGTTTCTAGCTCGCGGAGCAGGAGGCAGCTGTAAAATTATAGGGAATGTATTGATCAATCAAGTACTAAATTTTAGACATAAGCAAGAACATGGCTCTGAAAATTATATAATCTATAGCTAACCAAAAGAGATAGTGTAGAGCAAGCTATTTTTTCAATGAATGCAAGCTCTAAATGGCATTCCCTGAAGGAGGAGCAAGGAACCACTTGTTTACCTTTCCCATGAAAGGATCAGGGAGATCAAATCGTTTGCACAAAAGAGGTGAAGGACGCCATTGGAACTCTTCCCTTTTAGGGTATGTCGTACTCGATTTCATATCTACGACTCCAGTGTCTTTAATTTGCTGTAAACAAAAGTTTGTATAAGGATAGAAACCCCAGTGAACTGAATAACTGCAATGAAGATTATGTAGACATACCTCTGTCCCACCAGAAGTAAACTGCAGGCCACCTGCAAGGAAGTCGAGAGGCCGTTCAGTAGGCCGTCTGACCTCCTTATAAGCTTTCCCTTTCTCGATTGCCTCAGCTGCTGCCTCAAAGTCCAGCCTCTCTTGAGCACGAGCTGATTCAGACATGCTGTTAACTCTGTTGAAGTCTGTTGAACGTAACCCTCCTTTGTATTTCTCCTTGAGAAACTGCTCAAATCTCTCTTGTTTAGCCGGATCATCTTTGAAGGGCTTAACAGCATCTGCTGCCTCTTGCTATTTCAGGGAAAGAAAGATGAGTCTAGAATGTTAGTGCAAGGAAAACAAAGGCATATCCTTTCCTTGAAACTAAATTCTGATAAGGTGTGAACTTGTTTACTTACAGTTGAAGCTGATTTGGTAAATGTATCAGAGAGATTGGTCGGGAACTGGAAGGAGCCCCCAGAAGAAGCAGAAGTATCGGTTTCTTTCAAACTTCTCTGCAATGGCTTTTCCCCTAATAAGCTGCCACGTGCTTCTGCAGTCATTTTCTGTACACTTGAAGACGGCTTAACATCTATTGTCAGCTTACTTTGATCACTGCGCTTTTGCTGCTCCTCCCACAGCCGTCTAGCGTAGTATTCATGACCATTACCTTCCCGGAGAAAATCAAACAGCTGATTTGATTGGTTCTTCTCTCTAGAAAGATCCTCATATAGTTTCCCACAACGGGAAACAAAAGTTGCAAAGCCCTCGATCAAAAGTTTCAGATTATTATCTGCAGGGGGAGGAACATCCGGAGGAGCAGAAAGAGTTGGCTTAGTTTCAGCCTCAAGAGGACCAGAAAATTTATGCCGGGCCACAAAATCCTTCGGGATTTTTGGAGGGTTAAACCTGGTATAATATAAAACACACAATGATATGAATCAGACTCTGTACATATGAAACTAAGATGCCATAATCAGAAAGTCTGAGAGCAAGAGTTCCATTGGACATGCAATTGTGTGATAACATTAATTTAACGACGTCCTCATGTTTGTGAATCATTGAAACATTAGTTTGAATTACCTCTCCATACTGTAGTCAGAATTCTTAGCAGCTCCAAAACCTGGCAGAACGTCGTGCTCTTTGGAGGTTAACCTCAGTCTATTGTCATTGCTCGGTTTTGCTGGCTGTTCATCTTCTATGACATAAGTCTGATCAAAATCGTAACCTGAAATAAAAGGAAACATCTAGGTGTTACAGCATATTCTGAGAAACAAGTGATTGATAAATCCAAAAACACTTCAAATTGTCAAGCAAGTTTTTGCACCTATTACGAATATTATTCTGTTCCAAAGGAATATTACTTTTACAACATACAGGAGCTAGAATTTAACTACAGCCTCAACAACACTTATGCATATATGAACAAAGAAAACCATGCGTAGTGAAGTAGCTCTTCTGTGCTTACCACCATAGACATCTTCATCCTCAACATCGAGTTCCTCAAGTGCCCCAATGCCAAAACCCGGAGCCATCTTTCCTGCTGATTGTTCAACTCATATTAGTAACTAACACAACCGATGAGTAATTTTCACGTAACAACAATGCCAAGTAAAAGATGGCATAGAGAAACGCAATGGATGTACGTAAGTATATTTAAGCAAAGAAGAGCAAATTAATAAATAAGAAAAAGAATGGCGAGTCAAAATCTTACATTTGGGTCCAAAAAGACTTTCCTTCATTGACAAAGGTTTTCTGAAGCCAGCCTCCTTATTGGCAGATAAGCGAGATCTTTTCTTTTCTACGGATCAGAAAAATGAGAAGCAAGTCAATGACCAAGAATGTCCTGTCAGCAAAAACATCATAAAAGACCAACTAGATACCTCTAAATTCAGGAGCATGCTTGAAAGGATCATATCCTAATCCATGCAGATCCTGCTTTGGATTGAGAACATATACCTGCAACATATAAAGAAGGAACAAAGGATATCATCACCATCTATGTAAGTGAGGATAATATCAGAAGACCCTCGGCAGAAGATTAGAAGCAGTGTTCACAGTCCTACGTATATTCTGCTACGAAATGTAGAAGAGAAGTTCAAGAAAAAAAATGACTAATAGATGTATGACAGCAGTAGCAATTGCAATCAGTAACATAAAGCTCGTTTGGAAATAAAAACTTGAAAGTTGACTCACAGGAGTGCTTTCAGAAACTTTAATATCTTCACTTAATTGTGGATCCAGAGAAGTTTCCACTTCAGTCTCCGAAACCATTGAGTCGGACGTTTCCTTCGTATTCTCATCAGTAGAGAAGGCTAAGAATGCTTTCCTAGCTTCTCTACGAGCATCTGCACCAACAAGGGTATAAAAGAGAGAGCTAGAAAATAAATAGCTTGCTGTGAATTTCCAAAATGAAAAGGTACCGACGGTTTTTATTGGTGAACAAAAGAAGATTATGGATTAGTGCATTCTAAAAAAGTTCAAACCTGAACTAGCACGCACATCCTTTATTGAATGACCACGCCGCCATCCCATCTTTAGTAAAAGTTTGACCCCTGAACAATATAAAGAAGCATATACATGAGATCAGGTTTTCTCCACTTGATGCATTTAGAAAATAGAGAGACCGAAAGCAAAAGGAACTTTTGCCAAATATTAAAGAGGCTTATAGAAACTAACCAATTGACTCTGAAACTGGAGCAATAAGTTCGTCAGGCACTGGGCCAGGAATGGCTGATGGCCTGTGATACAAAAAAAAACAATATGTTACAAATAATAGCAACATCATAGCCAAGTCGAATGAGAGAAAAGGAATCGTAATATAGAAAACAGACTATAACAGCATTTCTAAACATTACTAATGCCAAAGCAAAATTGAGAACAACTGAAAATACAGCCTAAAACATAGCTCCTAACAAGCTTTCAAATGAATGCAAAGCATATTAGAAAGATTGATAAGAAAGAATGGGATATCCGTCCACAGTTGAATTCTGGCAAGCTACAACCATGCATGAGAAGTATTAAGGAATAGGACACATAAGTACACAGAGACCTCTCATGCTGTTCTTTTTCAACTTGCTTGCGGGAATATTCGGCTGCCGTAAAACCAAACGTGTCAAACTGTGAGCTCGCGGACAGTGATTGGCCCTCCATATCCTGAATGAAAAAGCATTTAGAATGGCTTAACAAGTTAACATCATTCCATATAGTGCACATCTTCCACAGAGCAAAACAAAAGTTTCTAAATCCACTTCATTTGACCATTGATTGATGTAACAGAAGAATTAACAATATGCCGTAATCAAACTTAAACAAAATTAACGGATCAAACAAGGCGGGGAAAATGAAACATACCGCCTTTTCATCTTCATCTAAAAAGTCTGAAATACTTTGCTTCCTTGCTCCAGCTCTGTTCTTCCTTGATGATGTAAATGACTGTGGAGCCCAGCCTAAAATTCAATATAGATTGTAAACAGAAACGTACAGATAAAAATCTTTAAAAATCAAGTAATGCAAACTTTACCGTCTTTTGACCCCACTGTATTGTAATACCCAGCAGAATATCCACCAGTAAATGCTCCATGGAATCTTCTCCGGCCTTCTTCATCAGTCACCTGAGTATGATAACTCGTGAGATGTTAGCAGCCTTCCACGTAATATTAACTATATACAGATAGACATTATTTCGAGTAAAGAACCATAGTGGAAAGCATCCACACAAAAAACCTTGACAATGAATTGTAAGCAATACCATGCATCCATTAGTAAGAAGACAAATTTTCAACACAAATTGCTTCAATTAGTTTGTAATTATAGACCACGGATGATGCCAACTTTTATAAATGTTTATTTCAAAACACATACAAGGCAACCTCTATATGCACGTTATCAATCTAATAACTATCCACATTCATGAGAAAGAGCAAACACAGCATACACCTAAATCTCAGATACACATCAATCCAACATGATTCTAAGTGTTAGACCAGCTCCAGTAGACATTCACTTTGATTTCCTTAGATTCAAGCTTCTTAAGCTCCCTCCCATTACCCAGTAACAGTTCTAAGACCCTGAAACAGGTAGGCCTCAAAGTTCTCTGTCTAACTTCACTCTACCTTATAACCTATTTAAGCTCTCTCTACAGACTACAGCAAGTTAAAATTCACAAAACAGCACAACAACAATAACTTCCATGTTCATAACCAGCGTGAGTCTCTCGATGCTCGATTGACCTAATTCATCCGAAACTAAAGAGACGAAACTCGAGGATCAAAGAAAGAGGCTCACCTCTTGCTTCCAAGCAGGGAGAGTTCTTAGATTGCCTGAAGCACCAGCGACTGCTTTCTTCTTCCGGCTCGCGATTTCTTCCTCGCGCTCTATTGGTGTTCCATGAAATACGAAATCTTCTTCGTCTGACGCCATTGTCTTCACCACCGAGAGAAGCAGCAATTCGAGATTCTAAACGAGAGTACCGGAGAAGAAGCAGAATCAGAGAATCGAGAAATATTGAACAAGGAAATATATGGGCCTGGGTCGGGTCACTTTCCGGCCCATTTTGGTTTTGATTTCTATAAGGAGTTGTAGTTACTACCTTCACGCGCCGAATCTAAGCAATTGTAAAAGAGAGTGGGATTCACGCGCTCTTCGTGTTCCGTTTGCCCTAATCGACTCTGCTCAGAGAAGACGAAGGAGAGAGAAACTTCCTCCGATAAGACTCCGTACAATCCGATCGACTCGCCGGCGCCGGATCTCGCAACGACTCGGTTGAATCTTCCTCTCTGAATTGTATCTTGTCTTTGAACCGCGTTGACTCAGTTACGGTGAGTCGATTCATATACATCTCTACTACACTCGCCACATATACGGATCTTCGTGTACGCATGTATACCTTACCCTTTGATTATTTCTGTAGATCAAACGATGGATCCAATGGATATAGTCGGCAAATCCAAGGAAGACGCTTCACTTCCAAAAGGTTAGTTTTTTTCCCGATCCATTGACCATACCTTTTAGATTTTGCAATTTTATGTTCTCTACGTTTCTGATCTGGGTTTATTGCTCATCGGTCATTGAAGTATATGGAATAGGATTTGTATTGGAAACTGCTTCTGAGGGTTATAGGATTCATGAGCAATCAGAAACTTCATGTATTGTAATCTTGCTAAGTATACGTTTTGTTCTCTTATTGTTTTTATAGCTACGATGACTAAAATCATAAAGGAGATGTTACCACCAGATGTTCGTGTTGCTAGAGATGCTCAAGATCTTCTTATTGAATGTTGTGTAGGTAAAATCAGATCCCATATGGTATTTTCACTTGCTCCACTTAGTGTAGTTCATGGGTTGCTATTCTTACTGTGTGGTTTCCTAAACGTTTCTGCAGAGTTTATAAATCTTGTATCTTCAGAATCTAATGATGTTTGTAGCAAAGAGGACAAACGGACGATTGCCCCTGAGCATGTTCTCAAGGCTTTACAAGTTCTTGGTTTTGGAGAATACATTGAAGAAGTCTATGCTGCGTATGAGCAACATAAGTATGAAACCATGGTAATAATCCTATACCTTCTTCTCCTACTCTTTGCACCGAGAGGAAGAAGAAGAAGTGGTTAATGTTAACTGTCTCCTATGTTTGCAACTCTATAGCAGGACACACAGAGAAGTGTGAAATGGAACAGTGGAGCTCAAATGACTGAGGAGGAAGCAGCGGCTGAGCAACAACGTATGTTTGCAGAAGCACGTGCAAGAATGAATGGAGGTGTTCCGGTTCCTCAACCCGAACATCCAGAAACCAATCAGAGAAGCCCACAAAGCTAATTGAAACCATCCTTTGAATCGGTAGGCAAAAAAAAAAAAAAAAGCATCCTATTAACATTCCCTTGTAAGTGCAAATGCGTATGTCCTCTGTTTATATGCTCTTAGTATAATATATGTTAGCGTTTCATGATCTAAAAAACACCCTTGTGATTCAGATGTAATTAGTAAGCATTCCTTGTTTTGTGTTACTTGTGTCTTGATGGTGGGTCAAGTCTAACACCAAAAGCATCCGATTCAATGGTTTTTTTATAGACGGGAGTTTGATCCGAAACCTAATGTTTGTACAATGGATGGGTTTGGTAATGAGTGTAATTGTGTTTCCACTTAAAAAAATGCTGGATCATTGTTTAGTGTTGACATACGGAGAGTTGGAAAGTTCACTCTACGTTTTCTTCTCGGAGAGCTCTTTTTGCCAATAGCTCTGCACCCCTATTGTTCATTAGTTTTTTGTGAAGAGCCGACAAATGTGAATCAATTATAATGTTAAGTAACTCAGGTAGCTATTGTGGAATGATAATGTAATTTACCAATTCGATTGTTGGATACAATTTTTATTAAAGAAAAAAAAATAGTTCATCTGGTAAGTGGTAACAGTCTTGTTCATTAATATGTTCGTATGTTGTCTTTTGACAGTCGTGAAATAACAAACGTATGTCAACACTAAAAATGTGTGATTTACACATATAACTGAAAGTTTTGTACACAACAAAACCAATTATTAACCAATAATATTTTAGTTTACTACCAAAAATGTATATAAACTGATGAATGATGACATCATTAAAGGTAGGGGTGGTGAGGGAGAGAGTCTTTGAAGGGATAAGGTACTCTGCTCAGTGCTCAGTTACTAGGAGGACCATCACCGGAGTGACGTGTAAGTTCGCAGGTTTCTGTTTACTCTGCACCCGACAACTCATAAGAGAATCCGAACAGACCCCTCTATTTATGACGTCAGTAAACCCAAACTAGTATATATGGCTTCGTTTTTTTTTCTCTAAAATTATTATTATTATTATACATTCCTTTGTATTATAGTAGTAGTAGTAGGATGGTTTTATATTCTTTGACAAAAGACAAAGCCTGTCGAATGTTGTATGCCCCCTCTCAATGGCCCTGTCACACCAATCTTTATTTTGGGAATATTTCGTACTGACTCGAGACCGTAATAACATATTCACCATCAAATATCAATGAATAGTTGAATACGTTAAGCTTTCCAGTATAACTGTATAAGCCCATACAGTATAACATATATAACATATAAGATTGAACCACAGAACTATTGATGAAAATCACGGGACAAAGAACTCAGACTTCTTATTACAAATAAAATCATACGAAATGCTTTGATGTTATTTACTTAGCCAACATATGTATGAATTAAATTTCGAATGGTGTTTTCTTTTACAGAAGAAAAAAATATATTATTACAGGAAAAATAAGGACAAGACGTCATGCCGCTTGTGCCAAATTATTGTCCTGCGTTTTTTACCAGTACAAGTAAAAAAACCTTATTTTACTGCCAACAAGTCAACAACTATGAACAGAGTTATCAGAACTGTTTGTCTTTTATGTTCTCTATTGATTTTGAACATTTAGAATTTCTTTTTTTTTTTCTGTGAATTTTTTTTTATATCCATTCATTTGAAATAATGTACGAAACTTTAATATGATTAGGGATGGTTAAATGTACAATAAAAAAGATTTGATATAAAGAAGAAAAGATGTGATAAGTGGTACTATATATTTTAGGTGAGCACTCCACTTTTTTACTGTGAAGTCAAAAAAAGGGTTGGGTCAAACAAAACTGAGGGCTCTTTTGTATGTAAGTGTAATGTAGAAGAATAGAGAGAACCCCACATCGAAAATGAAACAACAAACACACTTTGTCTCCAGATTCCTTTCTTTTGTCTCATTTCTCGTGTTTCTCCCAAAGTATTCAACAAAAACACAATCCTCCTCCTCCCCCCCACTTATTCTCTTGATATATATTAACTAAAATAAACAAGATCCACATTTACAAATTCAGCACCAAACTTTTCCTTAAAATAACCATTTATCTTTATACTCTTTATACATATATTATATATATATATATATATATATATATATATTTTACATATTATGCATTAAGCCTAGGGGTTCACGTATATAAAAATTCATATTAAGAAAAGGTTTAAAATGGTGGTGTTGAGAGGAATGGAAGAGATAAAAAGATGAAAATGAAAGAGAACATTCTAATTTTATTTTTGAAAAAGTTTATTCCTCTCCTCTTTAGTTGATAGATTCAGTTGAAATATCAATTTACATTTTCTGTAACGAAAAGTGAACATAAACGATTTAAGAAAGAAGAAAAATCTCTAGAATATGCAACCAATTTGAGCTTTGTTTTTTGGACAAACCATTTGAGCTAAAATTAATAGTCTTCCAAATCGAATCACTTGACACATTGAGCTAAAAAGCAAAAGCCAAATCTACATTATTATGAAACTATTATACTATTTTCTCCTTTAGTTTCCTCCTCCTACTTTAATTTTTTTTTTCTTTCTGAAATCCTCCTCTTAACAAAGATGAAATTGGTGGGTCCTTTTACAGTCGATTCTCTGTCAATTCACAAATTGTATTATCTTCTCTCTCACACCACAACGCTCACAACGACAAGAGAGAGAGAGAGAGAGAGATAGCAAAAAAAAGTGAAAGGAGAAGAAGAGAGATAAAAGAGAGTTATAGTCACCAAATAGACCAAACCCTGAAGTTAAATTCACACCAACAACTTTGATCATTACCCTCCATTTCTCTCTATATCTCTCTCTCTCTCTCTCTTTCTCTCTAAAAAAGCTTTAGAGCTTCTTCTTCTTCTTCTCTTTCAATGGCGAAAGGAAACTCACATGACTTTACCTCCAAGAGACACAATAGTAGTTTCCACTGGACAAGAAAAGTCGGATCAGACGACAACGACGACGTTTCTTCTACCCATAACCCTCTTCCTGATCACAACAACAACGCTAAACCCGCTTCCAAACAGCCCTCTTCCTCTTCCTCTAATGTAATCACTCACAAACGAAAGCTTCAATCTTTCGCCGTGTCACGTCTCCGTTCAGTCATAGCTACTTTAAGCAGAGCAAGACCCGGTCACCACCACTCCGGACTCGGGTCACGGGTCGTCGGTACACTTTTCGGATCTCGTCGCGGACACGTGCATTTCTCTATCCAGAAAGATCCCAACTCACCACCGGCGTTTCTTATCGAGCTCGCTACTCCGATTAGTGGGTTGGTTAAAGAGATGGCTTCGGGTCTCGTCAGAATCGCTCTGGAGTGTGATAAGGGGAAAGAAGAAGACGAAGGAGAAGAAAAAAACAAAACTTTACGTCACGGCGGAGGAGACAAGACGACGACGACTGCGACGGCGGCGGCGATTTCACGGCGGTTGGTTGAGGAGCCGATGTGGAGGACTTATTGTAACGGGAAAAAGTGTGGATTCGCTACGAGGAGAGAGTGTGGTGAGAAGGAGAAAAAGGTTTTGAAAGCGCTTGAGATGGTTTCAATGGGAGCCGGAGTTTTACCGGAGACGGAGGAGACAGGCGGCGACGGTGGTGGAGGAGATGTGATGTATATGAGAGCGAAGTTTGAGAGGATTGTTGGATCGCGTGACTCTGAAGCTTTCTATATGATGAATCCTGATAGTAATGGAGCTCCTGAGCTTAGTATCTACCTACTCAGAATCTGATGAAGAAGACGAAGGAGATGACCAGAGCCTCTTGAAGGTTTATGGTTTAAGTGAGATTTTCCGGTTTAATTACTTAATTAGTCGGTTAAGTGAGTCGATGTCTAATACTTAAAATATCGAAAACGACGTATCTCTATATTATGATTGCAAATTCGGATTAGATGTTGAATGTGATCGATTTGATCGATTGAATCGATATCGTGGTTATTATTAGATCAGGGTTTTAATTTTTGGGGGAAGGGGTTTAGAATTCGGTATATGGATATGGACGAGACGACTACTTGTAAATGTATAAAATGTGTAATCTTTTGTTGTTGTTTTTTAAATCAAATGTTATAATTAGGGCACCGAGCCTGTTAGAATCGTAATGATTAAAGTCTTGATTTTGTTCCCATTCCATTAGTGTATTTTTTTGTCACTAAATTATGATTTTAAAGTGTTAAATCATCATTGAGTTTCTTTGATCCAAGAAATAAATTAGAACTGAATCAGTAAGTGTATGGACCATTTGGACCATACGTTATAATGAGTAACGCGTATTATTATAACGACGGACTAATCTTTATTTCTAGATTTTTCTATGTGGGTCAATCTATTAAATTTTCAAAAATTAAACCTAATTCGGGATATTACTAGAGTGTTATACTCACTTAATTGAAAGCTTAGCTTATTAATTGGTCCATCACTTTCCTTAATTGTATACAAAAATTAAGAAACTTGATAATTTTTTGCAGCTAAAAATATTTTCATTTTATGTTCAACTGTAAGGGTGTTATCGTCATTTTCACTTAGAGAACCAGAGGATGGACGTACAATGTTTTTACTGGTGTTCGTATGTCTCTTCCCTAGTTTTAAGGCTTTACCTTTTTAAGCTATCAAATACCAACTTTTATATTAATATTTAAATGCCTTGGAGCCTTTGCTTTATTTTATTTATTTATAATTTATAGTGAAAAGAAAACTGTAACAATTTCCTTTTTCTTTTGGGCAAAAAACTGTAACAGTTTATATATATTTTGAGAAATAAAAGTTACATAGTACTATATACAATGTAAAAAATAATTTTAAAAATCTTTCCCCAAAAAAGAAAAAAGAAAAAAGCAGGTTCTTGTACAATTCACAAAGCACACACAGATCCGAGTAAGATTTACACTGCACAATACTCAAGGAACGTGTCTTCTTCTTTTTCTTTTTAATTTGTAAAGAACATGTTTACTTACTTACTAACAAGAAAGTGAAGTTTCTTCATGAGAATTTGCAAAAGAGACAAAAGCTGATGCCTACAATAATATCCCTTAAGAATATAATAATACTTTCAAAAAATATGAAGTGAGATAAATACACGTTGAATTGAGTCCGTTGCTTAATTAAAATCTATTTCTATATTTTTACTGTGATTGTTTATAGAAATTTAGTGTTTAACAATGTCATTTCATTTGGTAATGTCATCGACGAGATAGCTCTTATACCCAAATTTGAAAGAGGGATATAGTATTATCTTGACCAATTTAAGCTTTTTTCCGTTTGGCTCCCACCCTACCATTGAGTCATTGACGGCTGTGGGGGGGGGAAAAAGAGAGACAACTAATGAAGGAAGTAATGAGTAAATTATACTTTTGCTTTAGTTTAAGAGCCGGCTTTAGCCGTTTATTTTTGCTTTCTTTTTTGTTTGTTTTCTATTGGGCTATTCTTTTTATCAGTTTTTTTTTTTACTTATGAACTTGTCACACTTCACTATTAGAATCATAGATATCTTGTGGATTCGAATAATATTTCAAGTTTAACCAAACGAATGATGTCACCTTATTATTGGTGAAAGCCAGCACTATGTCTGGTTCGATTAATTGATCTAACAATAGCAAACTGATTCTAGGCTATTCCTATTTTTACATGTGGTCGTGGCCTTCTTCATGTGTCCCATTGGTCCTATAATCATCCGTTTCAGTCCCTTCTTCAATAACTGTTATAGCAAATAGAGACACTTTTTCGATAAACAGGTACAGATAAAAAAACGTTAGTAGACGAACGATTCAAATTAAATGATGCCACGCAAAATAACTCCTCGATTCATCCATAATAGCAACCATGATAATTTGGCGATGCAATCATCGTTGACAAAAGGTATGATCGAGACTAACTGTTCGATGCCAAAAATAAATACATTTTCGCATTATAAACATCAACAGTGTCATATTCTTAAACTATACTTATTTTAATTTCAATTTAAAGACTCAACATATCTTTCAAATTCGAGAGTTAGTTTTCCCTAGCGTATGTGGTCTTGACCAGATCGATTGTTTTTTGTTATCTTCACCGAAAATGGTAATTTTGTCACCAAGAACGAAAATACCTATAAATGAGATAAACGTACTTATTAATCAGTCATGAAATTTACCATCAACAATCAATATGAAAAACTCATCAATTATTGGGAATGCTGATGCGTCTAATGTTGCCGTCGTGCATTACATCGCCCATGTACAAGTAATGGAAACATGGTTATGTTCGTAACAAAATATTTTGTCAGCCATTCTCTTTACTTTTACAACAACTTTTTCATTCATCTCAACAAAAATTTTAGCTGCTTATCTTAGTTTTCTTTTTGGCTGATTCTCTTTAAAATTATATAGTATACAAAAAAGGTTGGGTACTTCTGTTTTATTATATAGGGGATACATCAACAATTCAAATACTTTTCTTGACATAAACAATAGATAAAAATATTCAACCATTCAAATAAGTTTACTGGTTTAAAAATTAGTCTAAGAAACATAATAATAAAATTATGGAAAAGTAGAAAACTACCAACAATCTGTTGAAAGATTCTTTTTTCTTGCATGTTTTAATGGACTTATTTGCAACTCATAGATTTTGTAAATACGGATAATAATAAAAATATTGTTTTATTTAGAATTTTATCAGTAACATATATATATATATATATTATGATTTAATCCGCAACATATCACATAACCATTATTGTTTTACATAATCTTGATTAAATTATTATGATTCAACGTATCTTATATTGGTGTTGTTGAAAATAGTAAAATGAAAATTTAATCCGTATTAAAAATGTTAAATTAATGATATTTTAATTTTTTGGTAATATCAATTTCAAACATTTTTGTCATATACGCCGTCATGCAATATCACCGTATGTGTTATTTTTAAATATTTAATATGTTTAAATATCATAATTTAAAAATTTATTAAGTTGATATATATCATTATCATATTTTATATCGATTATGTGTGATGATTCTTATAGGTTTAATCTATTCAACTAAGAAACTGAATTAAACCACATACACACTTCAAATTTGGATGTTTGTTAAGTGAAACTTCATGCTCATTCGGTTTTAGATTCATTTTGATTTTATTTTTAATATGGCTCTGAATCATGCTATAAATATTTTAGCTGATATGGGGCGTTGAACACACACTTTTATATATTAATTGAGTAATATATATTTGTTTAAAAAATTAAAAGTAGAGTATATGGAGAAAAAAATAAAATTTTTATGATTTAAAACAATAACAAATAAAATCAAACAAAAATGACAAAATCTTCTAAAAGTGTCACAATTATTAACTGTGAGACATTAGATGGATATTTTAATTTTATAATTAATGTTAAAATCGTTTAATTATGTTTGGTTGGATATTAGAGAATTAATTGTAAAGTTGTTTGAAACGTGTATTTATAGAATTAATTTTATTCTACAAAATATTAACGTGTATTTATGAGTCAGGTAATAAAACGGGTAATGAGACGGGTAACGGACGCTCAAAAATTAAATTAATATCCGATACTCGATCATTATTCACGGATAATATAATTATTATACCTTTCACTCGACCCTAAAGCTACGGGTACCTTTTTTCAGGGCGGATACAAACCAAAAAATGGGTCGAATACGGGTATCGGTAGTAGTTTTCAGGCATACCTATTAGTAGTTTAATATGAATCAAAACTCACCATTTAGTACTATATTATATAATAGGTAAATGAATAATACAACATAAAAATATTATTAACAAATAATAAAATATATAAAAAAAAGTTTTTCCGCGGTAGTAGTGGGGGTGATAAGTCTCTATATATTTTCAATATTCTTGACAGGCCCTTGGATATACGTGTCAAAGGCCCAAGTAAATTGTCAATTTTTGTCTATTCACCGCATTAAAGTCTTAATTCTGCAATTCATTGAAGAAGCCCTTTTGCGTTCGTTTCTCCTCTATAGTCGATCTTCTTCAACCTTGGCTCTTGAGTCGGTCCGTCCATGGGGCTATGATCATCTTTCCCCAGCAACAGAGAGAAACGTTTTTATTAACTTGAGAGATGGATTCACTTCTTCTCGAAGATTTTGGGCAGAAGGTTGATTTGACCCGTCGGATTCGGGAGGTTTTGTTGAACTATCCGGAAGGAACCACCGTTCTTAAGGAGCTTATACAGAACGCTGATGACGCCGGAGCTACTAAAGTCCGTCTCTGTCTTGACCGCCGGGTTCACGGGTCGGGTTCTTTGTTATCTGACTCTTTGGCTCAGTGGCAAGGTCCTTCTTTGTTAGCTTACAATGATGCTGTTTTCACTGAGGAGGATTTTGTTAGTATCTCCAGAATTGGTGGGAGTGGCAAACATGGTCAGGCTTGGAAGACTGGTCGATTTGGGTATATTTTTTTTATTCCTTCCTCGTCTTATGAAGATAGCAATTGAATTCTTAAGTTTGAGTTTTAGTCAATGTCAGTGTGTCTCTTATTTGATGTTTTATATGATCCTTCTTTTCTGATGAATGTTCTGAATTTGATATTGTAGGGTTGGCTTCAATTCGGTATACCATTTGACTGATATACCTTCTTTTGTGAGTGGAAAATACGTGGTATTGTTTGATCCTCAAGGTGCTTATCTTCCAAATATTTCTGCAGCAAACCCAGGGAAGAGAATTGATTATGTTGGTTCTTCAGCTCTATCTCAGTATAAGGATCAGTTTCTTCCTTATTGTGCTTTTGGGTGTGACATGAAAACTCCTTTTCATGGTACTTTGTTCCGTTTCCCTTTGAGGAACCCAGAGCAAGCAGCTTCTAGTAGGCTTTCAAGGCAAGCCTATTTTGAAGATGACATTTCTTTGATGTTTGATCAACTTTTTGAGGAAGGCGTTTTCTCGTTGCTTTTTCTTAAATGTGTTTTATCTATTGAGATGTACACGTGGGATGATGGAGATTCAGAGCCCAAAAAGCTTTATTCATGTTCAGTCAGCTCACCAGATGATGATATTGTGTGGCATCGTCAGGCTGTTCTTAGACTGTCGAAGACATCTATTTCTGGAGACAGGGAGATGGATGCATTTACTCTTGAGTTTTTGAGTGAGTCTGAAAAGGGAAGCCAAAGTAAGCGGAGAACAGACAGGTTTTACATAGTTCAGACAATGGCATCAGCGTCCAGCAAAATTGGTTCGTTTGCTGCCACTGCATCCAAAGAATATGATATTCACTTGCTACCATGGGCCTCAGTTGCAGCATGCATATCAGATGATTTATCAGAGGTACTGTGCAATTTTAATTTTGCCTTTTTGCTATCTTGCCCATGTTGCAACTTTGTATACATTTTGGCAGTAATGGACATACAATTTCGTTTCTTTATTTGTTTTATCGTAATATACCTCCATCCTTGGGTATTCCATATATTACTTATCGTGTTAATACTCTATACTGCGAAGAAATTTATTTGTCACTGCTTTTAGATTGGATCTTGCATTCACTATGTCTTCATATGATTTTGACAGGATAATATCCTAAAGCTTGGGCATGCTTTCTGCTTTCTTCCCTTGCCTGTACGAACTGGACTAACAGTACAAGTCAACGGATACTTTGAGGTGTCATCAAATCGTCGTGGAATTTGGTATGGAGAAGACATGGACAGGAGTGGGAAAGTTCGTTCAGCCTGGAATAGGCTTCTCCTGGAAGATGTTGTAGCTCCCAGTTTTGCAAGATTGCTTCTTTGTTTGAGAGAAGTGCTTGATTCCAAGGATTCTTACTTCTCCTTGTGGCCAAGTGGATCTTTTGAAGCACCATGGAGCATATTAGTGGAACACATTTACAAAAATATCCGCGATGCTCCTGTGTTGTTTTCAGAACTTGACGGGGGGAAATGGGTGTCCCCTGTTGAGGCATACCTTCATGATGAGGAATACTCAGGGAGCAAAGAACTTGGTGATGCCTTATTGCTGCTTGAAATGCCTATCGTGTGCCTTCCAAGATCAGTTTTTGATATGCTTTTGAAACACCCTTCCTTTCTACTTCCGAAAGTGGTTACTCCAGATAGAGTGCGCAACTTCCTCAAAGAATGCAAAACCCTTTCAGCTTTGAAGAAATCTTTGAAGCTAGTATTATTGGAATATTGCTTGGATGATCTGACTGATGATAGTGTTTGCACACAAGCCAGGAACCTGAAACTGCTTCCATTAGCAAATGGTGACTTTGGCTTCTTTTCTAAAAGTACAGAAGGTGTCTCCTACTTTATTTGTGACGAATTGGAGCATTTGCTTTTACAGAAAGTTTATGACAGAGTCATTGATAGGAATATTCCTCCACCATTATATAGCAGACTTTTTGCCATTTCAGAGTCACGAACAGCAAATCTTGCAATTTTCAGTATCCATGACTTGCTTCAGTTATTTCCTAGGCTTGTACCTGCTGAGTGGAAACACAGAAGCAAGATTTCCTGGCATCCAGAATCCAACCGAGATCATCCATCTTCATCATGGTTTGTTCTCTTTTGGCAGTATCTTGACAAACAATGTCAGAGCCTATCATTATTCTGTGACTGGCCAATCTTGCCATCCACGTCTGGCTATTTGTATATAGCATCTCAGCAATCAAAATTGATCAATGCGGAGAAGCTTCCCAATGCCGTCAGAAATGTTTTAGAGAAGATTGGTAGCAAGATATTAAACAACAACTATAAAGTTGCACACTCAGACTTGTCCTCCTTTGTATCGGATGCAAGTTACACAGGTGTCTTAGAATCCGTTTTCGATACTGCTTCATCAGATATGGATGGTATACAAAATTTAATTTATGATTTGAATGCTCAAGAGAAGGATGAACTTCGGAGTTTTCTTTTGGATCCAAAATGGCACATAGGACATCAGATTGGCGACCTATACCTCAGTATCTGCAAGATTTTACCCATTTACCGTATGCATGGAGAAACTAGTGCTCAAGAATCCAATTTTTCTGATCTTGTTAATCCTCCTAAGTACTTACCTCCATTAGATGTGCCTGCCTGTCTTCTAGGATGTGAGTTTATTCTCTGTTGCCAAGGAAGCGAAGAAGATGTTTTGTCAAGATACTATGGCATTGGGAGAATGAGGAAAAGTAATTTCTACCGACATAATGTTTTCAACATAATTGACGTTTTGCAACCTGAGATTCGTGATCAGGTGATGATTTCTATTCTGCAGAATCTTCCACAACTGTGTCTGGAAGATAGATCCTTGAGGGAAGAATTGCAGAACCTAGAGTTTGTACCAACTGTAAATGGTCCTCTTAAACGCCCATCTGATTTACATGATCCTCGTAATGAAGAGTTATATGCTTTGTTGGAAGATTCAGATTGTTTCCCTGGTAGCGGATTTCAGGGATCTGCTATCTTGGACATGCTTCAAGGTTTGGGCCTTAAAACAACTGTTTCTCCTGAGACTATATTAGAGAGTGCACGATTGGTGGAGCGGTTGATGCACAAGGATCTGGAAAAGGCACATTCAAGGGGTAAAGTGCTTTTTTCATTTTTAGAAGTCAATGCTGTGAAGTGGCTGCCTGATCAGTCGAGTGAGGAGGATGGAGCTATAAACAGGATATTTTCAAGAGCTGCAACGGCTTTCAGACCACGATATCTGACATGTAACCTTGTCAAGTTCTGGACTGAACTTAAAATGATTTGCTGGTGCCCCGTTTTAGTGTCTGCTCCATTTCAAACTTTACCATGGCCAGTTGTGACATCTACTGTTGCTCCTCCGAAGCTTGTACGTCCAAAAACAGATATGTGGCTTGTATCTGCATCCATGAGGATACTGGATGGTGAATGTTCTTCGACAGCTCTTGCATATAACTTGGGATGGTTATCACATCCGGGAGGAAGTGCAATTGCGGCTCAGTTACTTGAACTTGGAAAGAACAATGACATTCTGATTGATCAGGTTCTTCGGCAGGAACTAGCTTTGGCAATGCCAAAGATATACTCAATTCTTGCAAGCTTACTAGGTTCAGATGAGATGGATATTGTTAAGGCTGTACTTGAAGGTAGTCGCTGGATCTGGGTAGGTGATGGATTTGCAACTTTGAGTGAGGTTGTTCTTGATGGCCCTCTTCATCTTGTTCCCTACGTTCGTGTCATACCTACCGACTTAGCTGTTTTTAGGAGACTTTTCGTGGAGCTTGGTGTCCGAGAATTTTTAACTCCATCTGATTATGCTGATGTTTTATGTAGAATAGCTGTAAGGAAAGGTTCTTCACCCCTTGATCCACAAGAAATCAGGGCAGCTGTGTTGATTGCGCAGCAGTTGGCTGAAGCGCAATTTCTTGACAAAGTCACACTCTATTTACCTGATGTTTCTGGTCGACTCTTCCCTTCAAGTGATTTGGTTTATAATGATGCGCCATGGTTGACTGCATCAGACAATTGTAACAGCTCGTTTAGTTCCGAGTCTACAATGCTATTGAATGCGAAAAGAACAATGCAAAAATTTGTCCACGGTAACATATCTAATGAGGTAGCGGAGAAGCTTGGTGTTCGCTCACTTCGTAGAGTCTTGCTGGCAGAAAGTGCTGATTCAATGAATTTTAGTTTATCTGGGGCAGCTGAGGCCTTTGGACAGCATGAGGCATTGACCACTAGACTTAAACACATACTAGAAATGTATGCTGATGGGCCTGGGATTCTTTTTGAGCTGGTCCAAAACGCAGAAGATGCAGGAGCGTCTGAGGTGACATTCCTTCTGGACAAGACTCATTACGGGACTTCTTCGCTCCTCTCTCCTGAAATGGCAGATTGGCAAGGCCCTGCTCTGTATTGTTTCAACAACTCGGTTTTTACTCAACAAGATATGTATGCAATTTCACGAATTGGTCAAGCAAGCAAACTTGAAAAACCTTTTGCGATAGGAAGGTTTGGGCTTGGATTTAATTGTGTTTATCATTTCACAGATATCCCGGGGTTTGTTTCTGGAGAAAACATTGTTATGTTTGATCCTCATGCCAATCATTTGCCTGGTATTTCTCCAACTCACCCAGGGTTGCGGATTAAATTTGCTGGAAGAAATATACTGGACCAGTTTCCTGATCAGTTTGCACCATTCTTGCATTTTGGTTGTGACTTAGAGCATACATTTCCAGGTACACTTTTCCGATTTCCTCTTAGAAACGCCAGTGTTGCCCCCAGAAGCCACATAAAGAAAGAAACATATGCTCCTGAAGATGTGCTATCCCTCTTCACTTCCTTTTCTGGTGTAGTTTCAGAAGCCTTAATTTTTCTGCGGAATGTGAAAACAGTATCGATTTTTACTAAGGAAGGAGCTGGTCATGAAATGCAGTTACTGCATCGTGTTTGCAAAGATTGCAATGTTGGGCAAGATACTGAAACAAAGCCATCTAGTCAAGTGTTTAGTCTTCTTGACGAAAATATTTCAGCTGGAATGAATAAAGAACAGTTGTTAAAAAAACTTAGCAACACTGTAGTTAAAGATCTCCCATATAAATGCCAGAAGATTGTGGTAACCGAGCAAGATTCATCTGGCTGTATCTCACATGGATGGATAACAGGTGAATGTCTGAATGCCGGGGTAAGTAAAAAGCACTCAAACCTTCCAGAAATGTCCCATAAGTTAATACCATGGGCTAGTGTTGCCGTGCTTATAAATTCTGTCAAGAGTGTTAATGTAGAGGACCTGGCTGCTAGCAATTCAGATATATTTGGGCCATCTGCTATTTCAATTCAGAATAGAAGAAATTTTGGGGGCCGTGCATTTTGCTTTCTGCCTCTACCTATAACTACTGGCCTCCCTGCGCATATTAATGCATATTTTGAGTTGTCTTCCAACAGGAGGGATCTTTGGTTTGGTAACGACATGGCAGGGGATGGAAAAGTACGCTCTGATTGGAATCTTTACTTGATCGAGGAAGTTGTTGTACCAGCCTATGGTCATTTGCTTGAAAAAATTGCATCTGAACTTGGTCCGTGTGATTTGTTCTTCTCTGTCTGGCCAGTAACTCTAGGAGCAGAACCTTGGGCATCCTTGATTCGGAAGCTCTACAGTTTTATTGCGAATAATGGTCTTCGTGTCTTATATACGAAAGCAAGAGGAGGGCAATGGATTTCAACTAAGCAAGCAATTTACCCTGATTTCAACTTTCCTAAGGCAGATGAGCTAGTTGATGTCCTTGCAGACGCTGGTCTCCCTGTCATTAATATCTCAAAGTCGGTTGCGGAAAGATTTGGCGAGGCCTGTTCATCCTTGCATTTTATGACACCCCAACTGTTAAGGACTCTGTTGACCCGGCGGAAACGTGAATTTAGGGATAGAAATGGCTTGGTCTTGGCATTAGAATACTGTCTTCTTGATTTAAAAGTTCCTTTTCAGGCGGATCTTCTTTACGATCTACCCTTGCTACCTCTTGCTGATGGTTCATTTACAACCTTTAAAAAGAATGGGACTGCTGAGAGAATCTTTTTCACAGAAGAGATTGGGTATAAACTTTTGAAGGATTCACTTCCTCACCAACTCGTAGACTGTGAAGTGCCGGAAAAAGTTTATAGTAAGTTATTAGCTGTAGCTCAAAGTGAAGAATCATGCATATGTCTTCTCTCTTGCAATATGCTTGAGAAGCTATTTTTTAAGCTACTGCCAACAGACTGGCATCTCTCAGAAAAGATACTTTGGACACCTGGCCAACGAGGACATCCGATAGTAGAATGGATAAGGGTGCTGTGGAGCTTTCTTAATTTATCTTGTGATGACCTCTCAATATTTTCTAAGTGGCCCATATTGCCAGTTGAAGATCGCTGTCTCATGCAACTTATTGTAAATTCAAATGTTATTCGAGATGATGGCTGGAGCGAGAACATGTCTTCATTATTACTGAAATGTGGATGCCGGTTCTTAAATCGTGAGCTTCCAGTGGAGCACCCACAGTTGGAAACATATGTTCAGCCACCAACAGCAACTGGAATTTTGAATGCACTTCTTGCAGTTTCTGGTGGGCAAGAAAAAATCAAGGGGATTTTCATTAATGTTTCAGAAGGTGAATTACATGAGCTTCGGAATTTTATTCTTCAGTCAAAGTGGTTCTCTGGTGGACATATGAATGAGGTCCACTTTGAGACCATCAAACATCTCCCCATATTTGAGTCATACAGAAACCGAAAACTTGTAAGTTTGAATTGTCCAGTTAAGTGGCTCAAACCTGATGGCATCAGGGAGGATCTGTTGGATGATAATTTTGTACGCTTGGACTCAGAGAGGGAGAGAACTATCTTCAAAAGATACTTAAAAATAAAAGAGCCCTCAAGAATGGAATTCTACAAAACTTGTGTACTTAATCGTATGTCTGAATTCCTTTCTCAACAAGAAGCTCTGTTGGCCATTTTGCATGATCTAAATGATCTGATTGTCGATGATGTTTTGCTTCAGTCTGCACTATCTACAACCCCTTTTGTTCTTGCAGCGAATGGATTATGGCAACAACCTTCCAGGTTTATCTATCTTTTACCTTTTACCTATTCTGATACATTAAATATGTTAAATAACAGACTTCAGCTACTACTTATCTTTGTTAGCATGTACACGCTTAATAAAGCAATCTGATATTAGCTATCTTTGTTGGCATTTACAGACTTTATCAAGCGAATGAGTATCTCTATAGTTGCCTTCTTATATTTTTCCTCTTTTCAGGCTTTATGATCCTCGTGTTCCTAGACTACAAGAGCTTCTACACAAAGAAGTCTATTTTCCTTCTGAGAAATTCTCAGATTCTAAGATCCTGGATGCTTTGGTTGGTCTTGGACTTAGAACAACTCTAGATTGTTCTACCTATGTGGATGCTGCTAAAAGTGTGTCAATTTTACATGACTCGGGAGATCTAGAAGCATCGAGATATGGAAGAAGACTATTATTCCATATCAAAAATATTTCTATCAAACTATCATCCAAGACAGGTGAAGCGAACTATGATGAATCACAAAATCTAATGTCCGTTACAAGCGAAGACTCACCTGATGGAGAAACATATCCTGAATATGATTCGGAGACTAGCTATCTTGGGAGCTTTCTCACTGAACAATTGGAGGATGAGTTTTGGTGTCAACTGAGGTCTATCCCATGGTGTCCTATTTGTCTTGATCCACCAATAGAAGGAATTCCATGGTTTGAATCTAGTAACTTGGTGGCATCTCCAGATAGAGTAAGGCCCAAGTCTCAGATGTTTTTGGTGTCTGCCACAATGCACTTACTGGATGGCGAGTGCCAGTCATCGTATCTACATCAGAAACTTGGGTGGATGGATTGCTTAACTATTGATATCCTGTGCAGACAACTAACTGAGATTTCAAAGTCCTATAAAGAACAAAAGTCTCGTTCCTCACTAAATCCTGATTTTGAGAGCATGATACAAGGCCAAATTCCTCTACTTTATACCAGACTACAAGAACTTGCTAGGGAAAATGAATTTCTTGCCCTTAAATCAGCACTAAGTGGTGTTCCATGGGTGTGGCTTGGGGATGATTTTGTCTCTGCAGATGTTCTTTCTTTTGATTCTCCGGTGAAGTTTACCCCTTACCTATATGTCGTCCCTTCAGAATTATCTGAATTTAAAGAATTGCTTCTAGAATTGGGTGTGAGACTTAGTTTTGATGCAGAAGATTATATGAACACTCTGCAGCACTTGCAGAATGATATAAAAGGATCACAGTTAACAGATGAGCAGATAAATTTTGTCCTTTGTGTTCTTGAAGCCATTGCAGACTGTTTCTCCGAGGCGTCATCAGATTGTGATAAAAATTCAGTGCTAGTTCCAGATTCTGCAGGATTTTTGGTCCCGTTAGAGGACCTTGTTTATAATGATGCACCATGGGTAGACAGCAGTTCTCTCTCTGGGAAAAGGTTTGTACATCCTAGCATCAACAACGACATGGCTAATAGATTGGGGATACAATCTCTTCGTTGCATCTCCTTAGTGGATAATGATATAACCCAGGATCTTCCTTGTATGGAGTTCACAAAGTTGAAGGAGCTTCTATCACTATATGGCAGCAAAGATTTCTTGTTGTTCGATCTTCTTGAGTTAGCTGATTGCTGCAGAGTTAAAAAGCTGCACTTCATTTATGACAAGAGAGAGCACTCTCGCAAGACCTTGCTGCAGCATAATTTAGGTAGTCAATGTTTGAGCTTATTACTAGCCTTTCGATTGATTCTGTTATCTCCTTTAAATTTTGAATTTTTTCCTAAGCTTGCCCTTTCAAATTTTGGAGAATGGCGTATGTATCTAAGGTGGATAAAATTTTCACTACCATAGAAGATCGTTTGAACTTTTATTAGATATTGTAGATTTATAGGGATATATACCTCGATCCTCTTATTAAACTGCTCTTTTTTTCAGGTGAATTTCAAGGACCTGCTCTAGTGGCCATTTTTGAAGGGGTTACATTGACCAGAGAGGAGGTGTGTAATCTTCAGCTTCTTTCACAATGGAGAGTTAAGGGTGAAACTCTCAACTATGGGTTGGGCCTTCTTAGCTGTTACTTCATGTGTGATCTACTGTCTATTGTTTCTGGTGGCTACTTTTACATGTTTGATCCCAAAGGAGCGACCCTTTCTGCATCCACGACTCAGGCTCCTGCTGCAAAAATGTTCTCTTTAATAGGTAAGAACTTCTGGTGTTTTTTTCCCACCTGTTTTCCCAATGGTAAAACGACATGAAAATAATTACTACCTCATGGTAGCCTATATCTTAAATGAGTCAGATTTATTCAGTAACGGGTCTCGATGGGGGTAAACCACCTCATCCTGATTTTTTTTTGGGTTCATTTTTCGTATCAGGGAGTGATCATACTTAGTTTTATTACATTTGTCTTTCTGTCCACCCCTCCTGTTTATGCATCTGTTCATATGTTTTAGCACTTCTTAATTTTGTAAAGCAGTCATTCACTTGGCTTGTTACTTCTTTATTAATTCCTATTGTTCCTTTAGGTACAAATTTGGTTGAGCGGTTCAGTGATCAATTCAGTCCCATGCTAATTGGTCAAGATAAGGCATGGTCATTGACAGATTCCACCATTATTCGGATGCCTTTATCAACTGAAGATGGTCTTGAGGCGGGCTTAGATAGAGTGAATCAAATATCTGACCGATTTCTGGAAAATGCCTCCAGAATCCTCATTTTCTTGAAGTCAGTTTTACAGGTATTATAAATTATAGCAACACCACCCTAGACATCATTGATTTTTTTTTTTTTTTTTTTTTTTGAAAAAATTGCAGTCAAATGCTATTAAAACTAAAAAATATATATATTGAAAAAGTATGGACTTGACACATTCTACCATGGTGTTGTTACGAACTGTTAAGTAGAGATTTTTTTTTGTTGTTGTTGTCAATTTCAGGTTTCATTTTCCACATGGGAGCAAGGGAATGCACAACCACATCAAGATTACACGCTGCATATTGATTCCGCGTCAGCTATCATGAGGAATCCCTTCGCGGAGAAAAAACAGAAAACGTTTCAACTCTCAAGACTTTTTAGTAGCTCAAACTCTGTTAAATCACAAATAATTGAGGTAAACCTACATATAGGGGAAAACAAACTTCTGGATCGATGGCTTGTGGTTCTCAGCAGGGGTTCTGGACAATCACAAAACATGGCTCGTGACAGGTACAAAGTCACTTACTATTACTTAACATAAAAGATTCTGGCAGTAACCTATATGCTTTGATGTTCATATCACCTTGAAAGCCATGTCAGAGAATAAAGCAATACCAATAATTGCTTTGAGATGTTTATTCTATTTTTCTACATTTAAGATATTACCAATTCTGATAAAAACCATGGGCAGCAAATAGATTTAGTTCATTGTTCATTGTGCAAAGAATTGGCATGTCACTGTTCAAACGAGTAAATAGAAACTAAATGCTTTATTGATGAACAAATAAAATAAAAAACCATTTACCCAAATCTACTGTGATGATTGTCTTAGAGGTTATCGTGTCTTTATTTGTTACTGAAATATTACATATTTGCAGGAAGTATCTAGCGTACAATTTGACACCTGTTGCCGGAGTTGCTGCACTTGTGTCTCGAAATGGTCGTCCGGTTGATGTCCATCCAGCCAGCCCCATAATGTCTCCTTTACCTTTGTCTGATAGTGTGAATCTACCTGTCACCATCCTTGGATGCTTCCTCATTCGGAATAATTGTGGTCGTTTTCTTTTCAAAAATCAAAATGAGAGATCTCTGTTGGAGCCACAGCTTGATGCTGGAGATAAATTGATTGATGCATGGAACAAAGAGTTAATGTCATGTGTACGTAATTCTTACATAGAAATAGTGGTGGAGATGGAAAGGCTAAGTCGAGAACATTCAAGCTCTTTAAGTGAGTCAAGTACAGCAGCACGTCAGATGGCCCTTTCTCTTAAAGCCTATGGTAATCAGTTGTATTCCTTCTGGCCAAGATCTAATCAACATGCTTTGCTTAGCTTACATGACGGTGCTATAGAAACAGAAGTGCTCAAAGCAGAGTGGGAATGCTTGGTTGAACAAGTTATAAGGCCGTTTTACGTTCGTGTTGCTGAACTTCCTCTGTGGCAACTTTACTCAGGAAGTTTGGTCAAGGCTGAAGAGGGTATGTTTCTTACACAACCTGGTAGTGAGGTTGCTGTTAATTTGCTTCCTGTTACAGTTTGCAGCTTTGTGAAGGAGCATTACCCTGTGTTTTCCGTGCCTTGGGAATTGTTGGCTGAAGTCCAGGCAGTAGGGATTCCAGTTCGAGAAGTCAAACCAAAGATGGTTCGTGTTCTTCTAAGGAAGTCATCTGCATCTATCGACCTTCGATCTGTTGATACTTTTATTGATGTACTTGAATATTGCCTATCAGATATTCAATTTGTTGAAGCACTTAACCCCGAAGTGGTTAACATGGATGAAGGAAACAGTACTTCTGCTTCAATTTCGACCGCTACTCAAGCCCAGGCTGGCTCTAGTGATGCTTTTGAAATGATGACGAGCCTAGGGAAGGCTTTGTTTGATTTTGGTAGAGTTGTTGTTGAAGATATTGGTCGTGCTGGAGATTCGATTAGTCAAAGAAATAGTAATGCTGACCCGAGGTTTCTACATGCAGTTAATGAACTTAAAGGATTACCATGCCCGACTGCAACAAATCATTTAACACGCTTGGGTACTTCTGAGCTATGGTTGGGAAACAAGGAGCAACAGGCACTGATGTTGCCTGTCTCTGCACGATTTATCCATCCAAAAGTGTTTGACAGATCGAGCTTGGCTGATATATTTTTGAAGTCTTCTGTTCAAGCAGTTTTAAAGTTGAGGAGCTGGTCTCTTCCTTTACTGGCCAGTAATATGAAATATCTTTTTCATGAACACTGGGTTAGTTATATCTCAAAATCAAATTCTATGCCATGGTTTTCATGGGAAAGTACATCCAGTTCTAGTGATGAAAGTGGGCCCTCGCCTGAATGGATACGGCTCTTTTGGAAGAACTTTAATGGATCAGCAGATGATCTCTCCCTCTTTTCGGACTGGCCTCTGATTCCTGCCTTCCTTGGCAGACCAATTTTATGCCGTGTAAGGGAAAGACACTTAATATTTTTTCCACCACCACCTTTGCAACCAATCTTTAGAAGTGGTACTGATATGGATCAGAGAGACAGTGATATATCCACAACATCGGTAAGTGATGCTTCGTTATCTGAGTTAATACAGCAATATGTTTCAGGCTTCGACTTAACAAAGAGCAAGCATCCTTGGCTGATGTTACTGCTAAACCAGTGCAATATACCTATTTGTGATACTGCATATATTGATTGTGCTGAGAGATGCAAGTGTCTGCCTTCACCTAACGTGTCACTTGGCCAAGCTATTGCCTCCAAGCTTGCTGAAAGCAAACGAGCTGGCTACATTGCTGATATCGCTTCCTTCCCAACATGTGGCCGTGATGAGCTTTTCGCCCTTTTCGCTAATGATTTCCCTTCAAGTGGTTCAAGATATCAAGCATATGAACGTGAAGTACTAAGTTCACTTCCTATATTTAAGACTGTCACTGGGTCCTATACGCATTTGCAAAGGCAAGGTTTGTGTATAATCTCTGGAGATTCCTTCCTTAAACCATATGATGAATGTTGCTTTTGCTATCTCCCAGATTCAGTTGAATGTCACTTTCTCCAAGCCCTTGGGGTCACTGTGTTGCATAATCATCAGACTTTAGTAAGGTTTGGGTTAGCTGGGTTTGACAGTAGATCTCAATCTGAACAAGAAGACATATTAAATTATGTATATGGAAATTGGCTAGATTTAGAGGCTGATTCTACTGTGATCGAAGCTCTTAGGGAGGCTAAATTTGTTAGAAATTCTGATGAATTTTCCTCCGAGCTGTCTAAGCCAAAAGACTTGTTTGATCCTTCTGATACATTACTAGTGTCGGTATTTTTCGGTGAAAGAAAACGGTTTCCTGGAGAAAGATTTTCATCAGAAGGCTGGCTTCGCATTCTACGGAAAGCTGGCCTTCGAACTGCAGCGGAAGCCGATGTCATACTTGAATGTGCCAAAAGGGTGGAAATTCTGGGTAACGAGCACCATAGATCTTCTGAAGAAGATGATTTTGAAACGGATCTTGCACATTCTGAGAAGGATGTTTCTGCTGAGTTATCAACATTAGCAGGATCTGTACTTGAAGCTATATTTTCAAACTTTGCTGGTTTGTACAGCACCGCATTCTGCAACACTCTTGGTCAGATTGCTTGCGTACCTGCTGAATCAGGGTTCCCAAGTCTTGGTGGCAGAAAAGGTGGCAAGAGAGTCCTTACACGTTACAGCGAAGCTGTTCTTATACGGGATTGGCCCCTTGCTTGGAGCTCTGTTCCTATTCTTTCAATTCAGAGATTCATTCCACCTGAATTTTCATGGACAGCATTTCGTCTAAGAAGTCCTCCGATCTTCTCGACTGTTCTTAAACACTTACAGGTAAGATTACTCGTCCTCTCTCTTTGATTATTTGTGTATTCTTTTCACGGACATGTGAAGAAAGAGGCGTGATTAAATGAATACTCCCAGGTAATTGGACGGAATGGTGGTGAAGACACTCTTGCTCACTGGCCCAATGATCCAGATGTGATGAACATTGATATTGCTTCTTGTGAAGTTTTGAAGTACCTTGAAATGGTATGGGGCTCCCTCACTTCTTCAGGTATGAATATTACTGAGCACTCAATTTACATTACTGAATTGAAGAAATGTGTAATCGGTTTGGCAGCTGTAAATTCCTACTCTGGCATAAGAACTTTAGTTTAAATACAAAATATCTAGAAAGAACGAAGAACCTTTTAACTGATAGGTGGTGTGAACAAATGCAGTAGCAACAGTTAAAACTAGTTCTCCATTGTTCGTGTCCAGCCTTTGCAAGCTGCAACAGTGGATTGCTCTAGAAAACAACAATGTATAACATTGTGAAATACTAATAACAGGAAAAACGGATTTATGTTTGCTGATGCATAGAAATATTTGGATATTTATGATACTAGGACTGCAGTAAGTGTTTTTTTTTTTTTTTTTTAATTATTATTGTGCTGAAATCTATAATGTTTTTTTTTTTACCCGGCTTTGTAATTTATATCATCCAGATATTTTGGAGTTGCAAAAGGTGGCCTTTTTACCAGCTGCAAATGGGACACGTTTGGTGGGAGCAAGCTCCCTTTTTGTTCGCCTACCAATCAATCTATCACCTTTTGCATTTGAACTTCCAAGTCCTTATCTACCTTTTCTGAAGATCCTTAAAGATTTAGGACTTAACGATGTGCTTTCAGTTGGTGGTGCAAAGGATATCCTCTCAAAATTACAAAAAGTATGTGGTTATCGGCGTTTGAACCCGAATGAGCTTCGCGCTGTGATGGAAATTCTTCATTTTCTCTGCGATGACATACATATGACAAACACACCCTATGTTTCCACTGTCAAATCAGATGTGATTGTCCCAGACGATGGTTGTAGGCTTGTTCACGCACAATCTTGTGTGTATGTTGATTGCTTTGGGTCACGCTATGTGAAATACATAGACACTGCAAGATTAAGACTTGTTCATCCACGGCTTTCGGAGAGGATCTGTCTGGATTTGGGTGTGAGAAAGCTTTCTGATGTTGTTATTGAGGTATGTGTGACATCCGTTTCTTTTTTTACCATCATGTCTTTCTTTTTCTTATATTTATTATGTGTGAAAATCAATATAATTGCTTCTTTACCTAGGAACTTGAAAATGCTGAACATATTCAAACCTTAGACAACATAGGGACTATATCACTCAAGGCTATCAGAAGGAAGTTGCAGAGCAAGTCGTTTCAAGATGCTTTATGGACTGTGAGCCGTCGTCAGACCACCACCGTGGATGACATATCTTTTGAGGTTGTGCAACATTCTCTTCAATCTGCTGCAGAGAAACTTAGTTTTGCCAAAAATATATATACTCGATTTCTTCTCCTGCCAAATTCCGTAGACGTTACCCTTGTGTCTAAGGAGTCCATGATTCCCGAATGGGAGAATGAATCGCGTCATCGAACAATGTATTTTATCAATCGTCACAGAACGTCTATCCTAGTTTCTGAACCGCCTGGATACATTTCTCTTATGGATGTCATGGCAACAGTGGTGAGCGAGGTTTTAGGCTTTCCAATTCCCCTGCCTATTGGATCTTTATTTTCATGTCCTGAGGGATCAGAAACTGGGATTGCCGCTTGCCTTAGACTATGCTCTTATTCTCTTACGAACCCCGGCATAGCTGATAGTTCTGTTGGCCAAGAGATAATGCCACAAGATGCTGTACAAGTACAACTTCACCCTCTGAGACCATTCTACAAAGGGGAGATCGTTGCTTGGAAAATCCAACAAGGAGACAAGCTGAGATATGGAAGGGTCCCAGAGGATGTTAGACCTTCTGCTGGCCAAGCCCTTTACAGGTTAAAGGTTGAAATGACACCTGGAGAGACTGGGTTATTACTTTCATCTCAAGTTTTCTCCTTCCGAGGCACAACAATTGAAAATGACGGTCCCTTGATTTTGCCTGAGGTGCTCCCTGCAGTATCTGATAACAAACGTCAAGAAATTTCAGAAAGTTCCAGAACTAACAAAACAAGTTCTAGCCAGGTTAGTTACTTTTTTTGTGAAACGTTGGATTTATGCTCCATTTTTGGTCTTGAATCTGTGATCGATATGATTCTAAGAGACAATTGCATACTGTTTATTCCTCCAAAATGTTTATCATCTTGTGATAGTTTGATCTTGAATCTGTGTTTTGGGGAAGATTGATTAGATTTGTTCTTTGTCACCTGCAGCCTGTGAATGAAATGCAGTATGGTCGAGTCACAGCTAAAGAATTGGTTGAGGCAGTACACGAGATGCTCTCTGCAGCTGGGATCAACATGGAACTAGAGAATCAATCTCTACTACTAAGAACCTTAACTCTTCAAGAAGAACTCGATGACTCTAAAGTTGCATTCTTACTTGAGCAGGTTCGATTACAATACAAGTCCTCCATACTTAAAACACACAAATTATTATGATCATAATGATTGGATTAGCTAAACATGTTTGTCTCTGGTGGTTCTTACAGGAGAGAGCAGAGGCTTCAATGAAAGAAGCAGAGACGGCGAAATCACAATGGATGTGTCAAATATGTCAGATGAAGGAGGTAGAGATTACTATAGTACCATGCGGACATGTCTTGTGTCGGGATTGTTCATCTTCAGTCTCTAGATGTCCCTTTTGTCGCCTTCAAGTCAATAGAACCATTCGTATCTTCCGACCGTAACTAACACTAATTAACCAGTTAGGCAATTAATTACCATAGGTTTTGTCTTTATGCAACAGTTTCTACTAATTTCATTGACATCTTGTATATATATAATTTTTTTTTTCCGATTAAATTTGAAGTATATAAAACAGTTTTTGAAGCTGCATCTGCACCATTATTCGATCCCAAATTGACGACTTAATTTTGTTTAATTAACAGTAAAAATTTTTGCTCTGTTTTCAAATACATTAGAACTAAGGTAAGAATAAACTACCAATCATATAACGACACGTAGACGTTAGATAACCACCACTCAGATAAAGAAAAGGATATGTGTTACGCAGAGGCGGGAGAGAGAGTGAGTCGAACACATCAATGGCGTCTCTGCAACTCTGCGATGGCTATCTCCTCTTCAAACCCACTGCTTCTCCTCGATTGCTTTCTCAACGCATCTCTCACCGCCTCATCCCTAAAGCCTCCGCTTCTCCTCCTCCATCGTCATCATCTTCTTCTTCCTCATTGTCTTTCAGCCGGCGGGAGCTTTTGTACCAATCGGCGGCAGTATCACTCTCCCTTTCTTCCGTTGTCGGACCAGTAAAAGAAGCGAAAGCTGATGAACAGTTATCCGAATGGGAAAGAGTGTTTCTCCCAATCGATCCCGGCGTTGTTCTTCTCGACATTGCTTTCGTCCCCGATGAACCTAGCCGCGGTAACTTCCTTTGTTTATTTTCCAATCTTCCATTAGTCATTTTCGGAAGTTTTCAGTTGCTGATTTCATGGTAGAAAAATGTCAATTAGGGTTTTTATTGGGAACGAGACAGACTCTGTTAGAGACTAAAGACGGTGGAAACACTTGGAATCCACGCTCGATACCTTCAGCTGAAGAGGAAGATTTCAATTACAGATTCAATTCGATTAGCTTTAAAGGTAAAGAAGGATGGATCATTGGCAAGCCTGCTATCTTGTTGTATACTGCTGATGCTGGTGAGAATTGGGATAGGATTCCTCTTAGTTCTCAGCTTCCTGGAGATATGGTATTATTATTATTATTAGCTCGTTTCCTTACTTTGGTGTCTCTTATGGTTTTGTATTTGCCTATGAGAATGTGTTAAGCTTTTCTTTTTTGTGTGTGGTTACAATGTGGTTGTAGGTGTTTATAGAGGCGACATCAGATAAGAGCGCAGAGATGGTCACTGATGAAGGTGCTATTTATGTTACTTCAAACAAGGGATATAACTGGAAAGCTGCTATTCAGGAAACTGTTTCAGCTACCTTGAACAGGTTCATTACCTTTCTTTATTGATGGCAAATCTTATATGTAGTCATGGAAGTTAAGCGTAGTTTTTGATGAATTGACATTCTGTTTCCCTTCATTAGAGACCCAAAGTAGAGACCCTAATTCAGTTTATCCAATGGTCTTACAGAACAGTATCCAGTGGAATCAGTGGTGCTAGTTACTACACGGGAACTTTCAGTGCAGTTAATCGTTCACCAGAAGGAAAGTATGTTGCTGTTTCGAGCCGTGGTAACTTCTTTCTAACATGGGAGCCTGGGCAGGTGAGCCTTTTATTATGGCTAATGCAGCATTTATCATGTGGTTTGCTGTTGAACTTTTAGTCCTTTTTTTATGACGTTGCTAGGTGAAGTAGTAGCACTTGCGTAGGCTCAGTGTTACGGCTGATTTTGGTTTGATTATTTAGCACCAACGGAATAAACGTAAAGAAGAGTATAGCTAAAAATTACTGCTTAGAGTAAGTACTGTGTTTAGGTAGACGGTAACATGTGTCTTACAAGGGATAACCAATCCCTCTCTTTGTTCTTGTGTGTGGTTTGGTTGCTCTAAAAGTTATCAATTACCATAGTATTGGTACATTGCAGCCTTACTGGCAACCACACAATAGAGCTGTTGCCAGAAGAATCCAGAACATGGGATGGAGAGCTGATGGTGGTCTTTGGCTTCTTGTTCGTGGTGGAGGACTTTATCTTAGCAAAGGCACTGGGGTAAGTATTGCAGCAACAAGACTCTAGTCATTTGTTTCATACCTCCTAACAAAGCTCATTTTTGAGATTTACTTGCGAGTTTCTGGGTTTTATGCCACTTAGAGGATGAAACCAAACCCAGCCATGAACTAGAAAACACAGTTTCCTTGTGATCTGAAATATCTTCCAAAGTTCTCAAAATACATCTGACTTTGATCTCCACTGTTTTAATTGCTCAGATCTCAGAGGAGTTTGATGAAGTTCCAGTACAAAGCCGTGGCTTTGGCATTCTAGATGTTGGGTATCGCTCAGAGGTACATGAGTTTACTCGATTTTCACTCAAATCTTTACATTCAACTTTTGGATATTTACACCATTTGTTGGTTGGGGTATTTGCAGGAAGAAGCATGGGCAGCAGGAGGCAGTGGCATTCTACTGAGAACAAGAAATGGAGGCAAGTCATGGAACCGAGACAAAGCTGCTGATAACATCGCAGCTAACCTTTACGCGGTCAAGTAAGTCTAATCAAACATGGAAACCACAGTCTTTTAAATCCTTAAGCACAAACAAACAAACAAAAGCTAATGAGTTTCCAAATTCGTTTCTGTTAAATTTTGCAAGATTTGTGGATGACAAGAAAGGTTTTGTGCTTGGCAACGATGGAGTCTTGCTCCGATATGTTGGATGAAAAAAAAAGTGGCAGTTGAAATGGTTTTGTTTCAAACATCTTCTCTCTGTAAAGCCTTTTTAACTGCGTTTTGATACTACATACAATACAATATTGTATACATTCCTCTTGATATTTGACTGGTAGTTGAATTTGGATATGGATCTAATCTCTGTCGATAATAAATTATAGTATTCAGCGAAGACAATTTTTGTATTGTATTGTAAGTAGGTAACGAAGAATAAAGATGACAAGAAACTATCTCCCGCTCGCCTACATTATCCAGTACTACTATGATAATTCATTAATATCATAAGAAAAACATAAAATCAATAAATGTGGTAGTAGTAGAATTGTATATATGTTTTCACTTTGTTTTGTATGAGAATTTTTTATAAATGTAAAAGTTTCAGTTCGTTTTATGATTTTTTTTGTTTGTTTTTTTAATCTGGTTGTTGATAAGCTGTAACGCGGTTTTAGTTTCGAATATATTTATACTAATAATTAAAAATAATTAAAAAAAGATATTAATAATTCAGCGTCGTTCCGGTGGAGACGAGAGGGGAGAAGAGAAGAGATCTCTCTTTCGTTCGTTTATTCCCCGCCGGAAAATCCGGTGAGAAAAAAAAGTTACATCGAGAGGAGCCTACGAGAAAATTCCTTCCTTTCACTGAGTTTTCACCTCCTTCTCTCCTTCAATCTCTCTCATCGTCACATCCTCGTTTCTCGTTTTCCTCTTCGATATTACCGGAAGAATTTTTGATCAGATCTCTAATTATTATTAGATTTGTTATCAGAGCAATGCTCACGGATCGAGGGAGGCGCGTTTCTATTTGCAATACGAGTTTTGAATTCAGCAATAGAAAATTTCGTGGTGATTTTAATGGTTACGGATTCGTAGATCTCTCTGAAGGTTGCCGTGATTGGAGTCCTTCTAGAAGATCATCATCATCATCATCATCTGTTTCGAAGATTCTGCGTATCACGTCACCTACCTCGTCTCCACCTTCTTCTTCTTCCCCTCCTACCGGCGCTGGTTATATCGAACACGAGGTCTCCAAGTTGGATACTCTCGCTGGCATTGCCATCAAATACGGCGTTGAGGTATTATAGTTTAGAAAGCTGAATCTGTTTTTTCATTTTTTTTTTTTTTTGGGGCTTGTGTGTGTTTTAATTAAGTGTGGTGATTTCAGGTTGCAGATATTACGAAGCTGAATGGGCTTGTTACTGATCTTCAGATGTTTGCTCTCAAGTCTCTCCGGATACCATTGCCTGGGAGACATCCTCCTTCCCCCTGCTTATCTAACGGCTCTCTTAATCTTGGGTATTTTCTTTAGCCTCTTCATCCTCTCTTCTTGGTATCTTAGTATAAGGTTTTTGCAGAACTTGAGCTGTTTACATTAGATTACCTGTAAGTTGTGCTGTTGTGCGTTTACCAAGTTCATTATTAAGAAACTTAGACCACGTTAGCAACAAGTCTTCATAAGATCAGGAAAATGCTAAGTGAGGGTTGTTTATACTCTGGATAATGCTTATGGAGCGATGATATCAAACCAAGATGGGTACAGCTTGTCCCTTGTAAAAGTAAAAGAACCGTTTTGACGTTTTAAAATGATCATGATCATAGTCTAGTGATTTGTTTGCGTTAAAAGGACATCCACATATCAAAGTTATGATATCACCATGACTGATATATGAAGTCTTCTTGCAGAGAGGGGTGTTCCGAGCAAGCTTCATCGTCAGCAAGCAATGGCAACCACCAAGACGTATTATTTGACTCCTTCCAGTCTTTGAAATTGAAGCCTTCAGAAAAGAAGGTGTCTCCAGCCATGAACTCCTTGCAAGGATACTATGGATTGAAACCAAAAAACAGAAGAGCTTCTGAAGGTTTTGATATGGCTGTGTACAAGAAGAAAGACAATGATCACTACCTCACTCCTTTCCCAGCCACCAATACTCCCTTAAGTCACCACAGAAAATCGAGAAGCTTGGTAGATGCAGTCCTCGCCGAGGTCAACCAATCACCCAACTATTTAAAGGCAGGAGGAGGAGGAGGAGGAGGAGAAGTGAATTCTGATAAGCTAATGACAAGACGCCAAAAATCTGAAGCCGATTTTAATTCACGAGCTCCAGAACTGCTTTTGAAAGAGGATAACAGAAGCTGCAGCAGTGGCGGCTTTTCTGCAATAGCTGGCAAAGGTTTAGCACTGAGATCCAAAGCATCAAGCAGAACTAACTTATCAGCATATACTGACACCGGTAATGTTAACTCCACACCCATCAATTTAATGGATGCTCCTGTGGGAGACAGCTTCTCCAGCGTGAGGAAATCGTTTAGCGCCTCTAGTCTCCAAGAACCGAACTGTAACAGCAACGGTTCATCGCTATGGCCAACCTCCAAGTGGACCCTGAAACCTGATTTACTCACACAAGCAGCCATGGCGAGTTCTATTTTTGATGGATTGCCTAAGCCTTTAACTGGTAGGAGAATCAAGAAGGCTGTGGACTAAGGTTAGTTAGGTTCCCGTCCGTCTTGACTGTCCACTCCAAAAGCTAAAGAAGTCGATACCTATTTAGATTGGGAAGTAAATAGAAGTAAAAAGTGTATTATTATTGCATTTCATTTATCAAAAACCAATAATGTAATAATAGGTAGTGAAAGTGAGAGTCAAATTAGACAATAATTTTTGTTGGAATTCAAAAGATTACAAACATTATGATTTGTTGTATGTTAGATGAATAATGGAATACCAGAACATTCAACCTATTTATTTGATACAAAAAAAATTTGTCTGTATAATTTTGCAGAATGATCATAAAAATTGGTTTTAGTATATTAAGTATTGCTAGTTTTTACAATTTTAACTGGTTTGGTGACGGTGTTATAATTGATGTGTCAATGTAACAACTGAAATAATTACTTTTTCTAATAAAGAAAAAGAAAAAAAAAATCGAAAAAAAGAAGAGTGCATTTACTAATAAATCTGAAATCCCTAAAGCTCTCGAGTCGAGTTTCATTTCACGAGCAATTTCACTCTCCCTCCCCGAACAAACTTAGAGCTCCGATGATGAGGGGTCTCGTTTCGAGCGCCAAGAGGCTATCAACTCCATCGTCCATGGCGACAAGCATCGCCACTGCTAGAAGGAGCTACAGTCTGATTCCGATGGTTATCGAGCACTCATCGCGAGGAGAGAGAGCTTACGACATCTTCTCTCGATTGCTCAAGGAGCGTATCATCTGCATCAACGGTCCCATTAATGACGATACCTCTCACGTCGTCGTCGCTCAGCTTCTCTACCTCGAGTCTGAGAATCCTTCCAAGCCGATCCATATGTATCTCAATTCACCTGGCGGCCATGTCACCGCCGGTACGCTTCAGCTTTCCGTTTACCTTTTAATCTTTCGATTCGTCGTAATTGTGAGTAGTGTGATTGGGAATCAGATTGTTGGATGCCATGGCTTTGTCAATGCTCTCTTACTTAGTAGTAGTATAGTAGAATAGTTAATACTTGTTCCTATGTGGATTTGGGTATTTATCTAGGGTTAGTCACATCACTTGATTACTCCAATGAGGTTGCTGAAATGTATGAGTCTGGTTTGTGATGACGAGTTAACACTTTTTCAATTTCAGATTTTGTTTGTTGTGTGTCTTTTGATCGTTCTTTTATCATTGTTTCTAATGTGTCTTGTGAGTCTGTGGCTCAGTTTTTAATCTTTTTCTTTGGTACAGGTCTTGCAATTTATGATACTATGCAGTACATTCGTTCTCCGATAAGCACGATTTGTTTAGGTCAGGCTGCATCAATGGCTTCTCTTCTCTTGGCAGCGGGTGCCAAGGGGCAAAGGCGGTCGCTCCCAAATGCAACTGTTATGATTCATCAGCCTTCTGGAGGTTATAGTGGACAGGCGAAGGATATAACGATTCACACGAAACAGATTGTTCGTGTGTGGGATGCGTTAAATGAACTGTATGTCAAACACACGGGTCAACCTCTTGACGTGGTTGCAAAGAACATGGATAGGGATCATTTCATGACTCCTGCAGAGGCAAAGGCGTTTGGAATAATCGATGAAGTAATTGATGAAAGACCATTGGAGTTGGTGAAAGATGCTGTTGGAAATGAAAGCAAAGATAAGAGTTCAAGTTAGGAAGTAACTGGTAATCAAAAAGTAATAAATTTTCTTCTTTTCCTCTACCTGTTTTTGCTTTGCTCCAGTTAGATTTCCTTGGATGAATTTATGGTCTGAGGGCATGATCTCTCAAACTGTTTTTATTCTTTCATATATCAATCATGACTATATTTCAGAACTCTTTTCCTTGCATGTTTTACAGAGTCTTCATATCTGATTCAGTAAAATGAGTATTGGGTTAAAGAGCGGTTTTGTGTCTTAATTCCATGCATGCATTGCAAATCGTAGATTATAAGCACATTCGTTTAAACTAACTAGAAAGTCTAGGTATGATGTTGAGTTTCAGAAATCACAGTCCTAGTTGATTTACTTATGTTAGATGCTTTGGTTTACTGTTCTTTATGCTCTTGATCAATATTCTTCGGTGTCATGGTTGGAGAACCTGATGTAATTCTGAATGGCAACTTATTTATAGTTAGAACTTAGAACACCATCAGATGCTTTTGTGGTAACACCATTGGTATATGATTATGCTATGGAAAATTAGGGACATTCTTAAGAGTTAAGATCTATATGGCAAGTCTCTTATATTATCTGTATTCTGTAAGGATGAGTCTTACTTTTTTATGTGGTGGTTTTGTACTTTTGTTGCTAGTTTCTTTAATTGGGGAAAATGGAAAATTAACATAATATATTCTATATTGTTACTTATATTTAAAGTGGCAACGTGAAAGAAAGTGTTGATAATAATAAAAGAAAAAGGGGAAATATACCTGTTTAACCAATAAATGTCGTAATATAAACTTAGGACTTAGGATTAGTGAGATTAAGAAAATATAGATTAAAAAGTAAATTGGAGAAGAAAGAAAAGAAAACTTTTGTTCGATTTCGATCTACGCTTTGTTAAAAAAAAAAAAAAAAGAAAGGGGAAAAAACGCCGACAACAGTAACCAAGAGTTCTATCTCTCACAAAAACTTCTTCGCAAGTTTTCACCTTTCAGCCCTAACCCCATCGTATCCCTCTCGCGACCGCCTCAATCAATCTTTCTCTTGATCGCTCTCGCTCTTTCTCTATCTCTCGCTACGTCTCTGTTACTCCCTTCGTGATCCGTAAGGTGTGTCTCCGCTGCCCACATCAATCAGCGAGGTTCTTCCGGTGGAATTATCCTCGGATATCAATCTGAGATTCTAATTGGGTATCTGGGTTGGCTTGGATTCCACAATTCTCCTCGGTGTTCCCGTTTTGCATTCAAAATTAGGGTTTATAGAGGTCTCGCCTATGGCTCCTGGGCGTAAAAGAGGAGGGAGCAAGACCAAGGCCAAGGGGCAGTTGATTCTCGGTGATCTGGTTCTTGCCAAAGTCAAAGGCTTCCCTGCTTGGCCTGCCAAGGTGCGTTCTGATTCCTGAATTCGCTTTTTATTCATTCTTCTTCACTGATTTTTGTTTTTCTTTGTTTTGGCTTCTTGTCTCTCTAATTCATCCTCATATAGTCCTTATGTCCATAGTCATCATCTTTTTTTTTTTTGTTGGGTCTTCTGTTTTCAATTGTTAGGAATTTCAGTATCTTATGATGGGACACATTCACTTTATGGATTTTTTTTGGTTGTCTGTTTATTTTGGTGATGTATAGTTGAAGTTCCGTATGTTTATGAGCTCTAGTGTTCTCTTTCTTTTGTTGAGAGCCTTACATTCATGATTAGGCTGGTTTAAGATTTACCTGATTTATAGTTTCTTGAGATTGAGCCGGATTTAAAGTCAGTTAAATCATCTCTCTAGTTACGCGATCAGATTCCACTGTTGAATTATGAAAAAAAACATATGTTTAATCATCTCGATAAATAGTGAGCATCAGAATCTAGTTTAGTTAATCTCTCTTGTGATGTGATTTGGTTTTGAGTTTCAGGTCAGCCGGCCTGAAGATTGGAACCGTGCGCCAGACCCAAAGAAGCACTTTGTTCAGTTCTTTGGAACAGAGGAAATGTAAGCTAATCTCGTATATGTATCCTTATTTTCAGTTAGTTGAGACATAGTATTCTTAAATTCTGGTACCTTATCATCCAGAAAGGTATATTAACTTTAGTTGAATATATTATGTTGCTGAAATTAGGCAGTAGTAGATTTCAATTGTCAGGTGTTTTGATTGCATTTTCTTTTTTGGCTGACTAATTCTTTGGAGTTGATCATTGACCAAGTTATATTCCTTTACTGCAGAGCTTTTGTTGCGCCGCCTGATATCCAAGCTTTTACTAGTGAGGCAAAGACCAAGCTATTAGCAAGATGTCAAGGTAAAACAGTCAAGTACTTTGCACAAGCTGTAAAGGATATCTGCACTGCGTTTGAAAAGTTGCAGAATCACAACTCGAATGTTTTGGGCAATGAGGATCCTCTGGATGCTGCTGAGACTAGTTTGACAAAAGATGAGATAGTGGATGGAACAGATCATACAGTCACTGAGTCTGATGAAACTGATAACGCTGATTCTAGGGTGGATCCTTGCTTCCCTAAAGTAAATAAGGATAATGGTGAAGACACAAAGGCTGAGATAGGGAAGCGAGATTCATCGTCATTTCTGGAATCAAAGATTTCAAGCACATCCTCTGGTAGCGAGTCACTGGAGCATGGTTCAGATGACCCTAAAATAAAGAAAGAAGATTTTGATAAAGGAACTGACGCTAATGCAGGCATTGAACATTTTGGTAATGGCCAAAAGAAGCTGGCCAACGGTAAGAGTATTAAGAAGGTAGCAGGTGGCTCTGTTATAAAAGATGAAGATACAGTTCACAGAGACAAAAGCAAAAAATCACATGTACCTGGTGGTCGAGCTGCCAGTGGTAGCTCTGATTCCAAAAAGTCCAAAGGTCTGTTGACAGAGAAATCTAGCTCCAAAGTGTCTGCTGGCAAGCATGAAAATTCACCTGGCTTCAAGGGTGGGATTTCCGGAAAGAAAAGAAAGCTTGAAACTGAATTAGGAAAGCCTGCACCTAGAGTAGATGGAAGCTCCCGAGCTGCTAAAAAGCAGCGATTTGAAAGTGCGAATGATAAAGAAAAGTGTGCAATTGATGATGAATCTGATTTTACTGGGATTAATAAGCGTGAAATTGTTTTAGGATTAAGTGCCAGCGGTGGAAATTTACAATATGTTAAAGAAGTAGTTGCATATACAAAGCGCCGGAGACAAACAATGGAGAACGCTACCTCTCCTTCTTTTTCTGGGTCTCGTGATAAATCTCGGAAAGGTCATCTGGAACAGAAAGACCATTCCTCCCCTGTTAGTAATGTTAAGGTTCCAGCTCCACAGTCGCTGAAAAAACGGAGGGCTGTTTGTATCTATGACGAAGACGATGATGAAGATCCAAAAACCCCATTACATGGAAGACCAGCCATTGTTCCGAAAACAGCATCAGTCTTGACTGATGGTCATAAAAGTGCTAACGTGGGTCATGGCACTTCTACTAAAGCTAAGATATCTGCTGGATCTACAGAGAGTACTGAAGTAAGGAAATTCCCTCTGCGTAAACATTGTGAGGATGCACCACGTGGATTACCAGGTTATGCGGCGAATTCTACTAAAAGCTTACCCATGGTAAAACCCATCAATGAGTTGCAGCCGAAGGATGTCAAGCGTTCTCCGAAGATGTCCCCTCAGCAGGTTTTAACCAACAAGGACGTTGCAGGACAACAAAAAGTTGCAAAATCATCTGTGAAGGTTTCTACATTTGTGGTGGCAAAGAAGCCTCAAAGTGAATCTTGTAAGGAGGCACTTACGGGATCTGATAAAGTAAGCTCTTCTCAGTCTCAGCCAGCAAATCAGAGACACAAATCAGCTTCAGTTGAAGAGAGGCCAACAGTGGTTTCAAAAGCTGCATTTCGTGCGAATGACGCTGGTGTTTCAAGAGACACGTCTGAGGACTTGTCTGATGGCAAGTATGTCACATTCTATATGTCATCTTTTTGTGTTAATGCCGGCTTGCTTATAATTTTTTTAATTTTTTAATTTTTTTTTTGCAGCCTTGACGTCAATCGAGAAAAGTGGAGTGCTACATTTATCAGTGCAAAGACCCCAGATTCGGCTGCATCTATGAAGGATTTAATTGCAGCGGCACAGGCGAAAAGAAAACTAGCACATTCACATAATTCAGTGTTTGGGAATTTGAACCCTAGTTTCTTAAGCATCAGTGATACACAGATGAGGAGCCATAGCCCGTTGGTTCAGAATGCTTCAGTATCTGCTGCCATCGCAATGCCGTTAGTTGTTCAAGGACATCAACAAGATTCTTCTCCATCAAATCATGGGCAGAAGTCCTCATCAATAAATCAGATTGAGACTGATGATAATGACGAGAGAAGACTTAGTTCAGGACATAGGTCAGTTGGAGGTTCACTTAGTGGTGGCACTGAGGCTGCTGTTTCTCGAGATGCCTTTGAAGGCATGTTGGAGACCTTATCAAGAACTAGGGAAAGTATTGGACGAGCAACTCGCCTAGCAATTGATTGTGCCAAATATGGGCTTGCTAGTGAGGTAAGATGTTTGGTTGGTTTTCATTAAGTTTTTTCTTAAGGCTGACAACAAACTTAATGTCAGGCTGCACACATAAAATCAATTGTTAGAGATGGTGTGTAACATTGTTCATAGAATAGTTGCTTTAACTGGGAAATTTTGTTTATGTTTTTTATCTAGGTGGTGGAACTTCTCATACGAAAGTTGGAAAGTGAATCTCACTTCCATCGTAAAGTTGACTTGTTCTTCCTCGTTGACTCTATCACCCAACATTCGCACAGCCAAAAAGGTGAGGGTTCCGTTTGAGGATGCAATACCTGTTATCAAATTATTACATCCCTGAAATGCTTATGGTATTTAAATTTTGTTCTTTATTGTTTTAAACAGCTTTCAAATAGATTATTCTGATGCTTGTGAATTCTTTTTCTAGGTGTTGCTGGTGCTTCTTACGTTCCTACTGTGCAAGCTGCTTTGCCACGTCTTTTACGTGCCGCTGCTCCTCCAGGGACTGGTGCTAGTGATAATCGTCGTAAATGTCTGAAGGTACTTTTACTATTTGCTTGTTTCTAGGTTATCCTTATATCTTTTTAGGTTGGAGTCAGTGACCTCTTTGCTTTTTCAGGTTCTGAAGTTGTGGCTTGAAAGGAAAGTTTTCCCCGAATCTCTTCTGCGACGTTATATTGATGATATTAGAGCTTCTGGTGATGATGCAACAGTTGGGTTTTCCCTGCGACGTCCTTCTAGATCTGAGCGTGCTGTAGATGATCCTCTCAGGGAAATGGAAGGGATGCTTGTCGATGAGTATGGCAGGTATGCTAAACGACTGTCTTGCTTAGTAGTGTATTTTCCGGATTTTTTACATACTAATGACAAAATAACAAGGATAGTCAGGAAAATTTATATCACTGAAGAGTTGTTAGAGATGCGTTTGGTGCTATTCAGTAGAGTGGTTATGAACTTATGTGCCATTTTTTTTTTTGCAGCAATGCAACGTTTCATCTGCCTGGGTTTTTTTCTTCTCATAATTTTGAAGATGATGAAGAAGATGACGATCTTCCAACAGGAGAAAAAATAAAAAACACATCTGATGTGGAACGTTTCAATGCTTTAGATGATTTGGAAGTACATGATACTTTGAGTGATAAATCCCATCGAGTTTTGGAGGATGTAGATCGTGAACTTGAAATGGAAGATGTATCTGGTCAGCAGAAAGATGTAGCACATTCCTCGTTCTGTGAGAATGAGACAAAAGAGCAGTCACAGGATGTTATGGAACCGGTTGCACAGAAATCTACCGAGGTCCCTCCTCTTCCAGAGGGATCTCCCCCGCTACCTCATGAATCACCTCCGTCTCTCCCTCCTTTACCACCTTCTCCCCCACCTCCATCACCGCCTCTTCCACCTTCACCTCCACCTCCATTACTGCCACCACCGTCTCCCGCAGTGCAGTTTCCACCTCCACCACCACCCCCCCTTTCACCCCCACCTTCACCGCCGCCTCCACCTTCACTGCCGCCTCCACCTCTACCACCACCGCCTTCACAATCTACAGCTTTACCACCATCACTAACAACTCAACCATCTTTAGGTAGCCATCATCAGTTACCACTTCAACCTGGATTTCCTCCCCCAGCATATCCATTATCACATCAAACATACCCAGGATCTGTGCAGCAAGACCGCTGTAGCATTTTCACTGTAAGTTCTTTGATTTATTCTGTTTGATGTTACTCATGATTCCTTAATATATATGCATTGTTTATTATTATTTCTCAACTCCTGGGCATCATGTGCAGGGTGATCAAATTGTCCAAGGGCCAGGAAGTTCTTCACGTAGAAGTCATGTTGAGGGGGCTGGACAAACCGAATTTTTTGTGCAGCAGTCATCTAGTTTTTCACCAGCAGGAGTGTGCAGTTCCAGGGAACCTTCGTCATTTACTTCCTCCAGACAACTAGAATTTGGGAGCAGCGATGTGCTTTTTAATTCTGAAGTTTCTTCACAGAGCCAACGGTTTCAGCCGAGCAACACTCTGTCCCAAAGACCTATGGTTAGGCTGCCTTCAGCACCGTCCAGTCATTTTTCGTATCCGAGCCATGTTCAATCACAATCCCAGCATTCCTACACTCATCCATACTCTTTCCCACCTCAACATGATGATGGACGGCGATACAGAAATGAGGAACCATGGCGGATATCTTCAAGTGGACATCATACAGAAAGTCAGAGTGGTGCCTGGAGACATGGAAGAAATTCACATCCAGGCCTTCCTAGAGTTACAGACAGTATGTAGATGCTTGAATCCTTATTGATCCTTTAGCTTTTGAGTTTTATAACTTACATGATTGCTTGTGATTACTGTGATACATATATATTGATTATTGTTTTCCAGCATGTCTGTTTGTGTAATGACTTACTTCCTTGCAATTGATGGTCTTGTTTGCAATTCCTTAGGTTTCTTCCGGCCAGTTCCAGAACGTCCACCTTCAGGGAGCTATCAGCCTTCTGCTACTAGTAACTTACAAGCTGCCCCTGCAATGCCAGGTGAGACTATCTCAGTCAAAGCATCTATTTGTAAACTCTCAAGACACCGTCAGAAACCTTTTTACTTGTCTTAACATTTTAATTACCCATTTAAGGTCATGCTACTTCCCAGATGCTACCATCTCGGCCAGACATGCCTACCGCGAATTGTTGGAGGCCCGCTTGAAGTGAAGGTAGAATTTTGTTGGCCTGCTCCTGTTTGTATCAATGGAAAGGAAGCTGCTAGTGTCTCATTAACAAGGTTAATCCTCTAGGTTTGATTTTCTAAATACTTTAGTCAAGTCTTTTATCAGTGTTGTCATCAAACAGTTACAGTTATACTACTTTCTCTTCCGTAGAGGACTTTTTCGGATATATCCACTTCCAGAGGCATCAAAAACTACTGCAGACTTTTGCCAGGATTCTGTATATTGTATTTTTTCCTGTCAAATGTATCTGTGGATCATATTCTTCATAGTATAGGTTTTTTTTTTTTTAATTGGTTAGTACTTCTATTCCGCAGATCCTGTAATTATGCCAATCACACTGTGCTCGAAAGCTTTTCCTGGTTAAATGAAATTTTTAACTTTATAGTCAAAAATGGTTCTTTTGTTTCATTTTCTGAGCTCTGTAATCGTTACCGGTCTCTGAGAAATCATATTAATGAATACTATTAAGAGTGTATTTGACTAGTTAAGCAGAGGTGGCAAGTTTATTCAGTGTGAGCCTGAGTTTGCTCCCTTGTTAACTCCTAGATTAGAGGCCTATTGCTTACTCGTCTCTTGTCGTTTGAATGAGTAACTTAGGTCTATATACATGGCAGGTCCTATTGTAGACATCGCTATAACTCCTTCCTCAACTTCGTAACTTTTTTTCTTCTTATGGAGATAAGCCATGTCTCGCTGCCTTGTATTTTTAGCAGGAACAAGAAGCATGCATTGTGAAGAAGTATCGAAGACTTGTGAGGTAATGGTTTCTATTTGTTTGTCTGAAAAATATTTGCTCTCTGCTCAACCATGTGACATAACGAGGTTTGGCTTCATATTATTGTGAGCACTTGATGAAGTGTTTGCTCCGTTTGATTTCTCAGAAGAGCCATTTTGTTTTTCAGTTTTTGCAAATACATATTTAAAATGATAGAAGATAAAAAAGAAAGAGCCATTCTTTTGACCTTTACGTAGTTTCAAAAGATGGTGGAAACTTGGGAAAGGATACGAATGACCTAAATGTGAGCTTATGGTATTCATGGCTTGGCTTGAGACAAGCAGCTAATCTTAATTCAGTGGGTTCAAAACAACACCCTTCTTAACTTGTTCGAAGGATGTGTTGTCTGCTGCCAAATTCGCCTGTCTTGTTTTGTTAGCATGAATAGGCCTGTTTAAATGGTCAGGGGGTTGTTCATGTGAATAAATATATGTGCTGATAGACTGCGCTCAATAGCCTTTGTAGTCTTTTTTTTAAGGAGGTTTTCATCATACATGTATTTTCAAAGTGGGGTGGCCTTTCTTTCAAATAAGAATTTATGGTGTTAGATGCTTCTTGCTTGTTCTTTGGTAAATATCTATGGGTTTTAATCCCTTGTTGCCACAGTTTAATATTTGGCACGTCACTCAACCAACTAGATAATGTTACCTCTCCTCTAGCAATCCATTTATGCCAACTCTCCTTTCTTTTGTTATATTTGTGTTTGTATATATCTATGTAATTCTTATTATTCGACAAATGGAAACACTGTACTTTCTCCAGTTAAGGTCTGAGTTTTATGATATAGTGCTTATTTCTCCAGTTAAGGTCTCTCGGCCCTCCCTGCTTGCTTGTTCTGTTGTTAAGTACGTTCAGTGTGGGAGACTATATAGTTAGATTAGGTACTAGATTGAGAATCAGAGACTTGTTCTCATTAGATGTTTCATGATGAACAGCAATAGGTATACTTTAGAACATAACAGTTTGATGTGGACAAAGATGTATCAGTTGGGAGGGATTCTGTATTTGATGTTGGTACTTGACACAGTCAATTTTCTTGAGGAAATTATGAGCATTATTGTTTGTAAGACCATCCACCAGAGAAATTACATAATTTCATCAGCCGATGGTCGAGTGTACTTGTCCCTTTTGAGTGTAGGTTTATTTCACTATAATCTAACTGCTATGAATGGTTAGCTTCTTGTTCCTCATTAGGTCACCTGTTATTTCTTTTATGTTATCAAATGCTTTTGGGGATAGGTTTTCATATACTTGTGTTTGTTGACTTCAATTGCAAGAAAATGTCATTTTTAAAGGTTTCAAGTGACTTACGTCTTGCAACAGGCCTTTGGTGCAGAGCTGAACCACCTGAATCGCTGGCAATCGCCATGCTAGAAACCATGTGCAAATTAAAAGAGATTGGTTACACACAAGGCAGCCATTATTGGATTTTGCTAAAGCATGAGTAAGTAACTTTTCTCTTGTTCTGAGCCTACTCTATGTCTTCCTACTACTGTAAAGTTAACTAACAAATGTAATAATAATATAATGGAAAGGATAAGAGAGTTTGTCTCTCATGGTATGGCTACAAGCAATCCTGATTTGTTAGATGGTCGTTTTTCAGGTTTTGAAATTCGGAAATTTGTTCGGGTGCCAAGAGTTGCAGGTCTTCTGGAACTGAACTAGGCTTTAGACGATTGAGATATTCAATTAACGATTCAGATTGTCAAGTTTGGAGGTTAGTTTTTGTCATCAGTGACAAGGTCTTAAGCTTATCACTGAAGTCTCTTTTGGGGTAGAAAACATAACTTAAGGCCAAACCGATAGGTTTTGTGAATGTTAATTTATCTTATAGTAATGGCAGATATGTTGGCTTACCATTAAAGAAAGATCAATATAGTTGACAACAGAAAAGACGTAACATATATCCTCGTACCAAAGGAAAACCACAGAAAAAATAAAGCAAGTTGTTCAAAGTTATATTTAAAAAATGTGTTACTTTTTGTCTGTGTGCCTGGTATAATGGTCTTGGATTTTGGCAACTAGATTTTAACAGAGAAAAGCTGTTTCAAATCCTGGCCAACAGAGGTAATCATAAAGCTTTCAGCCTAACAATTCAAACCGAAGTATAATACTGATTGTAAGCTTGGCTGACATAAAGGGTTTGAAGCAAATTATGTACTTCGTTTATCACCAAATTCTGCTAATTAAAAAATGTGGTTTAACTATAATCATACTAAAAACTAAACTACATAACTGAGCATTTGAAATAAAACCGTGTCAAGCACAATTTAGTTATGCAATGCACGATAGATTGGTAAGGTAATTGAAAACCGTGTCAGGAACAAGTCTATGATGCAAATTTGTGACGCAGTTTGAGTTTGGAAATAATGAAAGTGTTAAATGTTGGTAACGATTCACTAGACAAGGTCAAAATTTCCGGTATCTGTGTATGCATGCATGAACGAATAACAACAATCGTGTGATACGACCAAACATATAAACAAGACACTACACGTATACAAATAGAGAAACTAAAAAAAACATTCAAAAACTTGAAACAGTCTTTAGAGCGAAACACGATGTTGCCGAACAAGAAATCCTTCCAAAACGACTTTTTTCTTGTAAGCCTCAGAATTCAAATCCAACTCACCTGGAAACAATCTGCTTTCAGTTTTACCGCCACCACTGCGTTTGCGTTTGGCCACAGCAACCGCAGTCGCAGCTTCTTTAAAGCGAGGGAGAAAATAACACCAAACGGATGTACAAAGAATCGCGCACAAACGTCCCCACATCAACATTATAATTAACGTTAGCATTATGATTGATATCCCAATAATCGGGTCGAATTTACCCACCCGTGACTCTTTCCTGACCCGTGACGACTTCTCCCTTAACACTCTCGGCTTCAACCCCGGCCCAACGGCTTTAATTGGGTCGAGTTTCCCGCCACAGACTTGTTCATGACTCATGTGGTAACCAGACACACTCAACGGATCCGGGTTTATGTCTCTTTGATCGTTCGTGTCTTTCTAAAGAAAAAAAAACACAAAAAAGTTAAAAACAAAACCAATCTTTTAGACAATTTCATCATAAAAATGGGGAACCATTACAATTTTTTTGTTAATTTTGGCTTTGACTACACGTATAACAGAATAATATGAATATAGGAGATTCTGAGTGAGAAGAGAAAACGACTACACTGAAATGAGAAAGAAATTAAATCACTATTACAACAAAAATGATATACTAATATATGCTAAATGTTTCAATGTTTACTTTGTATTCTAATTAGTCAGAAAAATAGATACCTGGTTACGCTCATGATCAACTTCCTTATAACCACTAGTCGCAATATACTTCCGATCAGTAACATGACGTATCACATGGAACAGATTTTGCTTATCATCTTTGACAATCGAGTTTTGTTTCTCCGAGGTCTCGTATATCGGCGTCAGTGTGATCTCGTCTTCCTTCAAACGGAACCAACTACGAGTTCTCGTCTTCTTTTTCTTCTCTTGCCCTGCGTCTACAGTTCGTTTGTCTGAGTGAATTTTCCTAGAAACCCCGAAACAGCGAAGAACATATGAAGAAGAAGAAGAAGAAGAAGAAGAGCCTGTCCTCTTCTTCTCAGGTTTGCCCATGAGCGCTGAATCAAAAGGACTTCAGATATGATACATTTGCAAGACATCTTTCGAGTATATATATTATTCGGAACGGTTGGAATTTATCCCATTTTTTTAATACTTGTTAATATATTTTGCGTTAGTGTTGGCACGCTTTCGATGAAAATACTTATTCATAGACTATTTGTAGATTATTAATTTATTATGAATAATGACAGTGTGTTATCTATACAAGAGGTGCTATATAATATGATGTCATATACAAAAATAACAGAACCTGCAACCTTTTCAGATTATAGACCTATAGCTCTTTGCAATGTCTTATACAAAATCATTTCTAAATGCCTGTTAATAGACTGAAAAAACATCTAGACAGCATTGTCTCTAATACACAAGCTGCTTTTATACCAGGAAGATTGGTGACAGATAATGTCATAATTGTTCATGAAGTCATGCACTCTTTAAAATCTAGAAAGAGAGTCTTACAAAACTATATGACCATCAAGACAGATGTCACAAAATCCTATGACATGATTGAATGGGATTTCATAGAGGTCACAATGCAACTATTTGACTTCTCACAACAATGGATCCAGTGGATCATGGCCTCTGTTCGATCCGTAAGTTATTCTATTCTAATTAATGGCTCACCCCATGGTATGGTTCTTCCTGAACGTGGAATAAGACAAGGTGATCCCTTATCACCGTATATTTTTTATACTATGTGCGGATATAATGAGCCATTTAATCAGAACAAGAGTGTCTGATGGTGATATTAGAGGTGTACAAATAGGCAATGGGGTTCCTGCAATCACACACTTACAATTTGCAGATGATTCGTTATATTTTTGCCAAGCAAACAGCAGTAATTGCAAAGCAATAAAGGAAGCTTTTGAAGTTTATGAGTATTACTCTGGTCAGAAGATAAACACTGCTAAATCTCTTATAACCTTTGGTTCAAGAGTTTCGGGCCAGCTGCAGAATCGTTTAAAAACTATCTTGCAAATACCAAATCATGGAGGTGGCGGTAAATACCTCGGTCTACCGGAAAAATTTGGCAAAAAAAGAGTGAGATGTTCCAGTACATCATTGAGAAGGTCAAGAACAGAACATCTTCCTGGCGAGGACGCTATTTTATCACCGGCTGGCAAGGAAATCCTCATTAAGTCTGTGTCTTTTGCAATGCATGTCTACTCTATGTCCTGTTTCAAACTGCCAATAGGTGTCCTATCTGATATATAAAGCATCCTGCAAAAATTCTGGTGGGAAAAGAGTAATCAAGACCGTGGCATTCCTTGGATCGCTTGGAAACGTCTGCAACACACCAAATTGGAAGGGGGTTTAGGATTCAAAGACCTAGAAAATTTTAATGATGCTTTGTTGGCCAAACAAGCTTGGCGGCTTATACAACATCCAAATTCCTTATTTGCGAAAGTTTTTAAAGCAACATATTATAGTGATAGTTGTGTTTTAGATGCAAAACAGAGAGCAAATCAATCGTATGGGTGGGCATCTATACTCGAAGGTCTTAAAATCATTAAGTTGGGATATAAATATATCATTGGTGATGGTAAAATCATACGTGTGAATCAAGATAACTTTGTGCAAGACCATCCACCGAAACCGATCTTTAGCTCAAACCCAAATGACATCCTCCATTTTTCTGACCTCATCATTACACAGGGCGACAACCGACATTGGGATACTGATAAGATTACTGAGATCATACCTGAAGAAGATCGTGAACACCTTACCATTACATACCTTCCTTGCTCTACTCTTAATGATAAAATAATATGGAGCTACAATAAAAATGGTGATGACACAGTTCGATCAGGATACTGGCTCTCTATGCATAATTCGAGGCAACCAAATAACCTCCCACCTATTCCCCATGGATCCCCTGAACTCAAAAGAAAGATTTGGAAGTTAAATATTATCCCAAAGTTAAAACATTTCCTATGGCGTATACTTTCAAAATCCTTACCTACACTTACACGTCTTAGCACTCGTGGAATGAATTTGGATCCCATATGTCCCAGATGCTTTCAAACAGATGAAACTATTGAACATATTCTTTTTCTTTGTCCTTATGCTGAATCAGTTTTGCAAATATCTAATATCCCTACTCCTCTCCTGTATACCACATATGCGGATGCATAATCTTTCATTCAAGCTTTGATACATTACCATAATGATACCGCAGTTGCCACTAATATGAGATTACTACCGCTCTGGATACTATGGCATCTTTGGAAAAGTAGAAATTCCTTTGTTTTTGAAGGAATACAAGACAAACCAAACACCATCCTTCTCTGTGCTCAATCAAATAATCGTGAATGGATATCGCTTCACAACAACAACTATTGCAGGCTCACACAGGACAAGATACAGATAAAGCAAAAATAGACCAAACCTCTGGCGCCTCACATTAAATGTAATTATGATGCCACTTTCAACTACACCACAAACCAAACAAAATGTGGATGGATACTTCGTGATAAAGATGGTGTATCTCATGGTTGGGAGCTTCATATTTAGGCTACGCATCATCACCTCTACAAGCTGAAGCAAAGGCATTATTAGCAGCGATACAACAGAGTTGGATACGAGGTTTAAGCAATGTTCTATGTGAAGGACATAATGAGACCCTCACAAAAATGCTCAACGGAAATCTGTGCGATATATCTATGTACAACATTGTGCAAGACATCAAAACATGGTCATCGAAATTTGAGAAAGTTCAATTTGTTTTTGCTCCTAGAGTATTTAACAATGTTGCTCACTTATTGGCTAAATTTGGTTGTAATTCAAACATTTTTTACTCCGGATGTTTTTCACCACCAGATTGGCTTTACAATCAATTGTACAACGATTATTTACATTCATCAATATAAATCATTTTTACTGGAAAAAAAAAATATGATGTCATATACGTAAAGTTTGAACAATAAATTATCTTTTTGAAAAAAATAGATGTTTTCTACTATTTTTATCTAAAATATACTAGTCTGTCCACTCTTAAATATACATTTTAACAGTTATACATTTGGTATCAACAATTAAGAAGAAAAAAATTATAAATCATCTACCTTAAGAAATCAGAAGTATTACAGTATAAGTAGGCCAAAGTATAAGCAGGTCAACGTAATTACAAAAGGTCAAATATCATATAATATAAAGTGGTTGTGACGAGATTGTGTATCAAGTATCATCAACTAGTTGTAAGGTCGATTGTGTAAAAACCAACTGAAACTAAAGTTGATGTTTTAGTTTGAGTCCGATCTTTTATATCTTTTCCTTCACAATTTGTTTTTTAAGTCTCGAAAACAAATCGACTTAAAAAAAAGAGGGACATACAAATTAAAAGAAAAGGGAGCTTCTAATTTTGTTTATTGTGTCTTATAAAACTCGAAATATAAATTACAAAAAGTTACATGTAAAATAGTTTCATTTCACTTGATAGTATAGTATTCAAGAATAATGATAATGCAACTTTTCATTTTCTTCGTTTCTTGCGTTAGACCAATACTCCATAGCAAAACCTTAGTGGTGAAGATTCAACACGAAAAAAAAAAAAAAAAAGAGAGAGAATTAAAAATTAGGATTAACATTGAACTAAAATAAAGTTTAATAAACTAAGTGGATAGAGGATCTTGGGGTTGCTGGTGGGTGGCCAGCCAAAGTCTTTTATTCAGATACGAGAGTTGTGGTCGTGTCCACGTTTTCTACTTTATTCTGCGTCGCCAAATGTTCTCTTGCTGTCATTTTTTTCTTTTTCTGAATTATATATGTTTGAAAACGTTCGAATTGAAATTTCTTTGAAAAAGTTATAGACATGTTATAGACATGTTACACTCCATGTAATGTAAGTAATAAACTAATCCAAGAAAGTTATACAATTTCTGTTTGAGAGAGGTTAATTTTCAAGACTTTTATACAAAGATATCATATTATTTTAATTAACAAAATAAAATGCACTCCTATATATGTAGAACCCAAACATTATAGAAAAGCTAGCACCACATCGATATAATATTTGCTAATAAACTAACGAAATATGATGCTATTGTCCGAATTACTATACATCATACGAAAACTGAAAAAAAACAAAAGAAATCTTATGTTCTATTTCTATGGTATCTGGTGTCTTAACATAGTAATAAACTGCATGTGTTTTGTTGAACGCTAACATCTTAGCATCTTAGAAAAAATAAGGCTTTATGATAGTTTTGTAAATCATCAATCCAAAAGGCCTATTAGCTCAGTTGGTTAGAGCGTCGTGCTAATAACGCGAAGGTCACAGGTTCGATCCCTGTATAGGCCATTACTTTTTATTTTTTTTTGCTAAGACTACCTCAAATGGTTTCTACCATTACTTTTAACACAAATTTTGAAAATTTTGAAGTTACTAACCTCTTAAAGAGTTCTTAAATGAATTCCATTTAAATAAAGATTATTTTCAAAATAACAATATTTTAAGTAGTATTTATTTTGTTTAAATTTTAAAACATATTATATTTTACAAAACTTAAAAATTATTGCATTTAAAAAAAATAAAGAAACATAACATAAAAAAACATATAAAAATAAATGTATAAACCATATACGAAAAACGATTAGTTGTAATTTTAACTTGTGTCATATATGCTAAACTAAATCATCTTTTAATTGTTGATGTATTGTTCAATCAAAACCTCGATTTCGGATGCTAATAATATTGCGGAGATTTGAAGGCATATCTTGTAGAATATGTGAAATTTATTTGTGAAATTCTTTTTAATTATGCTTGTGTGAATTTTGATACATCAAACTAATTGTACTCATCTCGTTCGTCTTCTAACGTCATATTGTGCAATATGATACATGCTCTCATTATCTTTCATATTTTTACATTATCCTGAATAAGACTTGGATATTTTACAATAGCAAATCAAACTTGCAAGGTTCCAAAAGTATGTTTGACATCTTTATGGACAACTTTTTTATAGTTTGTAAATAAGGATGCTTTCAGACCTTGTGGATTTGAAATATATTGGATAAAAGTTGCCAATTTCAAATAAATACCATATGTGAGATAATAAGTCAAATGATACTCTTTTTCTGTTGACAATATAATTCACTTTTGGAGCTTAACCTTGTAATAATATCATCAAAAACTGGTGAGGCATCAAAAATATTGATATCGTTTCAGATACCTAGAGGTCCAAAAAATGTGTGTCATATCTAGAGATCTTGTCATGCTACAATCACTAAAACGATTGTTGGTTTTCCATATACACGTGTATATTACATTTTCCAAGCAGTATGGCAATTCTTCCACTCTCAATGCATACAATTGATTCTTCCTATCATCCCAGAAAATCTGCATATCTCTATAATATTGGGTAGTTGTTGAAAATCTTCTGGTGTGAGTCTTCTTAGGTACTCATCTCCAAACAAATTTATGATTCCTTCAATAAAATGTTCCAAGCATGAAATCTCAGTGATTTCACAAAGTCGAAAGTGTTCGTTAGCCACATCAGCGGCACAACTATATGCCATCATACGAATTATTGTTGTAGACTTTTGTAGTCTAGAGAGACCAAACCTTAAGGTAGCATCTCTTTGTTATTGAAAGAATGGAATTTCAATGAAGAGTCGATCAACAATATGCATGATAAGAGCTTGTTCATTCTAAAACAGCGTTGAAATATATAAAGAGGTATGTTACATTCTTTCAACAAAGAAGAGATGCTACCAGAAGGTTTTGTCTCTTTGGACTACAAAATTCTACAGTAGCAATTCGTATGATGGAATATGGTTGTGCGGGCTGATGCAGTTGACGAATACCTCTGGCTTGGTGAAAGCACTAGGGTTTCATACTGGAACATTTTGTTGAAGGAACCATAAATTTATTTGGAGATGAGTACCTAAGAATACCCACAGCGGAAGATCTTCAATGACTACTCAATATTGGAGAGATATGCAGATTTTCTAGGATGATATAAAGCATCGGTTGTATGCACTGCGAGTAGAAGAATTTCCCTACCGCTTGGAAAATGTAATATACACATGGATCTGAAAAATTAACAATCATTTTAAATGTTATAGCTTCACAAGATCTCTAAGGTTATGGCACACATTTTTTAGACCTCTAGGTACCTTAAACGATATTAATATTTCTGATTGCTCACCAGTTTTTGATGATATATAACAAAGTCGAGCTCCAAAAGTGAATTACATTGTCAACAGACACGAATATCATTTGACTTACTATCTCGCGTATAGTGTTTATCCGAAATGGACAAGTTTTATCCAATCTATTCCAATTTCACAAAGTCTAAAGCATTCTTATTTACTACTACACATCGAGAAGATGTCCTTAAAGATGTCAAGTGTGCTTTCGGAGTATTGCAAGCTCGATTTGCTATTATAAAAAAAAACTCAGCTCTAGTTTGAGATATTGTAAAAATATGAAAAATTATGAGAGCATATATCATACTGCACAATATGATAATGGAAGACAAATGAGAAGAATACATTCAGTTTGATGTATCATAATTCGCACAACCAAAATCAAACAAAACTTTATCAGTGAATTTCATATATTTTACAAATATGCCTTCAAATCTTAGCAACATGGTGGACATTCGAAATCCAATTCATGATCAAACAATACATCAATAATTGAAAACTGATTTATTTAAGCATATATGTTATAAATTTGGCACAAATTAAATTACAACTAATTGTTTTCTCCGTTTATGATTCGAACATCTATTATATATATATGTTTTTATGTCATATTTGTTTAAAATTTTATGAAATATAATTATTTTTAAGTTTAATAAAATAAAAAATATTTTAAAACTCAACAAAATAAATTCTACACAAAATATTATAATTTTCAAAATAATCTTTATTTATTCTTAAAAAATCAAAATGGGATTCTACGATTGGATAAAGACAGAACTTAAGAAAATTTCAAGAAATTCTTCACTATAAATTTTTCAAATTTTGTATTTAAAAATAACGATAAATCTTACCAATTGGAGGTGTGTAATAATATACCCAAATGAGTTGGAGGGTTCTTTCGTAATAGTAAGAAGTGTCACCAAACCCGGCATGTTTGACTCGGCCACGTCAGCGTTTCTCTCGACCGTTTCTTCCGCCGTTTCAGACTAACAACCCGACGCAAAACGCTCATCCATAACGGCAAACTCTTCAACGGTTCCGCCATACACGCCACTATCTCCGCCGTGATCTCCCCTAAACACGGACGTGATTCCACGTCTGACGAAACGCATCTCGCCGCCATCCTCAGCAACCGAACGTTCATTCCCCGGAAAACATCCCATCCTCCTCCTCCGCAGATTTCTCCGATCCTCCCTCCGTCGATCAACGGAACCGCCCAGTCCACTATCGACGACGGCGAACGAGATACGTCAATAGCTTTTCTACAGCTAAACATTTCCAATAAAACGACGCCGTAACTGTAAACGTCAGTCTTCGTACTTAGATTCTCCGGTGACGTGTAACACGGATCTAAGTATCCGATAGTTCCCGCCGGCGCCGGTCTCATCTTATCACCTTCTCCCAAATCGACGGCGAGTCCGAAATCAGCAAGCTTCGCTTCCCAACTCGAACCGAACAAAATGTTTTCCGATTTAATGTCACGGTGGATGACGCCTTTTCCGTGGAGGAAGTGAACCGCACGAGCGATCTGAAGAGCGAATTCGATGCGTTTAAGCCAAGTGGGAAAAGGAGAAGCTGACACGTGTAACAAGTGGTGTAGTGATCCGTTTGGCATGTACTCGACGACCATGAGCTTTTTCTCGGCATGGCCAAGAAAGCTCAAAACGTGTTGGTTACAAGGTAGTGACGACATAACATTGATCTCGTTCTCTAGTTTCTTCGTTTGTTCTGATTTGGATGATGATGGAGGAGACAATGGTAATGATGATGGTATTTTAATCGCTACGATTTTGTGATGATCATGATCAAGAAGGGCTTTGTAAACATAGCCATGGCTTCCTCTACCGATGAGTTGAGAATCAGAGAATTGATCTGTGGCAGTGACGAGCTCTTTGTAATCGAACTCTTTCATTAGTGAGGGTTTGAAGCTGAGAGATTGATCAAAGAGGATCTAAATATGTGTTGTTTATGTATGTGTGTAAGTTATCAAAATGATATAATTCGAAAATTATTGAGAAAAGCAAAAGGAAGAAAGGAATATTAAGCTTTTTTTTTTTAATTATTTATTTTATTAATACAGTATGAGTAATGATGATAGTGATGCTTTTTTCATATTCCTTTCGGACATTTTTCATGCTTTTGAGATAGTTGGGTTCAAAGTTTAATGTTAAAAGCTGAGTCCCCTATGTTAATTAATTTTATCTTTTCGTATGTTGTTGGCCTAACCTCTTTAACCAGTACGTTTAGGGCATCTCCAACCCTACTCTATTTTAGAGTCAAAACTCTATTATAGAGCAACATTTGCTCCAACCCTACTCTATATTTTCCTCTAAAATAGAGAAAATGATAGATTGCTCTATATATAGAGTAACTCTATTCTCACCTCTATTTTTTTACACTACCTCTATTTTCAACTCTAAAATAGAGTAATACATTGGAGGAAAACAATGCTCTATTTTATAGTTACTCTATTTTAGAGAAAAAAATAGAGATATACATTGGAGATGGTCTTAGGTAACCGGAGAAAAGTGAGTCGCAGAGCCAGAGATTAAACAAGTAAAAGTTGCAATTCTTAACTAACCAAAATAAGGTAAAGTGAATGAAACAGTAGACACATTTTTGGACTTTGTAACATGAATTCATATTTGTTACTCTTCAGTTTGCTAGCAGCTGAATTGTTGTAGCTCTTGATCATGATCACCGAAAAGACTGAATAACAAACATATCTAAAAATATGTTTGTAAACCGTCTTTTGATTATATAGCCTCAAAGACTTAGAGCATCTCTATCGATATCAGCGGATTATAAAGTCTGTTCCTCACTCTATGTAACAAGAAGTTGTTCCTCTCATTTAGGACCAAGATATTAAGATGTAGATATGATTTGTATAGATTTTCTGAGATCTTTTGTAGAGTCTTGATACAAGATATGGCATCAAGTATCATCGTAAGAAGCATCGTGGTCGAGAAGCTTCTTAATCGTTTTCTAATTATTTCCTTTTATATTACATTAAGAGTTTTTAGGATCTTTTCCTTATTTCAATAATGCATAAGTCGGTTTGTAAGAGTCTATATAAGACTCACGAAATCTATCAATAAAAGTTAACTTCCAAACATTAACCTTATTCTCAAGAGAGACTAGGGTTAAGGGAAGCTTTAAGCTCATTCTTTGGCGTCTAGATTCACAATGGCAGAAGGTGTTCTAACAAGAGCTAAGGCAAAAGCTTTGGCACATAACAATTTGGTATCAGAGCCGTACGTTCCGATGACAGGGGAAACTATGACAAAATCCCAATTCGAGCAGGTCAAGAAGATGTTTGACGAGTTGAAAAGTGAGATCAGTGAGCTCAAGGAGGCTTCAGCGACCCAGCAAGCAGTCCTAGCAGCGACTACTGAAGCTGTACATGAGGAACGAGAGCAAACCAAATCCTTGGTGGAAGAGCTGCGAGAGGAGCAACAAAAGTTTAAGAAGGAAGTAACGGAGGAGCAAGGAGAACTCTGTGCCAAGCTTCGTTCTATCTCTGTTGGGATAGGAGGAGATGCAGACTTGGGAGAAAGGGAAACGGCGTCGGTTTCTCAGATTAAAACCAGAGGAGGAGAACAGAGGGTAATTCATGCAGAAGGTCCTTGGGTTAAACATTCCGTGGGCATGGACAGGGGACAACGACTGACTGATGGAGGGGGAGAGTGGCCTGTAAGGCAGATTGGGGTTGCTCCCTTGGATGAGAAATCGTGTCTGAAATAGGAGATCTAGGAGGCTACAAAAAAAACAGAGGTTGGAGGGGCTCCTCGGACGGGAAAGAAGGCGGAGGAAGAGGAACCGAGGGTTATGTGGTGACCCCGGTTAAGATGGAGTTTCCACCGTACGATGGAACAACTAATGCAATCGAATGGTTGCAGAAGTGTGAGGATTATTTTGAGGATCAAGGAATATTTGATGAAGATGCAAGAGTACGACAAGCTACATTTGTGTTAACGGGACAAGCCTACCATTGGAATGCAAATTTATGAAGGTTAATCACACATAGATTGGGGTGGATAGAGTTTAAAAGAATTTGCAAAAGTCGATTTGGGAAGGCAGATGCTGTTAATTCCGTAGGTGAGCTTAGCAATTTGCGACATACAGGAACCGTGGATGAATATTGCAACCAATTCGAACAATGTCTAGGGAGGCAAACAAGGCTGACGGGTGACCAGCAATTATGGCAGTTTTGTGCTGGATTGGCCGATAATCTACGTAAGGAAGTAGAGTACTTGCGACCTGAAACTATCTTCAAAGCTATGGAGTATGCTAGGGACAACGAATATAAAATTGAGGGTGATAAGAGGATGCGAACGTTTGGAGGTCACACTGCTCCTACAACACGTTACTCTCCACCACCGCTTCGCCAAAACGGAATTGGAACTAGAGGGATTTCAGGCGGACGAGAGGGAGAGGCACAAAAGGAACGACAAGGAGGTCAAAGACAAAACACTACACGGAAAATGTGGAAAAATTGACAGAACCAGAGATGGCAGAACGGAGGTCCAAGGGACTCTGTTTTAATTGCGATGACATATATGCTCCTGGCCATGTTTGCAAACCGGTTTTGTTCTATATTTGGCCAGTTTCGGAGGGTGACGATAAGGAGGATGAGCCGTTCGAAGAGGAAAAACTGCAGCTATCACTGAATGCTATGAAGGGAGAGCAAAATGGTAATACGTTCCAAGTTAAAGCAACGTTTGGCAACAACGTTGGGTGGACATTATTAGATACCGGGAGCACACATAATTTTATCAAAACCAGTTTGGTGGAGAAGCTAGGGAATCCTATGCATCGACGACCAGGAAGAATGGTGTCATTGGCTGATGGTGGTAAATGCCGTGTCGATGGGTTTTGCAAAAACCTCGCTATAACAGTCCAAGGTCATCGTTTTGTCGTTGATTGTTTTGCTATATCACTAAGTGGCTTTGACGTGGTGTTAGGAATACGTTGGTTAAACTCACTAGGCAGGGTAGTGTGGGATGGGCCAGCACATACAGTAAGAGCTCGGAGATGTTGATTAAATGGCATGGGGAGGCTGAAGCAAGGGAACAAGATGAGCCTAAATTAAATAGTATTAGGACGAGTGGAAAACTTGAAGATTGGTTTGAAGAAGAAGAGGAAATTTTTATGACCAGCGGAGTGAGTGTAATAAAGAATTTTCAGCAACAAGAGTATATGACGTTGCTCACAATGCATACCACAACAGGAGAGTTGGGAGAATTAGTGGAGGAATTTAAGGATTTATTTCAGAAACCAACAAAGCTTCCACCACAACGAACGTGTGATCATCGAATAAATCTTTTGCAAGGTACAAATCCAGTTGCCGTACGACCTTACCGTTACCCCCATCTATTGAAAGATGAGATCGAGAGACAATGCACAGAAATGCTTAGCAGTGGAGTTATACGACCAAGTTCCTCACCTTATTCTTCTCCGGTCTTGTTGGTAAAGAAGAGCGATAATTCTTGGCGGTTTTGTGTTGACTACCGTGAACTTAATAAGGTGACAGTAAAAGATAAATTTCCTATTCCAGTGGTGGATGAGCTCCTTGACGAACTACATGGAGCACGTTTTTTTACCAAGCTTGACCTGACATCTGGGTATCACCAAGTAAGAATGTTCTCACGGGATATTGAGAAAACTGCTTTTCGCACACACCATGGGCATTACGAATTTATGGTCATGCCCTTTGGACTATCAAATGCTCCATCGACATTTCAAAGTCTCATGAACTCGGTTTTCCACGGGATGCTTCGAAAATTTGTTCTTGTTTTTTTTGATGACATCCTTATCTACAGTCCTACATTGGAGGAACACATCCAACATGTGAGGAGGGTATTTGAGCTGTTACGATCGCATAAATTGTTTCTCAAACACTCCAAGTGTTTTTTTGGAAAGGCCGAGGTAGGGTATCTTGGGCATGTTATTTCTCATAGTGGTGTACGTGTTGATGACACGAAGGTTACCGCAGTTCGTGAGTGGCCTAGACCAACCTCAACAAAGGCAGTAAGAGGATTCTTGGGTTTGTCAGGTTACTACAGGAAATTCATACGCGACTATGGTGTGATCGCAACGCCGTTGACCAATATTCTCCGTAAAACAAAGTTTGTCTGGGGGAAGAGGCGGAGTCTGCATTTGCTACACTGAAACGTGCTTTGACGGAAGCTCCGGTTTTGTCATTACCTGATTTTGAATGCAAGTTCGTGGTGGAGTGTGATGCTTCAGGTAGTGGTATTGGGGCTGTGCTTCACCAACAAAGTCGTCCAATAGCATTTTTTAGCAGGAAGCTCGCTGAACGACATTACAAACTGGCCGCTTATGAACGAGAACTCATTGGCCTTTCCAAGGCGGTGCTTCATTGGAGACCTTACTTGTGGGGAAGAAAGTTCCTTATACGCACAGATCATTATAGTTTAAAATTTTTGTTGGAACAAAGGCTCTCGACATCACCGCAAATTCATTGGATAAGCAAGTTGTGGGGTTTTGATTTTGATGTGGAATTTCGCTCTGGCAAGATGAATAAAGTGGCTGATGCATTATCTAGGCGAGATGAGGTGAATAAGGAGGACGAATGTCAAGTCTATACCATAAACGGATCAGATTCTGGTATTTTGGTAAGGTTAAGAAAAGAGGTTGAAGCTCAACCACTTCTCGCTAGTCTTCGGGACAAGATTATCCGTGGGGAGATGTCGCAGGAATGGGGTGTAAGAGATGGATTAATCATGTATAAAGATCGAGCTTATTTGGCCACCAATTCAGATCTTCTACGTGAGGTAGTGTCTGGCTTTCATAACTTTGCTCATGAGGGTGTTCAAAAGACAATGGAAAGAATAAGGCGTGATTTCTATTGGAAAGGGTGGAAAAAAACAGTGCAGGAATTTGTGAAAACATGTCAAGTTTGCCAACAGAATAAGTGGGAGACGTTGCAACCAGGAGGTTTACTTCAACCACTTCGCGTGCCCACACAAATTTGGTCTGACATCTCCATGGACTTCGTGGAGGCACTACCAAAGGTGTTGGGTAAAACAGTTATTCTAGTTGTGGTGGATAGGTTCTCCAAATATGCCCATTTTATTGCTTTGAGTCATCCATACACGGCAAGCTCAGTTGCTCAAGCATTTTTTAAAGACGTCGTGCGTCTCCATGGCATCCCGGAAACCATCGTTACGGATCGAGATAAGATTTTCAGAAGCACATTTTGGCGCGAGTTATTTGGGTTAGTGGGAACAGACTTGTGTTTCACAACTGCATACCGTCCGCAGTCAGATGGACAAACTGAAATTGTCAATCGAACCTTAGAGATGTATCTTCGCTGCTTGACTGGAGATAGTCCACGACAATGGCTTAGTTGGCTTCCGTGGGTTGAATATTGTTACAATACCTCTTATCACACAGGTTTGAAAGCTACACCGTTTTGAGTGTCTATGGCAGGGAACCTCCTCGTCTCCTCGATTATGTTGGGGAAGCACAAAAGTGGAAGCAATTGATGTTGCCTTAGAGGAACGAGATGAATTTTTAGCAATGGCTAGAGAACGACTGTTGGAAGCTCAACAACGGATGAAACTCGTATACGATAGCAACCATCGTTTTTTAGAGTTCAATGTTGGGGATTGGGTGTGGCTCAAATTACAGCCCTATCGACAACTTACAGTTGCCAAGAAAGCTTATACTAAGCTATCACCGAAGTACTATGGTCCATTTGAGATCATTGCTCGAATCGGAACAGTGTCGTATCGTTTACGCTTACCAGCGGGTGCAAAGATCCACGATGTGTTTCATGTTTCCCTTTTAAAGTGTCACAAAGGTGAACGACCCGACAGTGAGCCTGTGTTACCACCGGTTTTGCAGGGACGGTTCGCTCCACTGAAACCATTGGAACTATTAAAAGCACGAAGTCGAGGAGGAGTTCGCCAAGTTTTGGTCAAGTGGACAAAGGATTTGGAGGATGAAGCAACCTGGGAGGATGCCGCTAAACTCGTTGAATCATTTCCTGAATTAGAGCTTGCGGACAAGCTCTTAGTCGAGGAGGAGAGTACTGATACAAGATATGGCATCAAGTATCATCGTAAGAAGCATCGTGGTCGAGAAGCTTCTTAATCGTTTTCTAATTATTTCCTTTTATATTACATTAAGAGTTTTTAGGATCTTTTCCTTATTTCAATAATGCATAAGTCGGTTTGTAAGAGTCTATATAAGACTCACGAAATCTATCAATAAAAGTTAACTTCCAAACATTAACCTTATTCTCAAGAGAGACTAGGGTTAAGGGAAGCTTAAAGCTCATTCTTTGGCGTCTAGATTCACAACGGCAGAAGGTGTTCTAACAAGAGCTAAGGCAAAAGCTTTGGCACATAACAAGTCTCTTTAAGCATTGTAAGCGCAGCTCTTTTAGAAATACAGGGAAAAAAACATTTCTCTCCTACTACGTTCTCTGAAACTTCAGAAACCTTCGTTAACATCAGAATTAAAAAAATATGAAATATTTCAACCGATGAAAATGCTTTTAGGAATGCTGCAATAACCTTTAATAACCTTCAGGCTCAAAGACTAAGACTAATTAAGAAAGCAATATAATATGGCTTACCATCAGCTTTACAAAATATTGGAAGTCTCTGTAAACGAAACTGTTCCACGTTCTTCTCGGGGATGTAACAGATTTTCAGGTCTGATAATGTAGCAGTTGAAACAAACTGCATACATTCTGATAACATTTTTATACAGAAAAATAACACATATCAAAAGATGGATATAAGTATGAAATATTGAGGTATGGACTTATCGCTTAATTATTTCAAAGCAAATATTTTTTATCGATGGAACTAGGATGGCCACAAGGGCTCCACTCACAAGCAAATGCCCAAGAAAGTGTTGGGAGTAGCAGTATTGAATACACCAGCTCTCCTAGCTAGGGCGCGGACCACTCACAAGCAAATGGCCAAGAAAATGTCGCATATCCGTTACGGACTTACGGTTGAGTTTTCCTTTGATTTTCAAAGTGTAGCATTTGAGTTTAGTCAGAATAAGTTTTCCAAACTAACCCTTTTTGAACGTTTATTTCTCATTCAACATTATGTTTTTAGTGTTAATGAAAACATATTTTGGAAAAGGTTTTCTTGTTTATCATCAATTGCAATAAGGGTCTATATAAGCACAAAGATATATGCTTAAACTATAGATATAATTCTTTCTAAATATATGTCATCAAATCATATATTAAGTGATTAAGATTTCTCCTTGATTCCCAAGCAAAGAGATATGATTTGGTATAAAAATATCCTACAATATCTCAACATCCTCCCTCGAGTTGGAGCATACCGCTTGCAAATGCCCAACTTGAACTTGATCAGGTCTTCATCTTCACATTGCAGTTTCAAAATTCATCACGGTGTTATACTCCACCATTGAGTCATCTCGGCTTTTCTTGTCGTAATCTGGTTCGTCGACGTCACAACACAAGATTTGGGTTCGTCGATACCTTCTTCATGTCCATTTTCTTGCTCTCCACTGTTGTTTTTTTTCATCATCAGATTTGGGGTACCATTGGATTGAACTTGAGTGATAGTGGCTCATGAGCTCTCCGGCAATACACCGATGCCATTGTCTTCGTCTTCATCACCGAAGTCATCCTTCATGGTCATTATAATCGATCTACAAAGATTGACCTGCTCTGATACCATGTTAAGAAAACATAATTTGGAAAATGTTTTCTTGTTATTATCAATGGCCATAAGGATTTATATATACCCAAAAATATATCAAACCATAGATGTAAATCTTCCTAAATATATGCAATCAGATCACATATTAAGTGATTAAGATTTTTCCTTGATTTCCAAACTAAGAGATATGATTTGGTACAATCATATCCTACAATATCCTAACAGCGTTCTTGTACAGTATAATATTGTTCGCGCGGCAATGATTTTTATTGTGTCTAAAATTTGATCATTCCAATGAATGTTTTTACAGGAAAATCCGTTGGTAAAGTAGTTGAAGCCATTTTGTCAAAATCAAATTAATCCTTCTACGGAACTTAAGTCAGATTTCTCAACTGTCTCGAATACATGCGCTTAGCAATGTCGTATACCTGAAAATTAAATTGTTCCCATAACTCGTCCATCTTTCATAAAGTATAAAAGAGTTGGGAACGAGAAATAACGACTAACGTGAACAAAATGGAAAAGTAAACAAACTTCTTTTTTGAGTAGTGAATTTCTCAGCTTCTACTAAGGCCCAACAATACATTGTTTTCAACCCAAAATAGTACGTGAATGATAATCAAAACAAAAGAGAAAAAAGTTAATACAAAATTACTCAAACACACTACTAATGCTAGCTATGTCAACAGCATTTTTACGTAGAAAGGCACAAGATCCATATACAAACAAAGTTCTTGAGAAGTGAGCACCGATCAGTAACATCCACTGAAGAGCTGAATCAATAAACTACACCTAGACTGAACCCAATCGGAAACAAAAATAAATGGAAGGTAAGTTAAAAAAGTCTTGAACTGATAAAAATTCTACTCATAGAAATGCAGTGAGCAAGAGGCGCCAGATAAAATTCTGAAGAAGTCATCATCTCAAGAATCTTGACAGAGAAACATGCAAAATGAAAAAAAAGCATTTTAGGTTTTATTTGGTGAAATACAACTTTTATACTGTTCATAACTCTTTGGCCTTTTTCTGAAATGACAGAGGTCATAAAAGAGACACATGCAAACGTTATTGCGACGTGACTTTGTTTAACTTATATGGGAACGTATTTGATTTGGTATGGACGCTCACCGTTCAACGACATGCGTAAACGTATACTACTAGCAAACAGAAAAACTATAACTTAGAATTTCAAATTAAAAATGTTAACTTCAAAAGTGCTAATTTACCAAATTGATTCTAATAGACAATATCATTGTACCAAATAACTTTATTATATACGCATAAAAATTTTAATAGTAAAAATTTATTACTATCATATTACAAACCCCTCCAACTAATTTCCTACCAATGACCCATAATTGGTCTACATATTATAAACCATTCAACTTCCTCCTCATTTCCACATACACATAAACCCATAGACTAATATATACACATCACACCATCATCTAACAACAAAGTTGAAAAAAGGGAAAAAAAAAACATAGTTGGGAAAATTCAAGTAAACCAATAAGAAGCACATAATCTTCTTATGATCATTAACTTAATCAATTAACAAATCTCAAACATTAAAACAACTAATTAATAAAACCCTCATCAATAGACTTGGCATAGCATTGATCTATCTCGGAGACACTCCTATTGATCAAATTCACCATCAAACCATGTTTCATGTACATTGTGAGTGCTAACTTCGGCTCCACCTTGTGATCATTCACTACCTTCACCTTGTACCGGTAAACTATTGCGGCCGCCGTAGCTTTCATCTGATAATAGGCAAAATCTTTGCCTAGACAAAGGCGTGGACCGCCGTTAAAGGCCGTGAATTTATATGCCGACTCACTCAGGAACCGTCCGTCTCTTAGCCACCTCTCTGGCCTAAACTCACGGCAGTCTTTTCCCCAAATAGCTTCCATCCGACCCATTGCGTAAATCGCATATATAACCTTTTCTCCCTTCTTCAACACTGTTCCATCAGGAAATACGTCGTCTTCTTGAACCTAAATAATGATACCAAAGTAATAAATATCAGCAACACTATAGTAACCTCACGCGGGAGGTGATTGGTTTAATATCACAGAAAATTAATATGAGTGAGTTGGTCGTCAGATTTCATCGGGAAACAGCAAAAACATTACATTCTTGTGTGCTACCAAGAAGTCAGAAATGGTAGTAATTTACTTCTCCTTTAAAGAAACGATTCTAAAATACTTTTGTACTGTACTATTAATTAGGTGTTCTCACAAGAACTTTCATACTATTACGTACTTAATCTGGTTACTGATTAGGTAACCTATAATAGAAAACAAACAGAAATGGGATTTTAAGTTTTTTATTGTTTTCTTGTCGAAATTAAAGAGATTTTTTTAGTTTACACAAACACAATCCAATGTTTTCAAGGGCTTATCCTATGTTTATGATATTCATAAAAAGAACTTTAGTCAGCAAGTAGTTGTTTCTAAATTTAATTTGTTAAAGAAAACAAAATCAAATAGGGTTTCTTGTTAAAGCAACTAATAAAAGAACAGAGCACATGTAGTTAAAAGTTACCTCTTTGTGATCCACGGGAACTGAAGGATACAATCTGAGAGCTTCAGACAAAGCAGCTTGTAGATAATCCATCTTCTTAATCTCTTCTGGTCCAAACACAGGTTCATAGTCTCTCTTCTCTGCATTTCCATGGTCATCTCTCTGCCTCAGAATCTTACATAGCTCCACCATGATCTTCTCTTCCACCTCCGGATTCTTCTCTAACAACCAGAAGAACCAGCTCAGAGCCACCGAAGAAGTATCTCTCCCAGCAAGTATGAAGTTCACACAGATATCACGAAGAAACTTGTTTGAAAAACTCTCTCCCTTCTCATCTCTCAAACCCATAAAAACAGTTAAGAGATCTGATCTCTTTGTGGTTTCACCCTCAAGAGACAGTTCTTTCTTCCTCGTCCTGATAACTTCATCAGCGAAATCATCCACACCCTTTATTGACTCCTTTAGCATCTTCTCTGTTCCTAAATTAAGATACCTCAAGAACTTCCACACACAAGTAGGCATGACGAATCTCGCAACCGCAGCTTCAGTCGCGTCCTCAAACGCTTTGGCAAAGGGTATCACAGGTTGATCAGGACCAAGACATCCTGGATCGACTCCAAAAGCAATCATACATACGTTATCGAACGTTAACCTCAGCAAGACGTCTTGCAGATCTATAGGAGACGATCTCTTAACCGAAGTCTCGAGAACAGGTAAGAGCCTCTTGTGAACGAGCTCAAACAAAGATTGAGTGGTTAACTGTCTGAATTTGGCTGAATGAAACTCGATGCTCGCTGTTTTCCTTTGCCTCTGCCAAGTCTCGTCATCCGCGTTGAATATCCCATCTCCTAAGAGGTCTCGGAGGTTGTCACGAAAGTAAGAACCTTTAGGGAAGACAGAGAAACGATTCTTGAGGAGATGCTCAACGTTTCTTGGGTCGCAGGTAATAGTACTGTTGAGGCTGCTAAACCAAGGACCTCTGAATTGGAAAGTTCCGTTCTGAAGACAAAGAACATCTGATAGCCACTCGTAAATGTTTCCTCTAAGGCCAAAAGCTAGAGAAGGAAGCATCCCAAGAAACGGCCACACGGGAAGACCTTGGTATTTCTTCTGACGCAAGGAATGTATTGTGACAAAGACGAGAAGGGCAATAAGTAGCTCAAGTATCTGAACATCTCTCAAAAGAAACAGCTTCCGTGAAACCAGAGGGTCACCGGTGGAAGAAGAAGAGAAGAAGACGTCATTGAATGTGAAATTGTAAGAAGAATTGAAACTCATTGTGAGAAAAGAGAAAGAGAGAGAGTGAATCTCGGAAATGAAGAATCAAGCAGAGGAATTAAGAGAGATTAATAACAATGGAAGTCGTTAGTTAGCTAGTGGGTGAAGAATGTTGCATGAGTTTCTTGTGGGTGACAAAAAAAAAAAAAAAACTTTGGCTTGTCAGGAGAAATTGGTTTGATTTGGTGAGCAGACAAAAACTGTGAACTTTATATTCTCAAGTGGCTCCTCTTTGATTCTCGTGTATATTTTTTGTTACTTTTCTTTCACTATAAGTAGGGTTCTTTTGGGGTTTTGCTTCCGTTTTTACGAATTACGAAGATCGAATCTTTTTGGGGTTTTACGTTTAAAAAAATAGGTTTGGGGGTTTTTACATAAACAAACAGAGTTACAAGAACCTTTGTTTTGACCAAATGAGAGAGGTTGTTGGCGATGGGTAACCTAAATTAATAGTACTACTATTTTCTCTCCATTCTATATTTTGCTTTTTGCTTTCGTCCACGTTTGGTTCTTATTCTTATGAGGGAGTTTAATGAATTGTATATTCCCAGTAAACGAAATAAAATGTAGGTATCATCTTCATCTCTATAGAAAATTAATAATAACGGAGGAGTGGCCGGCCTTCTCAACGCTTCTGGAGGAGTTTCAGGTGTTTAGTGCTTCTTTTCACCCTTGCCAAAATCCCAAGGATGTCCAATGTGAAAGCTGATTGCTTAGCTCGTTCTTCCAGAGTTTTAGTTTCAGATTCGATTTTTGTAAACAACTTTCCTCCAGTTTGGGCAACCAATCGAGAAGTTTTGTTTTAATTATTTAACGTGAGATTGACAAAAAAAAAAAAAAAAAAAAAAATTTAATTTCTCGTCGAGGCATCTTATCACTAATTTGAATTTTAGATAAAGTAGATGACTTAATTTTAGTATTAGGTCATAAAAATTTGGAAGATCAATATGCAAAATTATTTAACAACACCATGAACTATATAGTACTCTTTGTATCATCATAGATTATATTTTAAGATTTTCACATAAATTTAAAAAAAAACATTTGATAACTATAAGTGTATTCTTTATTTATAACAACATATTTTCATAAGTACTGTTAACTAATAAATCAAATCTTTAAATTTTTATTTAATAATTTTTGAAATTTATATTTTACTAGTAATATTAGATGATATAACTTTACAAAAAAATCAATCTTTGTGATAAAATAAAATCTAAAAAAATCATCCTATACAGAGGGAGTAAAAGATAAATATTTGTTTTTCTTACTTGTTGCTACAAGAAATACTTGAGAATTTTGATTTATTTTTTATTCACAAAAAGTTTAATCGATTTTTTCTTAGTTAAATATGATAAAACATTCTATTTTTTTTTAATGTATAAATCATATAAATAGACTTTAGAATTTTGTTTTCAAAAACATTTTTTTATCCCACATCGCCTTAAAAGAATGAGAAATTTTATAAATTTTCTTATATAAAATTAAATTTGTTAATAAATGAAGACTACAAACAATTTTAAGCTAAAAAAAAAACTCAAAACTTTCATCTAATAATACAATTGTTTAGTTTATAAATTAACTTATATGCCATGATTAACTCAGATGTGAAAATGTTAAAAGAATTAAAAAAAAAAATCTATAATATAAAAGGCGTTGAAAGCACTATTGTTGGCCCATTATCAAGAAATAAGCCCAACCATGGTGATGGAAGCCATGGAGGTGTGCTAGTGCTACGGAGTAAAGTACTAGATGCAGTCTTCTTCATCAATGGAGGTTTTTGATTCGACTCCAAGCTCTTGCGATTCCTGATGTTCTTCATCCGTTTCTTGCAATCGTTATAACAGAGACGGTGGAGGATCGCTTGTGAGTAAAGAAACACAAAAATGGCGTCTCTTTTCAACAAATTTCAGCAGGTTATTGAATCATCATCTCTTGCTTCTTCTGTGTTTGACCTTGTCGAATATTTCCTTTCAATTTTTTTTAAAAACTGGGTACGAAGAAAGTTTAAATCTTTTCGTCGGATTTAGTCATTTCTATTTGCATTAGTTTGTTGGAAGATTAGAAGATATGAAATTAGGTTGAAGGAGAATCGTAGAGTTTCGTTTTTTAGTGTTAAAATGTCATATGAAGTTGCTCATTTGATCAGTTTTGAGGATTCACTTGGATCATTATGTAGAACTTAGGAGTTTGCAAGGTTTTAGTGAGAGTTTTGAGGCAGTGCTGATTGAGATTTTGAATTTTACACTTCTGATTGTAGATCATTGTTCAGTTTGTTTGATTACTTTGTGTTTTCTAGGCTGTTGGAGTTCTTGCCAAGAGTACCACATTTGCTAAGAACCCAAGGCAACTGCAATTTGAAGCTGACGTTAACAAACTGTTTATGTATACAAGGTTTGTTATTTGTCTCTGTGAAGAGTCAAAGTCTGATTCTTTTATGGATTTGTGTATCATTGTCCCACTGCTCTCATCACACTTTATAATTCTTAATTTGTGTTTAGTTATAATCGGTTGGGAAGAGAAGCTGAGGAGACGGATGCTGAAGAGATCATTGAGATGGCTGGTAAAGCCACTTTATCTGAGCAGCAGAAGCAAGTTCAAGAGAACATTCACTACCAAGTTGAAAACTTCTGCTCTTTGATGGATGGAATCCTTCTTCCTGATGTTAGCAAGAACGAGTCGGGCTCACTATCGACAAACCCTCCTCCTCCTCCTCGTAGAAGCGGTCTTACTTTCGCCGTTGGTAGTAGTAATGCTTCCGCAGATGCAGATAAGCCTCGTAAGTGTTATACTTTACTTCAACCGATTTGCGAACTTATGCTCACCATTTTATTTCATCTTAAACTGATGCTTCTTCTTCAGCACAGTTGTTCCCGAGACAAAGCCTTTGAAACTCAACGAGGTCTCACAGAGATTAATGGATCAAATGGGCTATACCCTCGAGATCAAACCGTCTGTAATACCTCACCAAGACGCTGGTCAAGGTTGTTTCATCAAAGGCGACGCAGACGTTGGAACCGTCTTAGCCTTTTACCCTGGAGTTATTTACTCTCCTGCTTTCTACAGATACATTCCCGGGTATCCGAAGGTTGATTCACAGAACTCGTATCTCATTACCAGGTACGATGGGACTGTCATAAACGCTCAGCCTTGGGGTCTTGGAGGAGAGTCTAGGGAAGTATGGAACGGGTCCTACACACCTAAGGTTGTAACAAACACCAAAACCGCTGAAAACGGATCAGACAGGTTATGGAAAGCGTTGAGCAAGCCTCTCCAAGGTTCGGGTAGAGCAAAAGATATTCTTGAGAGGAGAAACCCGTTGGCTTTTGGTCACTTAGCTAACCACCCGGCGAAAGAGATGACTCCAAACGTTATGATATGTCCTTATGACTTCCCCTTAATGGCTAAAGATCTGCGGCCTTACATTCCGAATATATCTTTTGGGGATTCTGGAGAAGTAAAGATGAAGAGATTTGGAAGCTTCTGGTTTAAGACAGGGAGTAAAAACGGGTTAGAAGCTCCGGTTCTAAAGACACTGGTTTTGGTGGCAACGAGGTCGTTGTGTAACGAGGAACTATTGCTGAATTACAGGCTGAGCAACTCTAAGAGACGACCAGATTGGTATACTCCGGTTAACGAAGAGGAGGATCGGAGACGATGGAGCTAAAATTGTCCACTTCTCTTTCAAACTTGAAAGGCTCTCTGTTTCAAACCATGATCATCTGTGTTCTTTGGACAAGCAACGCGACGTCGTTTCGCTGAGTATTACACTATTTTGGTTTTAGTATTTTTCCAAGACGTCCTTTTAATCTTTTCTACAGTTCTGTTGTTGCATAGAAACCTCAAACCGTGATCCCAAGGGTTCACTTCACGGACACCACCAAGCTTGAGTTTTGATAGGTTATAATAAATTGAAAGGATTTTACCGTAATACTCTGCACGAAGAGCACCACACAAATATGTGATAGAAGAACAAGTGCAAATTGGTTAGGGAAAATGCATTAAGCCTAACGCAATCATAGAGTCGGAACGATGGTGATGGATTTGGTTTTCGATCAAGTTTCGTAGTCAAAGTTTATCAAATTAACATCACATCGGTGCTCATAAATTAACATCACATCGGTGTTTTCTTATTTGCAAAAGAATTTTACCTCCTCCACTAGACAAATCCACATCGTCACTACATAAAATTGAATAGAATGCTACTAACGTACGCAAGTAGAATTAGAATTCTACATTTGAAAATGATACAAAATATGTATTAACGTACATATAAAATCTAAATTCTAACATATATCGCCTTAACCATGATAAGTAACACATTAGTTTCATGTTTAAATGTAGAAGTTTATGTTTTTTAGAGGCTAACTAAAATGCAAAATTCCAAATTTCCAATGGTAAACCATTTCACACTCACATAAATGCCTCGTGACTTCTTAAATGTGGAATAGGGTATGAAATGAGAGTACATGGAGACGTAGATACACTTGTATGACGTATATAAACAGAAACTGAATCTTTTATTACGCAACCAAAGCCGTAACATTCTGTTTTGTTAGATGACAGGTATTTATTTACTTTGCACATACATCACCACAATTCACACACATTATAACTATAACTATATATATATATATATAAATATATGTTATGTAGATCGGTCGTTGCTAATTTCAAGGGGAGGGGAGGAACATGAGAGAGAGAGAAGTATAAACAGTGTTTGGTCAAAATCTCTCTAATCTTATGAACCGTCACTATCGTTAGCTTCTCCTCTGCTTTTTATTTGGATCCTTATATTCCAATCCATTGACCAATCACTTCATTATCTCTAATTTTCTTAACATTTTTTTTATTTGTATTATCTTCTTCTCTTTTTTTTTTTGTGTGTGTTTATTATAGGATCAATCATAAAATTTATGCCCCCTCATAAACGATATTATTTGGAACCATATCACAAGTTGCGTCTGTGTATACGTATTTTTCTATTATCTAGTCTAATTAATTAAAAAAAAAAATAGATTCTTCCCATAAAAAAAGGGAACTCAATTTCTAACAAACCTTTCTATTTTTATAAAAGAAATTGCTACTCTTGTTAATAATATCAATTTTGATATTTTTTTTATATGTCTTCCGTCTTATGAAAATGGTTACAAGTACAACGCAATATGAATTATCATAAAATTCCAAATAGAAAACATATTAAAGACAGTGCACAAGTTGCGTGTGTAGATATTATATATTTCACCTCTAATGTAAACAAAAAGAGAAATGCATATTCATAAGGGAAACTCAGATTTTTACAAACTTTTCTATATATACATAAAACAGTCAAACAGAAAGTGCATATTATCATTAATTAAAAAGAAAGAAAGAAAGAAAAAAAATTCTTCTTACTTTATCAAGATTTTGATTTTTTCTCATGTGTCTTATCTTATGAATATGGTTACCACCCAGTGAGACTACAGAGTGTTATTATCTGTCTCTTAATACATTCTCTCTTTCTCTCTCTCACCACATTATATAAGATTACACAGTCACTTCACAATTTCCACAATAATAATAAAAAAAGAAATGGGTTCTCATAGTGTTGTGTTCTCTGCTCTTGTCCTATTTCTTGTGTCCTCTCTTCTTAGCTCATCATCATCATTAGCAGAAAAGCTGTGCAGTGACAACGACGGCGACAGTGGTTGTTTCCGGTCTAGGGTTTTGGCGGCACAACGAGCTGATCGAGTCAAGGGGCTTCCGGGACAGCCGCCGGTGAAATTCCGGCAATACGCCGGTTATGTAACGGTTAATGAAACACATGGAAGAGCATTGTTCTATTGGTTCTTTGAAGCCACTCATAATCCAAGCAAAAAGCCTCTCCTTCTTTGGCTCAATGGAGGTAAACTAAACCAAACTCACATCCACTCATGACTCATTCTATCTTCTATATACGTACGTCTCTCGGTTAATCGTAGGTTTTTTTAAGTGTTAAAAACTTATAATAAGGTGTATCATGCTTCGTGTGCATTTCATCTACTCGATATTGATTTCGAAATAAACATTTAGTTTGATCCTTGCCCAACCATTATATTCGCATTTTAGTTTTGAATTTAGAAACATTCAAAAGTTTTTTATTTTTATTTTTTTTGGTGATAACGAGTTTTCTGGACCAAGACCTCCCAAAAAAATAGGAAATATGTTAACTCAGCTTTTGAAATTACTACCTTGTGTTTGGTGAAAGAGAACTTATATATCCATGACATCGATCAATATTAGACTATTAAATTTTATAGATAAAACTGTGTATCAGATAATTAGATTAAGAAGTACACATACTTTTTAAATGAGTGTATATAACATATAATGTAAAATAAGATTTAACGTGGAATAGAATAACCCAAAAAGAAATAGGAATGTATGTAGTCCTTTTTGTATGCATGGAGACAAAAAAAAGGGTAACCGGGGAGAATATTAGGTGAACCTTCCTAATAGTAAGATGTATCTCATTTGGCACCATGTCAAAATCAATGAAACGTATGTGTGGTTAGTAGTTATCATCATCACCATCATGATGAGTTTTGGTATTGAATTGTTTAAACTTCAATGAATTTTGGAAGCTTGTAATGATTCCACATGCTTGTTGGTTGTTACATGATCCTATATTTGCTAGCCTTTTTCTTGTAGTCTCAGTTTGCTATATATTATTAATAATTACATTTCCCTTTATAGTTTAACAAAAAAAAAAAGGAGCAATTTACTTTATAACGATTTTTGCTTTCATTTCGTCACTATCATCATGCATCCATCAATACGAAATTTGCTATCCACATATTTCAACGTTTCATCATACTCTGTTTTCTATGTTTATGGTTTCTTACACATATTGAAAGAAATTACTTGATTTTTGAAGTCATTTTATTCATATAGCTAGAGATAACCAAGGTATGAAATCCAAATTTGGATGAAAAAAGTTCATAAAACATTTAATACATTAGCATATATTAATTGAATTCCTATGCATGTGATGAATTCATGGATATAAAAAATATATGTCGACGTTGTATATACCTGTCTCTCCATATATTTAGGCTTTTATATAGGCTCCCGTGGGCGCATACCCCTTTACTTTACTACTAAGGCACAGTAATTATTGACACAAAAGTTATGCATCTATATACTATTATTATCTACCTATCAAGAAAAGTCAATTCCATGAAACATAGAAACGGTCCTTCGGTCCATAATTCACAATTGTTCCAAAACACTACACATGGTCCATGCACGTACGCACGCCCTAAAAGTTTATTGAGTTTGTTTTTATTTGCGTGTTTCTTCATAAAGGCAAGTTTATCATTATAAGCAACAAACCATCTTAAATTAAATGGACCCTATATGCAATAATAATAGTGAATAAGAAAGTAAAATAGAGTGAAAGAGAAGGCCTAGTTTAAATTTGGTGGTTCCGAATAATACAAAATAATGTATAGTAAAATATGATTTAATTGTAAATACAGGACCGGGATGTTCATCAGTCGGATTTGGAGCATCAGAAGAGCTCGGACCATTCTTCCCTCAAAACTCGAGTCAGCCTAATCTCAAGCTAAATCCATACAGCTGGAATAAAGGTATGGATAGCTAGATATCCAAGGACCATAACTATATCTCATTATTCAAATATATTTCTTTTATCATTACAAATTTTTTTTATATCAAAGATTTATCATTACAAATGGAATTAAAACTTTGGGATATAATATATATGTAGCGGCGAATTTGTTATTCTTGGAATCGCCGGTTGGAGTTGGTTTCTCCTACTCTAACACAAGCCGTGATATAAGTCAACTCGGTGACACTGTCACAGGTACCATATATTAATAATTTTATTAATGGACTATATATTAGTTTTGTTTGTAAGTTGTAAGTAATTTTAACGATTGTGTAAATGATTAACCAGCGAGTGACTCGTATAACTTCCTCGTCAACTGGTTCAAGAGATTCCCTCAGTACAAGTCACACGACTTTTACATCGCCGGAGAGAGCTACGCCGGTAAAATATTTATTCAAAAGTTAGAAATTCACTATGACGTGTGTGATTATTACAAAACCAAAAATACATTTAATTAATATGTGTTAATTTGCATGGAATTAGGCCATTACGTTCCACAACTTTCGGAGCTCATCTACAATCAAAACAAGATTGCGTCCAAGAAAGATTTCATTAATCTCAAGGGTTTAATGGTCAGTGATTAGTTTAAATCAATCAATAATTAAATAGTGTAGAGGCTATTAATCGAGTGGTATTGGCTGAGGAGGTGATAATGATCAATTTGTGTGAAATTGTATATATATACAGATAGGAAACGCATTGTTGGACGACGAAACGGATCAAAAGGGGATGATAGATTACGCGTATGATCACGCGGTGATATCAGATGCACTGTACGAGAAAGTGAACCAACACTGCGATTTCAAACTAGAACATGTGTCTAAGGAGTGCAATGGGGCTTTAGATGAGTATTTTGATGTTTATAAGATACTTGACATGTACAGTCTCTACTCTCCCAAGTGTGTCCCAACCTCCACGAACTCCTCTACTTCTCATTCAGTTGCCGGAACTCGCCCCCTACCCGCTGCCCGAAACGTCTTCCAGCCCCGTCTCATCTCTCACAATGTAAATATATTTTTCATCTTTTTCACTTGGAAAACAAAAGTTATTTCGTCAGGATTTGACTAACCGGTTAAAATTTATTCTATACAGGAGGGATGGAGGAGGATGGCGGCAGGGTATGACCCATGTCTATCGGAGTATACAGAAAAGTATATGAACAGGAGAGATGTTCAGGAGGCACTTCACGCTAATGTCACCAACATCCCTTACCCTTGGACTCATTGCAGGTAATGTGTTACGATGTTTGTTATTTTTATACAATATAAGAAGCTAGCACGTACATATAGTTTTGGTTTAATAATATTATGATCTTTATTTCTAATATAGGAAAATGAAATTAAATCATTGTACTCTTCTTCAGTTCAGTTTAAGAATTGTCACACACCTACATATTAATACTACTCTTCATTATCATAATGTATCCAAGAAGAGTGATAAATGATTGAAAAACCATGTTCGAACCTACACCAATGCATGGTTTACTATATATGTGCAGCGACACTATCTCGTTTTGGTCTGACGCTCCCGCTTCTATGCTTCCTACCTTAAGAAAACTTGTTTCAGCGGGATTACGCGTATGGGTTTTCAGGTATATAACAACTACTCCTTGCATTTCTTATGTAAAATTTTAGCTTAAAAACAAGCCATAATCGGTTTAAATTATTTGGCAAAAAAGTGGGGATACAGACGGACGAATCCCTGTGACAGCAACCAGATACTCATTAAAGAAGCTTGGTCTTAAGATAGTTCAAGACTGGACACCTTGGTACACAAAACTACAGGTTTGGTTCCAAATTACAAACTTTTAAATTTCTTCCGAGTAAGCTAGTGTATGATCGACTCTAGAAATAAATTCTGTTTTCTTTCACTTGCCGGTTAGGTCGGCGGGTGGACGGTGGAATACGATGGGTTAACGTATGTGACGATAAGAGGAGCCGGACACCAAGTTCCAACATTCAAACCTAGAGAGGCTCTTCAGCTCGTTCATCATTTTCTAGGAAATAAGAAACTTCCTACTTTTCCTTTTTGATATTTTCTCTAGCCCCTAAGATTTGATTCTCTCTATATAATTCTTAAGAAACAAAAATAATAAACAGATTTGACCCAAAAGAAGCCATTAGAATTGTATATATGGCTTATCACGTTTTACATTTTGTTTTTCTCGTGTTACTGTGTGATCTCTAAAACTCTCATCTCTTGGAGACTTGGATGATTCGTACACTATAGACTATAGCCATCAAAGCCACACAAAATTATAGAAGCTACTTTAATGGCTATTTTTATGTATTTATTTTTATTAAAGTACTAAACTACACAGAGACAACAGAACTATTATTATGAAGAGCTTCACGAGGCTACACTAGACAGACACAGCGATGCGGGCCAAAACACAACAGAAGTAGTACAGAACTATACTTAAAAACAGAACTACAACAAAAGGTGGTGTAGTTATCATTTATCAACTACTGAGCAGTCAGACCTCGTCGGAGTTCATCGCAATCGACGAGATAAGCGAAGCCATAAGAGAGATTCATCAGAGTAGCCTCGTGAAGCTCTTTATTAACTGTCGCAGTCGCGTCCGTAGAGAAAAAAACTCTATATCCCCTAACGAACGCGTCACGAGCCGTTGTCTCACAACACAGGTTCGTCATCACTCCAACCACGATCACCTCCTTCACCCCGATCTTGTCCAGCTTTTCTTGTAGCCGCGTGTTTTGAAACGCGCTGTACGTGCTCTTCTCCACGATCTCGTCTGGTTTGGTGAGTTGTATCTGGGGGTGTAACTCCGGTATGATCTCGGAATCGGTGGTTCCATCGAGGACTAGATCCTCGTCCCACCACTCTCCGAGCATTCCGTGGTCGGTCTGTGACTTGTGGTTGTGGCGTGAAGAAGACAGGGATCGAAGCTTCTCGGCAGAGGTCGATGGTCGTGAGAGCTTCGTTGAGGATGGGTTTGGCCATGGAGGAGAAGTAGTTTTGCATGTCGATGACGAGAAGAGCTGCGTTTTTTGGATTTGGAACTCGCTTTCGTGTCTCGTACTTTCTCGATGATAATGACGCCATTTTTGGCGGTGGAGAAGATGAAGATGAAGCTCTTTGATCGGTGGAGATATATTTGGGAACGAAATGATTGAGCCTCATAGAATATAAAATGGGCCTAGCCCATGTAAGATGTTCTTCAGGCATACTTCAATAAACATATATGTTTGTTGTATAGTATAATAGTATATAATCATTACTGTTCTGTTACATTTGAAGGTGAACAAGTACATGACATGGTCTAATGAGTGATATGCTGTACATTACTATATCTATCAAGCCTATGCATCTTTATCTTCTAGCTTGGATTGGACAGCTTCCACAAATTGGAGTAACATTGCTCCAATGAAGTACCATGTAACTCCTGCTAATAGAAGCTGCTGCCATGGGCTGTTAACTATGGATAGAGCAAGCGAGCCGCCGATATGATCGTTGAGCTCAGAGGCGGCTTTGTAACTTGCTTGATACTGAATCAAGAATACTGCTACTATGGCTGTCCCAAGTGGGAACTTCTGTATCCTGAACTGTCTTCTATATTCTCTTCTACTAGTTGGTTTCTCTTCTAATGGAGTGTTCTTTCGAGTCACTCTCGGAATTGAGCTAGCCTTGGAAGTGTTATTGTTTTCAGTTGAGGTAAGAGCTGCGTTTGATGGAGTCCAGTAATCTTCTCCAAGCATGTAAGCTGGTTCTTTTGGTTTGCTTTTGCCGCTCTGTTCTGCTTTTTTCATTGCTGCCACAACATCTTGAAGCTTTCTGATATCTGGATCAACCGATTTTTTTCGTTTGGTAATAGTTAGACTCATGTTTGAATCTGGACTTAATGGTTTCGTGTACGGTGATGATCTCCAGTATAGCCAATTGGAGATAGACCTAATTGCCTCTACTGCACTTATTCTTACTTCTGTCTGCAAAAGCATCCCAAAACAACTAACTTGGTATCTGACAGTGTAAGTTTTGTAACTTGGCTTTATTGACTATGCATAACTCACCTTGGAGCTCTCTTTTGTGGTTCTGCTCATAGCTTTGGCGTATCTTTCCTGAAACTTCTTGACATCAACAAATACATTGGAGACACGTTCCCCAACCGTGTTTCCAACTCCAATCCTCACGTTGCCTCGTGGTTGCTTTGACATAAGAAACTCCAATGGAGCAAGGTCAGATCTCTCCACTATTCTGCACATTTCAAAAAGAATCATACTTTCCATAAATGGAATAGAAATTGAAACCAAACGATTACTAGAGATACTAGTTATGTGCTTACGAAATGCAGTCTACTGGGCAAGCTTCGATAGCTTCTATGATTTTGGATTCAGGATCAGCCCATTGAGCAACAACCCTCGCTCTGCCGTAAGCGGTTTCGATAGCAAATGTTTTCTCAGCACATAAAGCACACTTCAAGCAACCAACGCACTTAACCTCGTCCACAAACGTAGCTCGTTGCTCAGTTTCTGAACCACACCAAACCGAGTAAATCGGTTTCCCTGTATAGCCTCTAAGTTCTTCAAGTTTCGCTTGCTCCTACATCAAAAAGAAAAAATTCATATTTTACCTGGTGTTGTGGCCTTGACAGTGACTATTACAAGATCAAGAAACCAATAGACATGATGAGTAAACCTTGTCATAGGCGTGGCGTGCGATCGGATCAGAGAGAAGCTGGTAAGCTTCGTTAAGGATGATGGCCATGTCATGACCTGGATCTCCTGCAATATCGGGATGGCAACGTTTCTGCAACGCACGGTACGCTGATTTGATCTGAGCCGTATCAGAACTCCGATCAACACCCAAAAGGTCATAAAGATCAAAGTCTGTGATAGAAGACGATGAAGAAGAAGTGGCTCTACACTTGACTTTGAATGGTGATCTAACGGTGGCGAGCTTCTGAGATGTGGTACATGATGGCCATGTAGCAGTCGTCGGTGGAAGAGTCGTCGGAGTAAGAATCGTCGGTGTCATTTTGTTTTTTTCCCTCCTCTGTTTCGTAAGGTGGATGAGTTAGAGAGGGACAAGTTATTGAAAAAATAACCAAAAATAAATAAAATTTGTAGATTATTTAAGGCTGAGGATTAGTGAATTATCGAAATGTTTTTTATAGTAAAGGGAAAATTTATAAAAAAAAAAAAAAATCTCAAATCGAAATGGGCCTTAACATGGATCATTCAGTTAGGCCCAAAATATTTCGCTCGATTCTTCAACCGTGTTTAGGGTTCAGTTCAGATCGGAGGTTTAAGAAATTTTAGATCATTTTGAAACAGCCATGTCAAGGCAGGTCACGAGACTTCTCGGATCTCTTCGCCGTTGCTCCGGCGGTGGCGGGAGCTCAGAGGTGGTGAGTCCGTCATGCAGCTCTCTCACTTCATTGACTCAGTCTCGCTCCTTCGGTACGACTCCTCCGCCTCCTGCGGCTGTCTTCGTCGACAAAAACACACGTGTCATCTGCCAAGGTATCACCGGAAAGAACGGTACCTTTCACACTGAACAAGCCATTGAGTACGGCACCAAAATGGTATTGTACATTTCCAGAATTTTACAACTAATTAGATTATTCAGTGATCACTGTTCTTTGTTTCTATTTGCAATTCGGATTCAGTTGAAATGTGTGTTCATCAAGGTTTGGGGGGTTTGTTGTATAATATAGGTAGCAGGAGTGACACCAAAGAAAGGTGGAACAGAACATTTAGGTCTGCCTGTTTATAACACAGTTGCTGAAGCTAAAGCCGAGACTAAAGCTAATGCCTCTGTGATTTATGTTCCTGCGCCTTTCGCTGCTGCTGCTATCATGGAAGGTGTTGCTGCTGAGTTAGATCTTGTTGTCTGCATTACTGAAGGCATTCCTCAACATGACATGGTTATTATTGTTTAGTGATATGTTCTTTGATTACTTATTCGATTATAGGTTTGCACAGTAATATAATATAAGAGGAGGCTAGACTGATGTATTGGGACTAATTGTTGTAATGTAGGTTCGTGTAAAGGCTGCTCTTAATAGTCAATCAAAAACTAGGCTGATTGGTCCTAATTGTCCTGGGATTATCAAACCTGGTGAATGCAAGATTGGGATCATGCCGGGATACATCCACAAACCGGGGAAGATAGGGATTGTTTCTCGTTCTGGAACATTGACATATGAAGCTGTAAGGTTCTTTGTGTTGCCTTCATGTTTGTCTCTCTTTGTCTCTGTCCAATGTCAGTTTATTAGTTTTTTTGATGATTTTGGATTACTAGAAGACCTAATGGTTGCTTTTTGGTTAATCTTTTTACTGCAGGTTTTCCAAACTACTGCAGTAGGTCTGGGGCAATCTACGTGTGTAGGAATTGGTGGGGATCCTTTTAACGGCACAAATTTTGTTGACTGCTTGGAGAAGTTCTTCGTGGACCCTCAAACAGAAGGTCTCAGTTTCTGAACACCATAATCGAACTGTTTTCATTTCGTACATCTTATTATCTTTTCCCATTGTTTCTAGTTGTTTACTTTGAGTCAGTTACCTTTAATGTGTAGTAGATAACCAGTATTTACCTAACTAGTACTTACCTAATACTAGTTCTTTAGTATGTAGAAGAAAGTGATTCGTTTGGAGTAACAGACTCAGGTTGTTGTGAATATTGCAGCCTTTACTTGTTGAATCACCGATCTCCCTCTGTTTTAGAGACTAGTGAAAGAGAATCCAGCATTGGTTTTGCAACTGAGAAATTATTGACTTCTTTTCAGGTATCATTCTCATTGGAGAAATCGGTGGTACTGCAGAAGAAGATGCTGCTGCTTTGATAAAGGTAACCAGTAACCACAATGCATCTTTTCTTTTCTAAGAATCAAGAGTTGCCATATTTAGATGATCAAGAGTATAATAAACATACCGGTTTTCAATCAAACAGGAAAGTGGTACAGACAAGCCTGTAGTTGCTTTCATTGCTGGACTTACTGCACCACCTGGGCGTCGAATGGGTCATGCGGGAGGTAAATGAACTTTACTCGGCTCTTTCATTCATTCACTGTTTCCCACTTGAACCAGAGCTTAAATCTTGTATTGTCTTTTTATATGGGTCGATGAAGCCATTGTTTCTGGAGGTAAGGGCACGGCTCAAGACAAGATAAAGAGCTTAAGAGATGCTGGAGTTAAGGTGGTTGAGTCACCGGCTAAGATTGGTGCGGCGATGTTTGAGATTTTCCAAGAAAGAGGTCTTTTGAAGTGAACTGAATAGATATCATAATTATACGATTGAGATGATTCAGGAACCAACCTAGCTAATAACAACAGTTTGCAAAAGATAGAAGAGAGAAAGGGAAACTCTGTAATCCCTTACCATTGATGAACATATTTAGGGATGTCTTCTCCCACTAAATGATTATTGCAGAGAGAAACAGTCTTTTCTATGCCATTCTTCTATTTTTCAGTTTATTGAAATATAGCCCCTCTGTGTTTTTTTTTGTGTGTCTTTGTTTTTGGTAAACTAAATTACAAAAACAAAGAAGAAAATGAGAATGAATAGATCAGTTTCAGAAATTTCTTGTTAAACATAGTTCTGAATATTATATTGTAACACCCGCAAACCATTTTTTTGGTATTTTGGTGAGGGTGTCGATCGACACCACAGGAGGTGTCGATCGACACTAGTTGTTTCTGGTTCGACCGGTTCGATTTAATTATCGATTTGGACCGGTTTGATGTAGGGAAAACTACTAAACCGAGATATTTAAGTGTTTTGTCGACCAGAAGGGTTTTGGAAAGTTCTTTTGTCGCCGCTTTGTTGTTTTTGAGAGAAAAAGAGGAAAAAGTGTGTTCTTGAGCTTTTTGGTGACTTTTGGTGAGATTCTTGGCTGTCCTTGAGAGATTGGAAGCTAGGAAGGATCTAGAAGCTTGCTAGGAAGGTTGGATTCGTTGCTTTTGGTCTGAATCTTCCTGCAAAGAGGTGAGTGCATGACCATGGCTTATCTAAGCTAAGATTTCTAGTTTCTATGTGATTTGGTGCTTATGTGGTTGTTTCTTTGAGTTCCCTATGTTATTTCGTTGCTATCTGGGCTGGGTTTGGCTTCGGGAGTGCAAGGGCGGATTGGAGGAGATGGAGGCGAGATTCGGAGTTTCGATCGAGGGAAATCGCTGCTCGGTATCGGTGTCGGTCGACACCGGTTGGGGTGTCGGTCGACACCAACGCGAGGACGGCTCGGGACTTTGGCGAGTGTCGTTCGATGCCATGTGGAGGCGTCGGTCGACACAAACTAGGGTTTTCGGGAGTGTCGGGCAGGGTGTCGGTCGACACCAATTTGGTGTCGGTCGACACCAGATAGTCGTGACGATCGACACCATCGGTGTCGGTCGACACCCCTTTGTTCAGTTGCGATGGATGTTGCATGCGTTGTATATTGCCTGGTTTGTTTTATTGATTGTTGGCTTGTAGAGATCTTATTGCTTGTGTGTATAGCCCAGTAGATGGGAGGATTGCCTCACTGAGTGTTTATAAAATACTCATGCATCTCAATTTGTGTTTGTGGTGCAGGTAAGGGCAAAGTGTGAACGTGGAATCAAAGGCAATGAAGAGGAGGATGTTCTAGGGACTCGATTGGATGTTGTCTGGCATTTGCTAGGGTGCTAGAGTTGAGTCATTAGAAACATTGCTAGGTTGCTGGTTCCATGTTTCTTGTTGTTTGGTATTGACTATTGCTTTGCTATAGTATTGGTTTATTATTGGAATATTATTGGATACTGATTATGTTTTCCGCTGTTGAATGTGTTGTGGTTAGGTGGCTAGTGGGTATGGGACCACTAGCTGTAGCTGTTTTAATATATTGTATTTACTATTTATTTATTAAAAAAAAAAAAAGGTTGGTCGTTTCATTTTGGTATCAGAGCCCTTACGGTTCTAGGATTGGGTTCACTAGGTTTCTGTTGTAGATGTTTGGGATTGCATGTCTTGATTGATTATGTGAGTTAGTCAATTGTGTGTGGCATGGAGTCTTAGAACATCCTCTTCGAGCCGAGTGTGTGATTCCACGGTGAGTTTATGTTTCTGTGTAATAATAGAAATTGTTTGCTTAGCCTTCTGTTCATGGTAGTGCAGATGGTTAGAGAGGGTGCTGTGGCTGGTCGAGGTCGTGGACGCGAACGTGGTCGTGGACGCGGACGTGGTCGTGGTAGGGGCAGAGTCCCAGTGGTTAGTGAGACCGAGGACCAGAGTGTGACAGCTGAGGGTGTTGGCGAGTCGCAGGGTGTTCCGGGGATTCCGTGAGTGTGGCAGGAGGGGCGGTGTTGATGCTCCAGTGGCCGGTGATGCTAGGGTCCCGTGTGGGGGTCCCAGCGGGTGGAGTCCCTGGTGTTGACCTTGCGGCTTTGCTAGCACAGGTGTTAGAGCGGTTACCACCGGTGGTACCGGCTCAGCTCGGTAGTGCCACCAGTGGTGGCGGAGGAGCGGCAGCCAGTGGCTGCGGATGCGGGGTCCATGCTCGTTATCTCAGCATGTTGACAGAGATGGGTCGGTTGCGTGAGCAGTTTTCAGGAGGTGTAGATCCTACTGCTGCGGATGCGTGGAGGACGAGAGTGGAACGTAACTTCCACACTCGAGATGTCTGAGGAGTTTTGGGTGGACATAGGGGTCTACTTTTTGAGTGGTGATGCTGAGTTGTGGTGGAGATCTGTGGCTGCTAGGAGGGTGCAGCGGAGATGACTTGGGCTGACTTCGTTTTAGAGTTCAACCGCAAGTATTTTCCTAGAGAGGCATTGGATCGTCCGGAGGTGCAGTTCCTTCAGTTGTCTCGGGGACACGGTCAGTGCGGGAGTTAGACTTGGAGTTCATCGACTTCTTTGTTATGGAGGTCGGGCTATGGAGCCTGAGGAGGCTCGGATCGGGAGGTTCTTGAGGGCTCTACGTGATGACTTGAGAGTTCACTGTAGAGGGAGGAGTTATGCTACGCGTGCAGAGCTGGTTGAGACTGCAGCAGAGATTGAGGAGGATATCCGGGCTCAGTCGGTGGCGGTAGCTCCAGCAGTTCAGCCTAGTAAGGCTCAGCAGCAGGGTGGTTCTAGCAGGGGCGGTAGGCATGCCCAGGGAACCAAGAGGAAGTGGGAGGCTACGCAGAAGCCGAGTGGTGCGGGTTGCTTCGGTTGTGGGAGCAGGGATCACAGGGTTGCTAGTTGTCCCAAGAGGAGTGTTCCGACGGCGGGACCTCGGTGTGTTATCATTGTAGGGAGACAGGGCACATCAAGCCTTTTTGTCCCAAACTGCAGCCGGCAGCAGTGGCAGCGTTGCAGCAGGTGCAGCCTGGGGGTCAGCAGTGGCACGGATTGAGCAGGGCCTCGGGTTTACACGACAGTGGAGACTGGTGGAACCAGTGCCGGGCGATCACAGGTATAATTTCTGGTACTTAATCTTTGTGAATTTTAGTAGGGTCAGATTTTATGTTCTGTGATAAAGTGTTAGGTTCTCAACACATGAGGTTTGTGTAGGGACCTTGTTGGTGGGCGGGTTTAAGTCCCACGTTATGTTTGATTCTGGCTTCGCATAGCTTCATTACTCCGAGTGTGCAGAGTGTGCGGGGATCAGCGGGGATCCTGGAGCGCACAGGAGTTGTTAGAATTGCGGGAGGCAAGTTCTGAGAGTTATTGGACGAGCTAGAGGAATTGATATTCAGATCGCAGAGAGTCATGGCCAGCGGATTTGCTTATCAGTCCCGTGGAGCTGTATGATGTTATTCTCGGGATGGATTGGATGCATCGGCATATGGTGCATTTAGATTGCTATCGGGGTAGAGTGGAGTTTGAGCGACCAGGAGGGAAGTTGGTTTTTCGGGGTATTAGACCGACTTCGGAGTCTCGTGATCTCAGCCATTCAGGCTGGGAAGATGATCGAGAAGGGCCGTGAGGCTTATTTGGTCACTATATCTATGCCAGAGTCAGTGGGGAAGTCTACGGTTAGCGGTATTCCAGTAGTGGAGGAGTTTGAGGATGTGTTTCAGTCTCTGCAAGGATTACCACCATCTCGGTCGGATCCTTTTACCATTGAACTGGAACCGGGGACGACACCGTTATCCAAGGCTCCTTACAGGATGGCTCCAGCAGAGATGGCAGAGCTGAAGAAGCAGCTAGAGGATTTGCTGAGTAAGGGATTCATCCGTCCTAGTGTGTCACCGTGGGGAGCGCCGGTGTTGTTTGTCAAGAAAAAGGATGGGAGTTTCCGGTTGTGTATTGATTACGGGGTTTGAACCGGGTCACTGTGAAGAACAAGTACCCTCTCCCGAGGATTGACGAGTTGTTGGATCAGTTGAGGGGTGCTACTTGGTTCTCCAAGGTGGATCTGGCATCGGGTTATCATCGATACCGATAGATGAGGCAGATGTGAGGAAGACCGCTTTCGGGACGAGGTATGGGCATTATGAGTTTGTGGTGATGCCTTTCGGGTTGACTAACGCACCAGCAGCGTTTATGAGATTGATGAACAGTGTATTTCAGGAGTTTCTGGATGTATCTGTCATCATTTTCATCGACGATATCCTGGTTTACTCTAAGAGTCCTGAGGAGCATGCAGTGCATTTGAGGGCAGTTATGGAGAAGCTGCGGGAGCAGAAGCTGTTTGCCAAGTTGAGCAAGTGTAGTTTCTGGCAGCGTGAGATGGGCTTTCTGGGTCACATTGTTTCTGTAGAAGGGGTTTCGTAGATCCAGAGAAGATTCAGGCTATTAGGGCCTAGACCGCAGAATGCCACGAGATCAGGAGTTTCCTTGGATTGGCAGGATACTACAGGAGATTTGTGCGGGGTTTGCAAGCGAGCACGTCCTATGACTAAGTTGACAGGGAAGGATGTTCCTTTTGTCTGGTCAGAAGAGTGTGAGGAAGGCTTTGCAAGCCTGAAGGAGATGTTGACTACTGCGCCAGTGTTGGCTTTGCCTGAGCAGGGAGAACCCTATGTGGTTTATACAGATGCATCTAGAGTTGGGTTGGGTTGTGTTCTGATGCAGCATGGGAAGGTGATTGCTTATGCTTCGCGGCAGTTGCGGGTGCATGAAGGCAACTATCCTACTCATGATTTGGAGATGGGTGCTGTAGTTTTTGCCCGAAGATTTGGAGATCTTATCTTTATGGTGCAAAGGTACAGTGTTCACAGATCATAAGAGCCTGAAGTATATATTCACTCAGCCTGAGTTGAATTTGAGACAGAGGCGGTGGATGGAGCTTGTGGCAGATTATGATTTGGAGATAGCCTATCATCCTGGTAAGGCTAACACGGTTGCGATGCTCGAGTCGGAAGAGGGTAGCTTCGGCTCGGGAGCAGAGATGGAGTCTCGGTAGGGGAGATCAGTGCTTTGAGCTTATGTGCTGTTTCACAGGAACCGTTGGGTTTGGAAGCAGTAGATAGAGCAGATCTTCGAGTAGAGTGCGGTTGGCTCGGGAGAAGGATTTGGGGCTAGTGAATGCCTCTAAAGATGTGGGTTCGAGTATCAGGTCTCGATAATGGTACTATCTTGGTGCACGGTCGTGTGTGTGTGCCCAAGGATGAGGAGTTGAGACAGGAGATTCGAGAGAGGCTCATGCGAGCAAGTTATCCATTCATCCAGGAGCGACCAAGATGTACCGTGACCTCAAGAGGTACTATCATTGGGTCGGGATGAAGAAGGACGTGGCTAGTTGGGTTTCGAGGTGCGAGGTGTGTCAGCTAGTGAAGGCTGAGCATCAGGTTCCTGGCGGGTTACTGAAGAGTTTACCCATTCCTGAGTGGAAGTGGGATATGATCACTATGGATTTCGTGGTAGGATTGCCAGTGTCACGGACCTTTGATGCTATTTGGGTCATTGTGGACCGGTTGACTAAGTCAGCACATTTTCTGGCCATTAAGAAGACTGATGGAGCAGCGGTCTTGGCTAAGAAGTATGTGAGGGAGATAGTCAGGTTGCATGGGGTGCCAGCAAGCATTGTGTCGATAGGGATTCTAAGTTCACTTCGGTGTTCGGAAGGCATTTCAGCAGAGATGGGCACTAAGGTGCATATGAGTACAGCTTATCATCCCCAGACTGATGGACAGTCAGAGAGGACGATCCAGACGCTGGAGGATTTGCTGAGGATGTGTGTGCTGGATTGGGGTGGCCATTGGGCAGATCATCTGAACCTGGTAGAGTTTGCTTACAACAACAGCTATCAGGCAAGTATTAAGATGGCTCCTTATGAGGCTCGTATGGGAGGCCATGTCGTACACCATTATGCTGGACTCGGTGGGGAGAGGAGCATGTTTGGTGCTAGTTTTGTTCGGAGACCTCGAGAAGATTCGGGTTCTCAAGTTGAACATGAAGGAGGCTCAGGACAGGCAGAGGAGTTATGCAGATAGGAGGAGGAGAGATCTTGAGTTTCAGGTAGGAGACAGAGTGTACCTCAAGATGGCCATGTTGCGGGGTCCGAACAGGTCATTGTCGAGACTAAGTTGAGTCCGAGGTATATGGGTCCATTCAGAGTGATTGAGCGGGTTGGACCAGTGGCATATAGATTGGAGTTACCTGAGGTGATGCGTGCATTCCATAAGGTTTTCCATGTGTCTATGTTGCGGAAGTGTCTCCGTGAGGGAGAGGAGGTGTTGGCTAAGATTCCAGAGGATCTTCAGCCTAACATGACTTTGGAGGCGAGACCAGTGAGGGTTCTCGAGAGGAGGATCAAGGAACTTCGGAAGAAGAAGATTCCTTTGATGAGAGTCCTTTGGGACTGTGATGGTGTTGAGGAGCAGACTTGGGAGCCTGAGGCAAAGATGAAGGCAAGGTTCAAGAAGTGGTATGAGAAGCAAGCCGCGACTTGAACTTGTTTAGCCGGGTCCCATCTGTATCCGTGGCTGGAGCGGGAATGGAGTATTCCAGCCCATCTCTCTTGTTACTCGGTCGCTTGGGGTGGTTGGTTGTGCGACTCAGTAACAAGATGAGGTGGTGTTTGGGGTACAAAGTTTCCGTGAGGCGGGGTTGTGAAGAGAAGTTTCCAAAAGTGGAAAGTTTCCAAAATGGAAGGTGCTAAATATGGAAAGTTTTATGGGAGTTAGAATTTGTCCATTTTAGCGGTGGAGAGCCTTAAAGGGGGCTTGAGTGTGGCCTTAGTGGCGGACTTTTGAGTCAGTGTGCCCGTGTGTGGCGGTCTTTTTAGACATTGTGGGGTTTTGTGACGGGCTTTTAGCCAGAGGGTCTTTGTGACGGTCCTCGTTAGGACATTTGTGTGGCCTTGGTGGCGGTCCTTTTTAGGACGTTTGTTTGGCCTTTGTGGCGGGCTGTTTAGCCAGAGTGTCTTTGTGACGGTCCTCTTTAGGACATTTGTGTGGCCTTGGTGGCGGTCCTCTTTAGGACATTTGTGTGGCCTTGGTGGCGGTCCTTTTTAGGACGTTTGTTTGGCCTTTGTGGCGGGCTGTTTAGCCAGAGTGTCTTTGTGACGGTCCTTCGGGACAGATGGTCTTTGTGACGGTCCTTCGGGACAGATGACCTTTGTGGCGGGCTGTTTAGCCAGAGTGCCTTGGTGGCGGTCCTTTTTAGGACATTTGTTTGGCCTTGGTGGCGGTCCTCTTTAGGACATTTGTTTGGCCTTGGTGGCGGTCCTCTTTAGGACATTTTGTTTGGCCTTTGTGGCGGCCCTTGTGGCGTTTATGATCCTTGTGTGGTCATGAGGTATTCCAGTGAGGGAATATGTGGTTGGTAGGACATTGAGATGTTCTACGCGAGCCACGGGAAGGAAACCTGGATAGGGATAGGGCTCAGACGTGTTCAGAATCGTTTGCTCGCGACTCTTGGGGGGACTTAGGTTCTCCTAGTACTGCCATTTTCAGAGACTTTGTGGCTCGGGCGAATGGTTGGTATATCGACTTCGGATGACGATCCGGGGGCGCGCTGTAGGGTGGCAACCCGAGAGACGAGTTTGGACTTTTCTTTATATATTATGGCATGCGGGCTTCGGCCTGATGAGGAGCCAACATTTGGCATGCAGACTTAGGTCTGATGAGGAGCCAATAAAAACTCAAGGTTTAGGCCTATGAGTAAAGGAAAGTCTAAAAAGTCAAGAGCAAATGACGCCTGGAGCGTGAGTCTATCGCCTAGAGGAGACCTTCTGTAGATCGGTCGGAGGAGTGCGGGCCGTGGAGACGGTTGCACGGGAGTCCTTGACTGATGGTTGTTCGAGATTCGAGGACGAATCTAGATTGGTGGGGAGAATTGTAACACCCGCGAACCATTTTTGGTATTTTGGTGAGGGTGTCGATCGACACCACGAGGTGTCGATCGACACTAGTTGTTTCTGGTTCGACCGGTTCGATTTAATTATCGATTTGGACCGGTTTGATGTAGGGAAAAATACTAAACCGAGATATTTAAGTGTTTTGTCGACCAGAAGGGTTTTGGAAAGTTCTTTTGTCGCCGCTTTGTTGTTTTTGAGAGAAAAAGAGGAAAAAGTGTGTTCTTGAGCTTTTTGGTGACTTTTGGTGAGATTTTTGGCTGTCCTTGAGAGATTGGAAGCTAGGAAGGATCTAGAAGCTTGCTAGGAAGGTTGGATTCGTTGCTTTTGGTCTGAATCTTCCTGCAAAGAGGTGAGTGCATGACCATGGCTTATCTAAGCTAAGATTTCTAGTTTCTATGTGATTTGGTGCTTATGTGGTTGTTTCTTTGAGTTCCTATGTTATTTCGTTGCTATCTGGGCTGGGTTTGGCTTCGGGAGTGCAAGGGCGGATTGGAGGAGATTGGAGGCGAGATTCGGAGTTTCGATCGAGGGAAATCGCTGCTCTATCGGTGTCGGTCGACACCAGTTGGGGTGTCGGTCGACACCAACGCGAGGACGGCTCGGGACTTTGGCGAGTGTCGTTCGATGCCATGTGGAGGCGTCGGTCGACACAAACTAGGGTTTTCGGGAGTGTCGGGCAGGGTGTCGGTCGACACCAATTTGGTGTCGGTCGACACCAGATAGTCAGTGACGATCGACACCATCCGGTGTCGGTCGACACCCCTTGTTCGATTGCGATGGATGTTGCATGCGTTGTATATTGCCTGGTTTGTTTTATTGATTGTTGTTTGTGGCTTGTAGAGATCTTATTGCTTGTGTGTATAGCCCAGTAGATGGGAGGATTGCCTCACTGAGTGTTTATAAAATACTCATGCATCTCAATTTGTGTTTGTGGTGCAGGTAAGGGCAAAGTGTGAACGTGGAATCAAAGGCAATGAAGAGGAGGATGTTCTAGGGACTCGATTGGATGTTGTCTGGCATTTGCTAGGGTGCTAGAGTTGAGTCATTAGAAACATTGCTAGGTTGCTGGTTCCATGTTTTTTGTTGTTTGGTATTGACTATTGCTTTGCTATAGTATTGGTTTATTATTGGAATATTATTGGATACTGATTATGTTTTCCGCTGTTGAATGTGTTGTGGTTAGGTGGCTAGTGGGTATGGGACCACTAGCTGTAGCTGTTTTAATATATTGTATTTACTATTTATTTATTAAAAAAAAAAAAAGGTTGGTCGTTTCATATATGAAACAATATCTTGAATCAATTGTATTTTTGTGTACTTCCATAATATCTTTACACAATATATTAATGGCAATCTATTTCACTTTTTTTTTTTTTAATACCCTATGGCTGGCTGATTCGGTCAGTCTCGGTAGAAACGCACTGAAGTGCTTCCGAATGGACTTCTCCCCGAAGGGCCACCACACTGTCTGTCCCGAGTTTAGAATGCTTTCCTACTAATGCCAGGGGTAGTCACGCCGCCTGCATTTCTAACTACCAGATAAACCAATTAGGCCAAAACCCAACTGACAGACTTTCCATGATTTTTGTTTCTAGGGTGGATCGAACCTCGGTTAGTTCCTTCCAACCTTATCTATCTATTTTACTTTAATAACAATTAACCAAAAAAAAAAAAATGACCGCTAATCGAAATAAATTTTTGGTAAGTTTCGTAATATGAAGAAGATTCATAAAGTTGTTTTATAATAGGAAAACAATTGACAATGTGAATGAACTTAAGCAAAAAGACAAAACAAAAGCAAAGAGGTCTAATATCTAAGTGGGTCCTATAATAATTAATGGTCCTATAATACTAATAATCAATGGTAATCCATGCAGAGGTTGTCATTAATTAATACTACTAATTAATCAGTGGTTATCACTGATTCACAAAAAGACGCATACGTCAGAAGATCCTTCACATTACAATTATATATGCACTTTGTCATACGTTTTACTCAATCTGTGTAATAAGTTCGCGTAAGCCTCTCAAAGAAAAATCAAAGCATTTATCATTTTATTAGCCAAAACTAATACGTATTTATTTGTGTGGTAGACAAAGCCATATAACATATGTAGTGGCAGCAGAACAGTCAGAGTGGGATAGTCGAAGTGACGAAACTAGTCTTGGACCCCCAACTGTTCCTCTTTGATCATTAGTTTCTTATTTTAGAAACCAGAACATGTTTCTTGTGAGTCCTTCTGACAGAACAGATGAGACGACTGACCATTACTCTCTCTGCTTCCTTAAAGATCCTGTGACGACGACCCCAAAAAATTCAAAGGAAAAGACTTTACGTTAGAAATTTAAACCGGACTGGTAGTATATAACATATAATGTCATAATTGTATATATTCGTTCATCACGGTTTCACTTTCCAAGGAATTTTCCAATATTGTCACATGATGTAGTTAAATTGTCTACGCGAATTATATATCTAGTTATATATAATGACTTTGTCACACTATATTCATTCGTTATAATAGGCCATATGGTTTCCTTAATTTGGCATATTAATTTGTTACTAACATGTCACTGAAATGATTCAATTGTGTATATTTTTATATAGGAGCTAATTACTTATATATATAGTATTGTCAGAAACTTTGAGAACATATTGAGAGATGCCAGTGTTCCTTTTTCAGAATTTTAATGTTCGAGTTTCAGCATAGTAGAAGAAAAAGATTCATCAAGTCATCCTATAAAATTCATACTATATTAGAAACTCAATATATACCCACTACATTTTTTATTGCCTTGCCTTGTGCGGTGATGCATGTAGCTGTATAGACATGCGCTAGCTCCTTGTTATCTTCTCATTTTTGTAACCAGTTTATTAATGAAATTCAAATTATATATACAAAATCCGTGTAAACATATATATAGATTGTGATTTGCAATCTCAAATCTGATATTCGATTTTGGCTACCAAATTTTGACTCGCAGAAAAAAGGACTTTCATAACAAATAATTTAGCTAGATACACCTTAAATTGATGGTATAACTATAGAAATACAATCAACGAGAGGGCTTTTATCTATATGATGAATATGGCAGAGGAGGTGGGTAAGAAAAAAAGAAAAAAAAAAGTCACTTTCAAGTATTGTTACACTTTGTCCTATCTCATTTGGCTACTACCCTCTCTCTCTCTCTCTTTTGCCTTGTTCCTTTTTTAGTAACTTTGTTTTCCTTCACATTTTTTCATTAAATTTCCATTGTTGGGTTATCTCCGAATTACGTCATGCATGGCAGCTCAAAGAAATTAGTGGTTGGAGATTTTACTAAAAAGGATATTCTATGCTAAATAAATTACCAAACACTGCCATTACATGTCTTGTCTAATTAGTAATTTGAAATTTTATGTTATTATTTTAATTTTTGATAACTTTTCGTCAAAACTAAAATAAAATTAAGATGCCTTAACTTATATTATCTATAAATGTTGGGTATAGTAAAACTTTGTTTCTTACAAGGATATAGTTTTTTTTTTCTTCCTTTTAATTATAGAAACTTAAACGAGTTAATTGTGTACGTTTATATTTAAATGATTTCAAAGACAAATTGCAAAGAGACTGAAAATAATAACATTTTAAGAACTAAAACCTTATATATATTAGGTTAATGGTGCAAATTAAAGCGCACTAGTTGTATAATACTGAACATTAACGGGTGACCAATATGCGTTTACCGCATAACGCATTCACATTTGAAACCCTAATATAACAAAAAAATGTTGATATGTATTACAAATTTTTTTGGTAAGGGATATATATTACAAATAGGTAAGCCATTTTTTTGCACTTGACAGAAATATTATTGTAAGAAAGGAGAGAAATTAAGATAAAGTAATTAGTGAATAGAAGAGAGTTAAGACTACACGCCACACACAAGAATTGTATACAGAAAAGAGAAAGAGTAATTAAGCATATTCTTCCCCATTATATCTCTCTCTCCTTTTTTTTTTTTTTTTTGTGTCATCCAACCTCAATATACTACTACTGATCTCCATTTCCAGATCCCCAAGAACACAGCTCCAACAAAAAGTACTTTTAAAAAGACTCTCTTATAATATTCCCTTTATCTCACTAGCTCTCTCTATATAAATATTTCTCACTAGCTCTTTCACATACTCTTTTCTCTCTCTCTCTATCTCCTCTCTAATTCACACATCAAGATTCAAGAATCAAATATCATCTTCCTTGAAAATGAATCCTGTAATTAACAAATTCTAGGGTTACGGATTTTTTTTTTTTGGGTTTTGTTGATAATTAGGGTTTCTTGTAAGTTGATCTAGCTTTCATATATACATTTGAATCAGGAGGAAGAGGAAGGGAGTAATAAGAGGAAGAAGAGAGTGATGGGAAGAGGGAAGATAGAGATAAAGAAGATAGAGAATCAGACGGCGAGGCAAGTGACCTTCTCCAAGAGAAGAACTGGTCTTATGAAGAAGACTCGCGAACTCGCTATTCTCTGTGATGCTCACATCGGTCTCATAGTCTTCTCGGCCACCGGAAAGCTCTCCGAGTTCTGCTCTGAAAACAACAAGTACGGTTTACTTCTTCTTCTTCTTCTTCTTTTTGTTCTTCTTCTTATTCTAATTTCTCAAATTAGGGTTTCAGAGATCTATACATACATGTGTATGTATTCATCTTATTAATGAGGATATGAGCTGAGATACATGATATAGCTCGTGCTTGTGAACAGACAGTTTTCATCATTAGTTTCTGAAGTAGCAGGTGTCATGAGTCTGTTTTACACATTATTAATATTTGGCCCAGAAGTTGAGAATCTTTGATCCAATGTTCTTGTTTTTGTAGTATTCATTTTGTATAATGTGTAACATTCATGTATCTTATCATATTTAATACATAAGGGTCAAGTTCTATATTTCGTACAGCTGCTAAACAAAGAGATTTTTATGCAAAGATTTGACATTTTTTTTTTACTTTTTCATAATAAGATCCCTTTTTGTAGTATAATGTGTATAACTATATATATATATATAAGTAATTAATTATGTTAAGGATTAGATTTTAAGTATTATAAAGGTTTGATAATTAGATCTAATTAAGTCATGAACCAGAAGACAAAGAAAGTGAGGATAACGCCTTTAAATTTGTTTTATTTTTTACCAATTTAATTTGTTGGCTAAAATATGGATCCTACTTTTCAGAACAATATTTGTTGTTAGAGTTTTGTGTTCCTTCACTGATTATTGAAGTCTTGCTGTTTTGTAAAAACATTAATTAAAGAGGTACTAATTTGATCACACTTTATTTTGAATATAGGATGCCTCAACTCATTGACCGATACTTGCAGACCAATGGATTGCGACTTCCTGATCATCAGGACGACCAGGTATATATACATGTATGGGTATGCTTATTGGGTTACCGATTGAGAAAGAAAAACATATAATACATTAATGTGTGTTAACTTGTGTGTGTACGTAGGAGCAATTGTATCATGAGATGGAAGCACTAAGAAGAGAGACATTTAATCTTGAGCTCCATCTGCGTCCATATCATGGACATGATTTAGCCTCCCTTCCTCCTCATGAGCTTGACGGACTCGAGCGACAGCTCGAACAATCTGTCCTCAAAGTCCGTGAGCGTAAGGTAAATGCAATATATGCTCATATCAATACATGTCCTCTTAAAACTATATTGATTACACTTTTGTTTTATTTCTGCTGTTAATATAATGAAGAATGAGTTGGTGCAGCAACAGTTGGAGAATCTAAGCAGAAAGGTCACTCTCTAATCACTTTTTTTTTTCTTTTTTTAACTACTAATTTCCTCTAATAATCTTATGATATACCGCGGGTTTAATAATCATTACCATGTCTATATATATATGATCAGAAGCGGATGCTAGAAGAAGATAACGATAACATGTGCCGTTGGGTACGTTAGGTTACTATAGAGAATGTTTGTACATTTTTTATTGAAATGATATATTTCCGTGTATACTAAATTTCTTTATTGCAGCTCCACGAGCATCGTGCAGCTATTGAGTTTCAACAAGCTGGGATAGAGACGAAACCAGGGGAGTACCTACAGTTTCTAGAGCAGCTTCAGTACTATAACAATGATCAGCAGCAGCAACAACAACAACAACCAAACAGTCTTCTTCAGCTTGCTACACTTCCTTCAGAGATTGATCCTAATTACCATCTCCAGCTAGCTCAGCCTAATCTTCAAAACGATCCGGCTCCCAAAGAGTGATTAATCTAATCCTCAATACACATCTTCTCTTTTTCTTTCTGGGGACAACTTAATGAACTTTTATTAATTACGTATATTTTGATGTTAGCCAATGCCTTCTTCTGTTGTCTGTTTTGTGTGGTCATAAAACCTTGTCTGAAGTACAATTCACTTGCGAAGCACAATGGTCTTTGGTTATAATATTTATTCATCATTATCATACATATATTATATTCCAACTAGATCAACTGTTTTGAGTAAACGCACATGTGTTCCAAACTATACATGTTTGTGAATGTAAATTTAGAAGACCAGGTCAGCTCAATGTACTGTTATAGTATATCATAAATTTTATCTGGACGGTTAAAAGACAGAGTGAAAAAAGATAAAGTTGAGCAAAACTATTCTTAGATTATTCGCAGCAAAAAAAAATAAAATAAAAAATCTGCAGCTCAGAATTATATATATAGTTTGACTGTAAATAGATCATACGGATTTAGATAGAGTGGATCATAATTCCCGAAAGTAACTCTTATAAAATCTCAGCCAAGATTGAAAAAAAAAGTTCCAACAATTCTTGGAAGAACGATCTTACGGAGGCTTGCAAGAACGATCAAGAAGCCAAGAAACAAGTTTCAGATAACAAGAAACTTGTTCTTCTTCTTCTTCTCGTTCTTCTTCTTCCTCATCATCACGTTGTATTCATTATAACGAGAAAAGACTTGAGTTCTTGATCGCCTCAATAACCATCATCATCATCTAAAGCCCTAAAACAAAGTTGCGGATCGTCTAAAAAAAATATGGCAGGAGGAGCTTTTTTAGGCGATAGTGGGCATGGAGGAGACTACAAAGAAGGCCGTGTAACGGCCTTTGTTGTGATTACCTGCATTGTAGCTGCAATGGGTGGTCTCCTCTTCGGTTACGACATTGGTATCTCAGGTTTGTTTCTTGCCTCCCAAGTAAACCTGTTTTTATCATCTTTATGATTCTTCTCAATGTTTTCCATTTCCAGGAGGAGTGACATCAATGGATGAGTTTCTAAGGAGATTCTTCCCTGACGTGCTTCGTCAAATGCGGAAACAAACAGGGCGTGAAACAGAGTACTGCAAATACGACAATGAGCTTCTAACTCTCTTCACCTCTTCTCTTTACCTCGCTGCTCTGTTCGCTTCTTTCCTTGCTTCAACTATTACAAGGCTTTTTGGCCGGAAGGTGTCGATGACGATCGGGAGTCTCACTTTTCTCGCCGGAGCTCTTCTCAATGGTTTCGCTATTAACCTCGAGATGTTAATCATCGGGCGGTTACTTCTCGGTGTAGGTGTCGGATTCACTAACCAATCTGTTCCTCTTTACCTTTCTGAGATGGCTCCTGCTAAGATTAGAGGAGCTCTCAACAATTTTTTCCAACTAGCAATCACTATTGGGATCTTAGCCGCGAACCTTGTCAACTACGCAACCCCAAAGCTCAAGAACGGGATCGGGTGGAGACTCTCTCTCGGTTTAGCTGGTGTTCCTGCAATTATGATGCTTTTCGGATGCTTCTTCTTGCCAGATACGCCAAACTCAATCCTTGTACGTGGGGACAAAGAAAAGGCTAAGGAGATGCTTCAGAAGATCAGAGGGACTATGGAGGTGGAGAATGAGTTTAATGATCTTTGCAACGCGAGTGCGTCGGCCAAGGGAGTTAAGCATCCATGGACGAACATAATGCAAGCTCGTTATCGACCACAGCTAACGCTCTGTACCTTCATCCCGTTCTTCCAGCAGCTAACCGGGATCAACGTCATTATGTTCTACGCCCCTGTTCTGTTTAAGACCATCGGTTTTGGAAATGACGCCTCTCTCATGTCCGCGGTCATCACCGGTCTCGTCAATGTCCTCTCCACCATTGTCTCCATCTACTCCGTCGACAGATTCGGACGCAGAGTTTTGTTTTTTGAAGGTGGTATCCAGATGATCTTGACTCAGGTGCATACAAGCACTAAAACATTGAAAGTGCTCTGTTTTCCAAAACAGAGGATCCTACTTCATGCTCTGCTTTCAAAAAAACATATTACAGTAACAACAATGATTTGTTTTCCTTTGGTTTCAGGTCGCGATTGGGTCGATGATCGGATGGAGATTTGGACTCAACGGGGAAGGAACGTTATCAAAGATTGACGCGGATATAATCTTGGCATTGATCTGTCTCTACGTGGCCGGATTCGCGTGGTCGTGGGGACCTTTGGGGTGGTTAGTGCCGAGTGAGATATGTCCATTGGAGATTAGGTCGGCAGGACAATCGTTAAACGTTTCGGTGAACATGTTCTTCACTTTCTTAATTGGACAATTCTTCCTGACGATGCTTTGCCACATGAAGTTTGGTCTGTTCTTCTTCTTCGCAGTCATGGTTTTGATCATGACCATTTTCATTTACTTATTGTTGCCGGAGACAAAAGGAGTTCCAATTGAGGAGATGGGAAGAGTGTGGAAAGAACATAGATACTGGGGGAAGTATAGTCATAAATCTGATGATGGCGATGATGTTGAGGATGATGCTCATGTTTTTTAGTTGATGAGCTTTTGATCAAGATATTTGGAATTTAAAGATTTGGTAGGAATGTTAAAAACTTCTTGATGACAAAAACGCTTATTGGATTGTAATGTAGCTATTGTTACTCCACAGCATTTGTGTTGGATTGGGTTTCAAGTTTAAAGGTACACACCCTGACCATTTTTTTTTATAAAAATGCCGACATGAGGACACATCGCTCATGATTGCATATTTTGCATTGTAATAGAGGATTAGAGGGTACGACGAGTATGACAATAATTAAAACAAATAGTATTTTAGTGTTCGGTGCATAAGTCATAAATAAATTATTTGTCACAACGATATATATATATATATAAGAAAAAGATCTCGACGAGACGAGACTAATGACAAAAGCAAATCTTGCGTATCTGCCAAATCTTGCGCAATGACTACATTAATATTAATTAATACTTACATATACACACAAAATACGTATTAGGATGTCGTCGGTCAAAGTTATAATGAACAAATCTACCGAACTACATAATACAGAATGCAACATTATACTATATAATTTATATAGCAAAAGATGCTAACACGTTTAACACAAAACTATACGTTTTTCACATGATATGGTGGGTGATGTTTTTAATATAGAAAAGCTTCCCCAACTGATGCAAGTTTATAATTACTTCAATGCAAACAATATGTATGGACCTCACTCAACTAGGCCTGTTAACTAGTTTTTTGTTTTAGATATTTGTATCTAGAAGTTAAGTGGATATCTATAAACATACAAAAAAAAATAACGATTTTAGACTAAAATACTGGATATCCATATATAAATATTAGATAAAAAATGGATATACATTATAAAATTTAGTATTATATAGATATCCATTATAAAATTTAGTATTATCTATATCCGTTGTATCCACCAATTTACTATCTGTATTTATATTCATTAGTCAGGTATCCTCTTTCGGAGTGAATACCGAATATAAATAGAGATATTACGGTTACTAATCCGAGACCTACACTCAACTAATTGAATTTAAAAGTATATGTAATTTTAGTTCTGGTGTCGACGACAGAGGAATTTTGAATAATCTGAGAGCTTTCGATTTCTGACGTTTCACGTAAAACACGTGATACTGGAGAGTGGGAGAGTTTCATACTGGTGGCAAAAATTATTGCCAAACATAAATAAAAAAAGAAGCAAAAAGCTTTATATAATAACTTAAATAAGTTTTGATGTCAAAGTCTACTTACCCAATCAATTACCTCACTGATTTGTACCCTTTTCAATCTTTTTCGATTGTTATATGGAAACACCTTTTTTTTTCCTTCTTACAAAAGATTAATTTTCACGCAAGTACAAAAAGAAATGTTCACATTAGCTAAAAAAAAGTCTAAAAGACTAAAACTAATAACCAGATTAGTCGTCCCCAAGAATTTTATTTAACTTTTTCCTGTGTATTAGATTAAATCTCTTAACTGTATGCCGTTTTAGAGTAGTGTCATATTTCAAACACAAAAACAGTAAAAATTTGTTGTCCCGAAAACGATGATATAGTTAACTTCGTCTTAAAAAAACGATACAATGGTCAATATCGTACGTAGTTAAGTTTTTACTTATACAATATTGTAACATAATGTGGTCTATATTGATTTGTACCAATATCATCGATATAAAACTATACAGTATATTGATTCAAAATCAACCAGCAAAACAAGATAATTACAGTTTTTTTTTATTAAAAAAAAAGTCAATAGAAAAGGTAAGATTAGTGAATAGGTGACGTGGGATGGATAAACGTCTCATTAAATGCACGTAGCAGAAACCGGAGGACCGAAGACCCTACCCCCTCCCAAGTGTTAAATTCTCCTGCCGGAGCGTGGTCCCTACGCGACCTCCTTCTTCACCGGAAGTGTATAAGGCGAGTGCACTCCACCGCGTCGGGACAAAAAACTCTAAAATGTCCCCTCAACTCAAAAAAGAAAAAAAGTAAGAGATGGTGAGCTGTGTAAAAAAAAAGGACCCACCACACCCATGTGCTTCTCCTTCCCTGTCTCCACCAGCTCCCTCCTCCTCCTTCTCAATCATTTGCTTCTTCTTCTCTCACTGTTAAGTAAAAATAATAATACTAAGAGAGAAGAACATCCCCAGATCGAAACCAAACCATGTCTATTAACAACAACAACGGTGTTATGATCTCCTCATCATCAAACGGATCATCTTTAATCGAACAGCAACAGCAGCAACAATCTTCTTCTTCAGTCGTGGTGAAGAAACCACCGGCGAAAGATCGACACAGCAAAGTCGATGGAAGAGGGAGAAGGATCCGTATGCCTATTATATGCGCAGCTCGTGTGTTTCAGCTAACAAGAGAGCTTGGTCACAAATCAGATGGTCAAACTATTGAATGGTTACTTCGTCAAGCTGAGCCTTCTATTATAGCTGCTACAGGAACTGGTACAACTCCTGCTAGTTTCTCTACTGCTTCTGTCTCTATCCGTGGATCCAACAATTCTACTTCTTTGTCTTCTTCTCTTCTTGATCATAAACCCACTACTTTACTTGGCTCTTCTTCACCCTTTATACTTGGGAAACGTGTCAGAGCTGATGAGGATAATCATAATCACAATAGTCATAATAGTTCCGGTGGTAAAGATGAGAGCTTTACGACAACAACACCAGCTGGGTTTTGGGCTGTTCCGGCGAGGCCTGATTTTGGACAAGTTTGGAGCTTTACAGGAGGAGGAGCTCCAGTACAAGAGATGTTTTTACAACAACAACATCAACATCATCAGCAACCTTTGTTTGTTCATCATCATCAGCAACAACAACAACAAGCTGCAATGGGTGAAGCTTCAGCTGCTAGAGTTGGGAATTATCTTCCGGGTCATCTTAATTTGCTTGCTTCTTTATCCGGTGGATCTCCTGGGTCGGGTCGAAGAGATGAAGATCCACGTTAATGGTGTTTGTTTAACAAGTTAAGCCCCTTTTAGTAGGTTTCGAGGGCTAATTTGGTATATATATATATATTTATAAATATTTATTTATATTATTCGTCATTTGTTGTGTGTGTTCTTGGAGATTGATCTGATTTCAGAATCTTCCTCAAGTGATTTGAGAGTATCGTTTAGCCTTAAAGTATTGTTTTTTGATTAGGGTTAAATTAGGGTTTAAGATGTTTTTTTTTGGAGGATGATTACTTTTGTTTAGAAAAAGGGAAAATTTCAGAAACCGCGGAGGTTTTTCTGTTTGCCCTTTTCTGTTGTTGTTGTTGCTCTGGTTTCTTTTCCGGCGAAACAGAACCGTCGTTAAAATTTCAGATATATTATGTGCTGGTGCTAATTTGTGTAATGATGTGTTTACAATTGTGGTGAAGCATTTGGCGTAAGCTGTTAACCACAGTTTATATATTTTAATAAATGTTTCGACTTCATTATTGTTCCTTCTTCTCTGCATTTATATGCCAGACTAAAGCATTTTTTATGTGAGTGTGATTGTTTCGTTGAAATCGAACTGGATGATGATGAATTTGAACTGAAACATTATATAATCCATGTTATGTTTTGTGGATTTTGAGAGGTTTTTTGGTCTTTTTCTTTGGGTTTCGCGTTATGATTTAAATGCGAGAACAGAGGATTAAAAAAAGAAAGAAAAAAAAAAAGACAAACCAGTTGTGTCTGAAAATAAAAAATGAAAAGACAAATTAACCAGTTGTGTCTGAAATTCTGAATTCTTCAATTTTGTTGCCTTTTTTGTTTCGTATATGAATTTATGAACTTGTGCTTTTTGAAAGTTTGGTTTGTCACGTTAGTCAGAGAAAGATTCATTCACTGTTAAAACCATATGTGAATATGACTTCAAATGTTTATATACATCACCAAACGATTAGTTTATGTTTATTTTGATTTTGGCAATAAAAAAAAAAAAACTGTTTGTATTGTAAATCTTGGAAATAGTAAACTTTTGCAAAACATATATAAACTCAAAGTAAATATAATGATGACTAATGCGGTAGATCATTATTTAGTTTAGTGGTTTCATATTCTCGATCCTAGTAATACCTCCTTATATCTGCTGAGTAATGTATTAAATTAAGAATTTATTTTTGTTACAATTATATTTGATGACAAAAATTGTCAAAGTGATTAGATAGGTTTGTTAGACTATTTAGGTCGCACTAACCAATCAAAGAATCAAACAAATTTCGCCATCAAAAAAAATAATCCATTAATGGAAAGATCTTAACAAAAAGTTGGGGTTTTGTTATTTCTTTAATTAGTAGTACTAGTAATTAACACTAATGCAAAATAGTTATGAGTGGGGGATCTTAGTGATCATCGACTCGTATAAAAAAAAAAAAAAAAACATCCGTACCTTTTTATTGTCGAATCATCTAAATGACCCCAACCCCAATAATTGATGATATGGTCCCATTTCTTTGATCTTTTTCTACCCAAAAAAATTATTTTTATAGGCTGGCATATAAATTCGTAAACGAGTATTAATATTTCTCATATACATATATCGCATTCTGGACCGACACATGTAAGTAAATACTAAATAGCCTCTCATTCACCTCACTCTACCAGCTCTACTAGTGCCGTGTTTTAAATGTTCTACTGTCAAATGATTTCCTTTTAATCTTTACTTTTTCAGAAATTTTGATGTCTAGACTCTAAAGTCTAAACACACATTAGTGTCAAAATTTGATTTATGAATCCGATATCTTATTTTAAAATTACGGCAAGAAATAAAAGCAATATATATATAGTTGTTCATTATAAACTAAGAAACACATTTTTACATCTTATTTGTTTAGTTACTATGTCATACTATGCAACTAATTAGTAATTTCAAATGGTTACATTTTTTGTTTAGTTGTAAATAATAATCTGTTTGGAAGTTTCAAATTTGATGTATATGATTGTTATTTGTTGTTTTATATATATATATATATATATATATTTGTCTAGAAGTTTGAAAAAAGAAGTTAAACTAGAATTTAAGTAGTTAAAATTAGGGGTGAGCAAAAAATCCGATTCAAAAATTAGGTTATCCTAGAGCTTCCAAAATCTGGTTTCGGATAATTTAAAATTTTAACATGTTATTATAGTTTTAACAGTTTTAGTTATATTTTGGATTCAAATATCCACAAAAATTTAAGGATATCTAATCCACATATCCTTAATCAATATTATGTAGTTTTGGATTTGTTGTAAGCTATGGTAGCTTTATTTTCAAATTATCTGTGTAAAAATTTTATCATACTAAATTTTATTTGATACATTTTATCTATATCATCTGTAAGAAATTTGAACAAAAAAAGTTTTGGAAATTCATTGATTAGCCAAAATTAGATATAAATCTTTTTCTTGTGTGTGAAAAGAAAACTGTCTTCCACAGTTTTTTCCTATAGAAATTATGATGTTATTGACAAAATTATATTAAATTTTTAATAAACGAATATATATATATATATAATTTGTATTGAATTAAAATGAAGAATATTAAGTCTTTTATTTGAATCAGAATAGAACTCATACTATTTTCTTTAATTATATAAGGCCTCGAAAAATGTTAGAAACGGCTAAAATGGGTCTATTATGGGCCTTAATAGTTCATTGACTCCACTTAACGGGCCACCACACTTTGTTCATCGTCTCCAAGCTTTTGACAAAATAATAGAGTTTCAGCGATTTCGCAGACTCGAAGAACGCGACTGTGAGAAAGAGAGAGAGAGAGAGAGAAATAAAATGGCGTCGTCATCATCGAGAGGAGAGATGGAGAAGATGGGAATCGATCAGCTGAAAGCTTTGAAGGAACAAGCGGATCTGGAAGTGAATCTTCTTCAGGACAGTCTCAACAACATCCGTACAGCCACCGTCCGTCTCGATTCCGCCGCCGCCGCTCTCAACGATCTCTCTCTTCGACCTCAAGGTTTTTTTATATTTCGCATCTACTTCTTCTTCAGTTTTGATAATTTTTTTTTCAGCGCTGGATGATTTTGAAATTTAAAAAAAATTGAAAAATTGGTAGGTAAGAAGATGCTTGTACCACTCACTGCTTCACTCTACGTGCCTGGGACACTTGATGAAGCTGATAAGGTTTTAGTTGATATTGGCACTGGTTACTTCATTGAGGTAATGCAATCACAATAAGAATTTGATTATTCAATTAGGCTCGTTCCTGTGTAGCTCAAGTGTTTTTGCTTTTACATTTTTGTAGAAAACTATGGATGATGGAAAAGACTATTGTCAGAGGAAGATCAACTTGCTCAAATCCAACTTTGACCAACTTTTTGAGGTAAATTTCACTCTCTTGATAACTTTCAAATGCTTGATTTGATGTTTAGATTGATCCTTAGGTGAAATTAGAGAGAAAAAGCCGAACCTGGGGGTGGGAAATAGAGAGAAAAAGTCTACATTTTTCTATTCATACGGGGTTATAGAGTATGCCTTAGAAGTTAGAACTGTACTTTCATAGAAGAATGACACTGTTCTCATTAATCTTTACAAAGTTGTGAAATGAGTAATATAGAATGGAGTCTGATTCTATTACGAGGGGTTAGGCTCTTACTTGAATCTCATTCAGTGACTGATCCGTTGTAGATAATAGTTGAGGGCTGTATGTTTTATGGCTGCTAAGGAATGCAGTAAACATAATCATGAAGTCCTTTCCTTCACATTGTCAAGCACCCCGTAGAGCCATACATGCATATATAATATACACTAAGTAGAGTCTTTACTTAACTCCGCATTTAAACCGCTGTTCCTGTATTTGTTAGTAGTTCCGAGTATCGTTTCAGTATAAATCAGAATCCAATGCTATGATCTCTCCTTTTTATTTGCTTCAGTATTGTTCACATCAATCTTGCGTCACTGCCAAATTGTTCAATTCTATTTTATTGGAGAACCTATATTTACATCTATAATTTACTCAAGATTTTACTTGTTAACTTCAAGAATGATGTTCATTCAATGCAGGTCGCAGCCAAAAAGAAAAGTGTGGCAGATGAAGCCGGGATGGTCTTGCAGGCCAAAGTTAAACAGTTATCAGCTGCAACCACGTCGTGAAATTTCTTCTTCTCTAGTTCGTTTACTATTGACACCTATCTTGAAATTGCTAATGTTTCTGTCCAATCAGTTATGTTATAATTTTTATGATCTCAATCGGTTTGTGTTTTATTTGCTAGAAGAACCTGTGCTGTAATTTTGAGAAAACAGAAGTAAATTGAGAAAAGTGTTACTTATTTCTCACAAACCGAGAGAAAAGAGACAAAAAACCATCCTGATGTCATTGTTGGGGAAGGAAGAAACAACTGACTCAGTGAAACTAAATACAACTTTGTTTTGTCGTTTTAAGAAAATCGCATAATGCTTATCTTTCGAAAAGCTCTTCCTCCATTACATCCATTCGTAAAATGAACCGAAGATTTCACAGAAACATGGTTCAATTTACTCAATTTAGTTTACTTGTCTGCATCAGTTATGGACATTTAAGATTCAATGTGATCTATTGCATAAAAACCTTAATATAGTTAGTTTCATCTAACTCAAATTTAAGACTCAGAAAGGAAAAAAAGTAGAAGAAGCCAAGACTATGTTGAGAAACTTGAGAGACAAAATTACATTCATACTTAGGAAAACATACAATTCAAAGGATAATAACAAAAATTGTCACACTTCTTACAAACCCTAAATATAAATCGGTTACAACAAAGTTAAACACTTAAACTAACAGAGTTAAAATCATAATGGACAAGTGGGGTTTGTGTCTGCATCAGAGGAAAGTTGTTACTTGTTAGAAACGACCCTTGTGCCCCAAGTGAAGCGGAAGTCGTGGATGGGTCAAAGGTAGAGTCAGGGAGTTGAAAGAAGTTTCCATTGTCATGGTCATAAAGAAAGAGTGAAAATTTGCTCAGATGTTGTTGAGGCAATGAAGGCGTCGATAGGTCTTTTTGCTCTGTATTTGAGACACCACCGCTCATCAATGATGGATCTGGTGGGAAGAAGCCGGCGGAAGACACCACAGGGTTGTGATCGGGTTCCGTCTGGTTCTGTAACCGAAGAAGCTGATCTTGTAACACCGGTAGACGACTCTCTAACGAAGCCTCCATCTCCAAAAGTTTCTCAGAGAATTTGTTGTCCGTGATATCAAAAGATGTCTTCTTGTCTTTGAGGCCGGTCTTCTTATTCAGAAACAGAGAAAGGTTTGTGCTTTTCTTGCGTTTCTCTGTATCGTTTAGTTTGCTGTATCTCTCTGCCATGTCTCGAACCTTGGATTGATCTTCGGGCCATGTCCCGACGAGTTCTCCGTCACGGTTGTAGTATATAACACAGACTTGGACATCGCAGAGGATTGAAAGCTCGGAGGCTTTCTTATACATGGTCTGTTCTCTCATACGAAGATTTGTTGTCTTCTTTGAAACGGAAGAAGAGAGCGAGGGTTGTTGTCTCTTGAAACATCTTCGGTTCCTAACGGACAACAATTTCATTGTTTTGTTGTCCTTCGTCGACATTGAAGAAGAAGAAGCCATTGTTGTACGTTATTTTGCTTGTTTACAGAGAGAAAGAAAAAAAGTAAAAGAAGAAAGCTTTTAGTTTCTTTTGAGAATTAGGGTAAAACACACAATGTTTACGAATAGAGAAGGAAGTAAAAGAAGAAGCTTTTTGAGAATTATTAGGGTAAACAAACACACACAACTTCATTCATTCATTCATTCAGGGGTTATTTATATAGACAATTTCGATTTCCATATTTCTCTTCATTAATGATATACTATGATGATATATACGCGTTTAATTAGTACTAATTTTTCCTTTTTGTTTTTCGTTTGTTGTCACAATGCAATCTTGGATTGGATTCGATTTCCATTTTTCTAAAATCAATCTAACCGTTAGTAGTATATATATATCAGTGTATCTATATAATCAATCACAATCAACTAAGTACTTATTAGTTAGATCCTAATTAATGATATAGGATACGCATTTATGTAGAAAATTCGATTTCCATATATTTCTGATATATGATACGCGTTTATTAAATCTAACCGTTGATGTTTCCCTTGTTTAACTATAATAGGAAGCTTCACACATAAATCTATGACAGTAATGTTCTGTGTCCTTTATAGGTATATAACACAGAGAACATGATCATATCTCCTAAGACTTACTATTCAATTCTTTGTAACATAATCCATGTGGCCAATTGTTTAGTGTACTCGAACAGGTCGTTAAAATAGAATGTAATGCGACTGAGATCAAATGTAAACGAATGGTTTCACAAATCCTTATCTCTTCTTAACTGTTTTGCAGCTGAAAAAAGCCAGAGCCTGCACCGGGATACAACCCAAAAAAAATCTGTCACTGTCTCGGATTTCATGACAGCTACAATTTTGTTTTCTAGAGATTGTAATGAAAGTGATAAAATGAATTTAATGCTTTGAACTTTGAAGAACATTACCCTCTTGATAAGTGATCTCAGAGTGTGTACTAATTTCATCTCTTGAGCCTGCCAAAGACAACAGAAGATTGAATGCTTACAGTGTAGTGGAGTATTCAACAGACATATAGCAAACAATATGAACACACATGACCATCTTGATATTATTATTGGATCAGAGTCTGATATATATCACCTACACTTGCGTGTCTAATCCCCTACCCTTGTGTCTACTAATCTACTTAAAACTGTCTGTGATTTTATGACAGGTAACACTTTTTTGTCTTCTTGAAATTGTAACAAAAGTGATATAAAATGAATACAATGCTTTGAAGAATATTACCGTCTTGCTAAATAATCTCAGGGTGAGTACTATTTCACCTCTTGAGCTGCCAAAGACAACAGAAAATACAATAGTCTATCAAACAGACATATAGCGAACAATATGAACAGAGAAGAGAGATGACCATATCATTTGTTGGATCAAACTGTGATATATATATATATTATTCCCTAGCTACACTTGTGTGTCCAATCATACTGAGACATATATATAGATTTGGTGTATCTGATAGGATCATAAGACCAAGCATAAGCTGATTGATCCGGGTCAAGTTTCGGACAAACTCACAAACCATGGACCAAGCTGATTGATCCGGATTAAGTTTCTGACAAACTCACAAACCAATGATTATTACCTAGTAAATCATTTAATTAATAGGTTCGTTGATTTTACTCTGGTTATTAAATATATTGGATTAACTTTATAAACCATTCCTCATTCGATAAAATCAAATAAACATATCTGACGTGCAAGAAAGTACAAAACACACAAACAACTTGTATTATATATAGTTTGACTGTAAATAGATTATACGGATTTAGATAGAGTGGATCATAATGCCCGAAAGTAACTCTTATAAAATCTCAGCCAAGATTGAAAAAAAAGTGTTGCTAGTTATTTCTCATAAACCGAGAGAAAAGGGACAAAAAGCCATCCTGATGTCATTGTTGGGGAAGAAAGAAACAACTGAATCAGTGAAACTAAATACAACTTTGTTTTGTCGTTTTTAAGAAAAGAACCCTCCTCTGGGTATTGCTCTTTGAGTTTATCATCTGTGATCAGCACCAATTGCTTCATGGATTGACTTGAAGCCATCCCTTTCTAAGCAACTCACTAGTTCCTCCTATTGCAACATAGAGACATGAATATTAGTATCAATCTGCCTCGACATGAACAGTTGGTTATGCTTACAACAAAGAGAGATGTTTCTAACACCAAAAGCTTCAGAATTAGTCTAATAAGAGTTTTAACATTGTGAAAGTGGCTTTTAGAATTTCTCTATGCTTATAAAACTATCCTGGATGAAAAAAAAGATCGATCTGTATGGGAAAGGAATACCTTTATTTGTGGGATGAGGGCAGGTCCTCCATACGCGAATCCAGTGTACAGCTGAACAAGAGTAGCTCCGGCTCTTATTTTCTTGTAAGCATCTTCACCACTGAAAACACAAACAATTCATCTTAAATAATTTATTTTCTTCTCACAACCAGAGTGTCTGATGTATGTTCAAAGAGGTTTACCTACTAACCCCGCCACAGCCTATCAATGGAATCTTTCCCTAAAGAAGTGACCATGAAAAAAATACAAAAACCCAAATCAGAAATGTTTTAAATTCCTCGGTCGATTAGTCAATCATCTTTTTTTTTTTTTAAGCTAAGAACTTACTCGTGTCAAAGTGTACATCTCTCTCAACATGTTGGTGGAGAGAGCAAAGAGAGGTTTCCCGCTCAAACCACCTGCTTCTGTTGCCACAGGGTTGTTGGTTACAGGATCTGGCCTTGAGACTGTTGTATTTGATATGATCTACAGGAGAAGCAAAGATACATCATCACCAAAAGCATTCTGATTTGCAGCATACTGTGACTTGCAATATAAAAAAACAAACTTTTGGTCGCTTTTGCTACACTACGTTAAACATGTTGGAAGCTTCATTAATTGACACTGATGAGACGGAAGTTAGTTCATGTAACAAGATAACTTACCAGCCCATCCAAGTGGAGAGCAAGCGCCACCTACACAAACCAATACAATGTAGTTAGAGCCATTTACTTAGAAACTATATAATGTGTTTTGTTTTTAGTAAAACGTACCGCTGCAATGTCTTCAAGCTCTCCTCTGGACAGATCAGGAGCAATCTTTACGAGAAGAGGAGGAGGGCCTTCATCACCCCATTGCATCTCATCCCGAGCAGCTTGAACCTTTTTAACAAGGTCCTTCAACTGTTTTCTTCCCTGAAGCATGCGCAGCCCTGCAGTGTTGGGTGATGAAACATTGATCACCTGAAGAGAAATGGTAATTAGGAACAGAGAATTCTATGGTAGATTAGATTAAAATGAATCTCGATACGAAGTTTATACCAAGTAATCAGCATACTGTGATAAGTTATGAACTCCTTGGACATAGTCAGCAGCAGCATCCTCACTCGTCTTGTTCTTTCCAAGGTTGACACCAAGAATACCAGGTCCAGATTTGCCCCCTGGTTTTACTTCTTCGCCTGGAGATGACGAAGTGCCTGATGTTTCCGCCAACATTCTTTTACCATGTTGAGCACCCAACCGCTTTGCAACAACAACAATCCCTTCGCTGTTAAATCCACACCTATTGATAATTGCTCTGGAGGGGCGAGAACACAAGTCTTTTAGTTGGAACTCTTGCTTCTTGGATCATTAAAGGTAAGTAAACAAGAACAGATTAGAGAGTCTCACCCATCTTGGCTTAATCTGAAAATGCGTGGTTTCGGGTTGCCTTCCTGTGGAACAGGAGTTACAGACCCTACCTCAACAAAACCAAATCCCATTCCTAGCAACCCCTCGGTAGCCTCAGCGTTTTTGTCAAATCCAGCAGCAAGTCCAATTGGGTTTGAGAATTTCCTTCCCCAAACTTCAAGTCCCAAGATTGCTGGATCAGGCCTCTTTTCTCTAGGTACCCACCCTCGAGCTGCAGCCGAAACAGCCAGCTTATGCGCAAACTCAGCATCCAGAAGAGCAAAGAAAGGATTCACAACCTTTGTTGCGTTGAATAGCCAACCACTGTCCAACACACACAAGATAAGCAAAAGGTAATAAACAAAGTGATTGCCTCAAAGTAACTAACTACAAGGTAGCCTTTAGCAATGTTAACTAACACAAGATTACAAAAGACAAAAGATATGTAACGTTTCAGGGCACTTCTTTAAGCAAGTACCAGAAGGTTGCTTCATCTGCAGTACTCACATAAGCTCCTCCAGCTATGGCCAGACCAATGGTAGCTCCTGTCAATATCCTTCCCTATAAAATTTCAAAGGTAAACACTTTGCACTTGTAAAATGAAATAGCATCACTGATCTTGCTCTACTACACCAGATAAAGTGCTATGTTCAGATCAAAACAAGAACTGGAAGAATACGATTCTACAGTATTTAGCTTCATCTAAACTAAATTCCCGAAGCAAATAAGATTCCAATATGATTCGAGTAAAGCAAAAAATGAGATGAATTTATCATGAAATCCGACAAAGCTACTTACTTTCTTGGAAAAGTGAGGAACTTTAGGTGCAGAGGAAGCTCCAGGAACCGAAGAACAGTTCCGGGTCGCTCCAAGAGGATTCGACGAGACCCTTCTGAACAAAAACTCTCTCGCCCATTTCGCCGACGATGTCGCAGCCCTTCCGGCCATTGATTAATTAAGATGATTAAATCGACAGTGGAATCAAACGGAATTAAACGAATTAAAAGGTTGCTTCGAAATCTGCAAGAAGAGGGGTTTTAGCCTTTTAGCTCACGGCTTGATAGAGACAAAATATACGCCAGTGTTTTGGTTGCTTTGTTTGTTCGGTTACTAAGGATCGATCATCAGTATTTTTGCTAAAACCCTTGCTTCTAGCTTCAGGTCGGTTCGATTTACCGGTTTAACGTTTGTTAACCGGAGTGAAATCTTCTAGGTTTTTGGGTTTATATACTTTATAGGCGCCTTAACCGGATTGGACAAACAGATTCATTGATAAGGCCCTTTCTCTGAAAAAAAGAAAGCGAGCCCAGGAGTGAAGAAGCTCTCTGTGTTTGAGCAGAAGTGAGATTTTAACGACGACAGTGGGAAGGAACAATGAGTTCTTGTGTTGTAACGACAAGCTGTTTCAGTACAATTCCAGATTCTAGTATACGTTTGAAATCCTCCAAGCTCGTCAATCTGGTTTGATTCTTGTTTTTTTTTTTTTTTTCCTTATGATACAGTGAAATTACTGTGGTTCTGTTTCACATGAATCTGTTTCGTTGAATCACTAAAGCTTTAAAATTTCGTTTTTGTGTGATTGTCACTGTTTAGAGTAACCAGCAGAGAAGATGCTCTCTTAGGTCTCGAGGTGGTTTCAAGGTTGAAGCTTACTATGGTCTAAAGACACCTCCTTATCCACTAGTAAGTGCACATAAAGCCTTAGAATCCTCCTTACTTAGTATATATGTCTTGCTTCTGTAATCCATTTGCTGTTCTGACTAAGCACCGAATTGTGGAAAGTTGGTCAATTTAGGTGAATTGTCTGGTGAGCTTAGGGCAAAATTGTATCTTGATATGTGTATGTCTCTTGCACAGTAGATGGGTCTTGATCTTAGGGATATGCCAAAAAGCCAAAGAAATGATTTTGTTGAGGTTTTTAATCAGAGTTAAAAACATATGTGAATAGGATGCTTTGGAACCATATATGAGTCGAAGAACACTAGAAGTGCATTGGGGTAAACACCATCGAGGTTATGTGGACAATTTGAATAAACAGTTAGGGAAAGATGATAGACTCTATGGTTACACTATGGAAGAGCTTATCAAGGCAACGTACAACAACGGGAATCCTTTGCCCGAGTTCAACAATGCTGCGCAGGTACTTACTTTCTAACTTGTTTGTACATCGCCCGAGGCACACACTAATGTTGGGAGGACTGATGATGATGATGGATGATGTTCTTTGTTTAGGTCTATAACCATGATTTCTTTTGGGAGTCGATGCAACCTGGTGGTGGAGACATGCCTCAAAAGGGTGTTCTTGAACAGATTGACAAGGATTTCGGTTCTTTCACAAATTTCAGAGAAAAGTTCACAAATGCAGCTCTTAGTCAGTTTGGTTCCGGTTGGGTCTGGCTTGTCTGTGAGTAACTCTACTAGCTTTCCACTTGTTATTAGTCAACCGGACGCAGAAAATGGAAATCTTGATTTTTTATTTTTCCTCTTGGAACTTCAGTGAAGAGGGAAGAGAGAAGACTTGAGGTAGTCAAAACCTCAAACGCAATTAACCCACTCGTTTGGGACGATATTGTAAGCACAGACTCATTTATTCTCTTGTGAAATTTCTTTCTCTTGATGGTGCCTCTTTAATCACATCTCTTTTGTTGTTACAGCCAATCATCTGCTTGGATGTGTGGGAGGTAAACTATCTCCTCTCTTCTCTCATTGTCCCAAAATAATAAACATTTTAAAAACAAACAAAAAATGAATCTTCTAATATCTTTCGTTTTCTTATCTTACTTTGCAGCACTCTTACTATCTTGACTACAAGGTAAAACTAGCTTTGCTATTTCGGTGGTTTTGTGTTCTTTTTCTTTGTTCAAAAGGCTAAATGAGTGTTTGTTTTTTAATCGGTTGCTAGAACGACAGGGCTAGGTATATAAACACTTTTCTGAACAACTTGGTGTCATGGAATGCTGCCATGAGTCGGATGGCCCGTGCAGAGGCGTTTGTGAATCTTGGTGAACCCAACATCCCAATCGCTTAAGCTACAAAACTCTTTTTGAGAGTCCATATGAAAGCAAAGAAACAACAACTCCTTCAAAATTTGGGCAGACTCATTTTTGCAAACAGAGGTCCCAAGTTCCTAGCCAACAAAACAATGAGCTGCTTTCTCATGTGACCCATCTTTTTGGTCTGTGTAATTTAGCGATAGTTTTCTCTTCTTTTTGCCTTTGACTTTGAGAGAGACTTAGCTTAAGAGATCCATTAAACTGTATGGCTCACGTGGCTCGCACGTGACTAGAGTATTTGTTACCCCTAGAAGTTTTGTTTTTCTTCTTCTTCTTCTTCATCTCCTCAAAATATGTAACATTGACAAAGGTATAAAACTTTCTTCTTCCTTTAACTTCAGACGTCCACGCGATCATCTCTTTGGATCTCCCTCAGCATTGGGTAATTCCCTGATTTTACTAAATTCCTCTGGCTGAAGCTCTCGATTTTGATTATGTACTTTCGCTAGGATTCTTGCTCATAAGATGCGTGAATATAAAAGGGAACCCTTTACAGAAGATAAGCCTAGTGCTTGCTGATCCTTGTATGAATCTTGCAATGCGATTGTTTAGTTGGTTTGGGGTTTTATGTACATTATCAATGCTTATCTTTATGTCAGATTCAGTGTCCACGAAGACTGTAGTTTTAGTATTCACTTTACATTTTTCAATGCTTTGGCTAAATGTGTGGTCAGACTAATGATACTCGGAGAACTCAGAGATAATACAATTCGATTTTGGATCAAGATTATATCTTGTCTTACTTTGGGAAAGATTGATACTTTGATCAATAGTCATATGTTTCCTGATGCCAAAAACTTGTTTATCTTTTATATTCATACTGTTCATAAATCGAGTGATTGGAAACTTCAAGTTTAAGAATCCTCGGTTTAATTGAGTTTTATCTCTTCTCGGTGTACTTCTTTTGTAGGTGGATATGCAGTTCTTGGATCCCCTCGGGTTTGTTATCGAGAACCAGCTTCCATTACTGATACACTTTGCATCTGCCTCGTTCTCAGGTCTGTAGTAGTAATTCTTCTAACGGATTAGCATAAGATTGGTTAAAGAGGATATAAAAATCACTCCATTTATTTATTATCATAATGACAGAGATATTCAGTGACACTGGCATCAGACAGTTATCTCAGATGCTACTCTCACTAATCGTCTTCCACACATCCGAATACATTCTAGCCATCGCCATTCACGGAGCATCAAATGTAACTCTTAGCTCGCTTTTGATCAGCAAGCATTACGCTTTAGCAATGCTTGTGTCACTGCTCGAATACCTAACCGAGATTACCTTCTTCCGGGGGATGAAACAACACTGGTGGGTCAGCAACTTTGGACTCATTATGATCATCGTTGGAGAAATCATCAGGAAAACAGCGATAATAACAGCGAGAGAATCGTTTACACACCTTATAAAGATCAGCCACGAAGAGCATCACAGGCTTGTGACTCACGGTGTGTATAGACTAATGAGGCATCCAAGTTACTGCGGGTTTCTTATCTGGTCGGTTGGGACACAAGTTATGCTCTGTAATCCTATTTCGACGGTTGTGTTCATGGTTGTCGTGTGGCGTTTTTTTGCTCAGAGAATACCGTACGAGGAGCATTTTCTGAAGCAGTTTTTTGGAGTAGAGTATATAGAGTATGCAGACCATGTTGCTTCTGGTGTTCCATTTGTGAAGTGAAACTTGAAAGTTGAAACTCTCTACAAACACAATGTTGATTTTGGTTTATTTACTTAAAAGGTCTCTCTACAAGCACACAATGTTTTTGTTGTTAAAGTAAAAGATGTAAAGATTTGGCAATATGCGAACCCTCTGAGCTAAAGAGAAGGTCTTTGACGTGGATATGAAATATACCACAGGTTTAACTGTTTAACCGACACCTGTCACCGGTGATGTTTAGCTCCGGCGAAGAGTTTCGGAGAGAGCAAGTTTGGTTTTTTAAGGGGTTTTTGAGAAGTAGAGTCAGAGACCATGTTATGCGTAGGTTCTCGTGCCTTCGTGCATTGTTGGGATCACCGTCATCCTCCTACGCTCGGTGCTGATGTTTTTGGGCAGTCTTCTTCATTCGTGCTCAGACCTTATTCGGTTAAATTGCAGCAGCGGATGAAGTCTTTGTCTAGGTCTCACTGCAAAAATCCCAGTTGCTCACTATTGTTTCAGGTTTTTGAATCATCTCTCTCTCTCTCCCGACGTTAAAATCTGATTGTTTGATGTGAGATTCCGAGAATTGGGTTCTTGGCTGGTTCAAGGACTAGTTGGAGGATAGATTTGTGTTAAAAAATTAAAATTTTATTTAAAAGCTGGAGTCTTTGCTAAAGTATCTGTCTATATCTTCTTTCCGAAGCCAGGGAGACGATGCTCCGGAGCTTCTAGTTGAAGGGCTTTCGCCAGTTGCAGGTATGGTTTTGCTTGCCTATTTCATCTGCCTTCAAGTTCCTATTAAGCAACTATCCTGTGGACTGGTGATTGAAGAAAACCTGGATTATTGATTGTATATTAGTGAAGTTCCGCACCATTTGCATAGAGGTTTCTCTGGCGCTATGATTAGAAATTTGTGGAAGATATCAAGAAGATATAGGGCCGCTATATTTAGATGTTTTATTGTTGCTTTTAGCATCATGGCCTTGTCTTTTGTTTGACAAAACAAAATCATATTTGTAGGAGGCATTGTTGCTCTAGGGAAGTTTGATGCGTTGCATATCGGTCACCGAGAGCTTGCAATTCAAGCTGCAAGAATCGGTACTCCATATCTATTGTCTTTTGTTGGAATGGCTGAAGTACTTGGTTGGAAACCTAGGTAACGCCTTCTCTCTTAAGCTTTCTCCTTCCACCTTCCCAACTAACCTAGCATCGTATCTATCAAATTTAGTAACACCGTAGACTGTGTGACTCTACTGATCTTCCTCTGCTAGTAAAGTATGCTTTTTTAATCTGTTTGTACCCTCTTCTGTGGTGACTAATGAGCAGGGCACCAATAGTAGCCAAATGCGATCGCAACCGGGTCCTTTCCTCTTGGGCATGTTATTGTGGGAACGTAGCACCAGTAGAGTTCGAGATTGAATTTGCTAGCGTTCGACATCTTAACCCACAACAGTTTGTCGAGAAGTTGTCAAGAGAGCTCAGAGTCTGCGGGGTTGTGGCAGGTGAATACCAAACAAGTATCTCAAAACTTCCCTCTTTTCTCCTAAAATTCTCATTCTAAAAGAAATTGTATTTCCTCAGGCGAAAATTACCGGTTTGGATTTAAGGCTTCCGGTGACGCTTCTGAACTTGTGAGGTTATGCAAACAGTATGGTATCAGCGCTTACATCATTAACTCTGTAATGGATAAGAACCAAGTCCCTGGAAATGAAGACACAGAGGAGGACTCAAAGTCAAAAGAAAGAGGGCAAGTATCGTCCACACGAGTCCGTCAAGCTCTTGCTACAGGAGATGTGAGGTATGTAACAGAGCTCCTCGGCAGACCACACAGGGTTATCTCAAGGGTGAGAACACACGATATAACCATCAAAGGAGGGAAGATCTCACTTCAGACATCGTCCCTGCTGAATTTACCACCTGGGAATGGAGTTTACGAAACATGCTCACTTATAGTTGGTGATAAGCAACCAATTTCGTGCAAGGTTGTTGTCGATACATCGAACCTCGATATAGAAACAGAGGATGTAGAAGAAGTACGTTTCCGTAACTCATATGATGGGTCTCAAGAGTTTCTACTCTTAGGGATCGAGTTTAGTTGATTCACACATTGATAAGCATCACATTTCCCATTTTAACGGTGTACAAAGATTTTAACTTTGACACCATTTTTAGCAATTACAATGCGGTAAGGACTTAAATGAGTCCCAAATATAGAAAGAGTTGGGAGTTTTAAGGATAGGTATATGAAACTTTTGGTTTATTATTAAAAATAGTGTTAATACTTAATACTACCTGATATGACTGATGAGAAGGTGGAAGAGGACAAGCCAGCAAAAGTGGGAAGACAGTCTCTCTCTCTATCTCAAAGTCGTTGACTTTCGTTGTTGAGTGTCACTTACTGACCAAACAAAACAAAATAAACAAACAGCCATGAGCCATTAGAAGTGCTCTCAATGATAAGACACATTCCCTGAATTGCCCATGCACCTAACATTGGAATCATTTCAGAAATGAGGGATCTTTGCGTCATTTTCACAACATCTGGTGTTGCTTTCCTTGTACCACACGATCAGTATGGCTCATCTAATGCCCATTTAATCAGCCAGAGAAGAAGAACAAGAAGACGAAGATAGTAACTGAGGAGAGAGATTAGAATAGGGGCTTTTCATTTCCTAGTGGTCCTAATCCCAAATTCGAAATCTTTTTTTTACTGATTTTGATCTCTCCGGTCATGTCGTCTGTATGTGTTAACGAAGCACTAACCGACGACGAGCTGAGATGGGTATTGTCTAGGCTTGACAGTGAAAAGGACAAGGAAGTGTTTGGTTTGGTCTGCAAGAGGTGGCTAATTCTGCAGAGCACCGACCGGAAGAAGCTAGCGGCGCGTGCTGGTCCACATATGCTCCGCCGACTCGCCTCTAGGTTCACTCAAATCGTCGAATTGGACTTGTCTCAGTCAATCTCTAGGTCTTTTTATCCAGGTGTCACTGATTCTGACCTCGCTGTTATCTCTGAGGGATTCAAGTGTCTCAGAGTTCTTAATCTTCATAACTGTAAAGGTATCTACTTTTTGGGGTTAAACAACAAAAAAAAAGATTCCTTTTTCTTTTTTATCTCTCTGGGTTCCATTTCTGATTCGATTAAACTTTAACTGGAAGGATTAGTTATGGATAAGATGTAGTTGCTATGGTTTCTTTAAGACAGTTCAGGTGTTAGATTGATCTCTAGTGTTTAAGTTCTTGTTTACTTCAATTTTGTTCGGTTTTGTCCCTTGTGTCTGATTTTTGCTGCAATTCATCAGCTTTAAAGGGGTTGTAGTTTGAGAGCGTCTTAGGAGAGGAAGTATGGCCTGGGATGATTATATTTCTATGATTGAGTTCTTATTTGGCTCATTCTATTTGATATGAATGTTCTTCAGTACCAAATGTTCTGTCTGAATTTATTAGGGTCTTTGTTTTCACAAATAGACCTTTCTAGTAAGAAATTAGATTAGCTCATATATGTTGTTGTGGTGATGTGACAATACTAAGCTCAGAACTTTGCATTTCTCTTTTCTCTGGGAACAGGTATTACAGATACTGGATTGGCCTCAATTGGAAGGTGTCTTTCTTTACTGCAGTTTTTGGATGTATCCTACTGCAGAAAGCTCTCGGATAAAGGACTATCAGCTGTTGCAGAAGGCTGCCATGATTTAAGGGCCTTGCATCTAGCGGGTTGTCGTTTCATCACCGACGAATCGCTGAAATCACTCTCCGAGAGATGCCGTGATCTAGAAGCTCTCGGGCTACAAGGCTGCACCAATATCACTGATTCAGGCCTTGCTGATCTTGTGAAGGGATGCAGAAAGATTAAATCTTTGGACATCAATAAATGCAGCAATGTCGGAGACGCTGGAGTTTCCAGCGTGGCTAAAGCTTGTGCATCTTCCGTCAAAACGCTCAAACTGCTAGACTGTTACAAAGTCGGGAACGAATCTATATTGTCCCTGGCGCAGTTTTGCAAGAATCTGGAAACTCTGATAATCGGTGGATGCAGAGACATCTCTGATGAATCTATCATGTTACTGGCAGATTCTTGCAAAGATAGTCTCAAGAATTTGAGGATGGATTGGTGCTTGAATATATCTGACTCTTCCCTTAGCTGTATTCTGAAGAAGTGCAAGAACTTGGAGGCTCTAGATATAGGTTGCTGTGAAGAGATCACTGACGTTGCTTTCAGGGATTTGGGGAGCGACGATGTTTTGGGGTTGAAGGTTTTAAAGGTGAGCAACTGTACAAAGATCACAGTTACAGGGGTAAGCAAGCTTTTGGAGAAATGCAGTTCCCTGGAGTATCTAGATGTAAGATCTATTCCACAAGTGACAGAAGTAAGATGCAGTGAAGCTGGCCTGGAGTTCCCCAATTGTTGTAAAGTTAACTTTTCTGGAAGTCTAACCGAGCCAGAGTTTCTGCTTTGATCGTTTCGTTTACTTGAGGAAAGATTGTATCTGCCTCCAAACTCTCTGTGATCTCTCTGTCTCTCCTGTATCTGTCTCGCGTATGGGCACACTCATGGCTTATGGTCCATCAGTGAGTCCTCTTTCAAGCTCTTGTACATTTTTGTGCGTTTAGTGTTTTGGTTGTGCCAGCTCCTTGATTATTCTTCAGTTGCTTTGCTAAGTGTGTGTAGTTTTCGTTGTATCTGCTTCTCTTTAAGGAGGAAAAAAGGTTCAGCACTTGATATTTGAAGACTATGATTCTCTATGTAATACAATAGAGCAGTGTTAAGCTTTTGTTATAATCAGTGGAGCTCTTTGATTTTTCTTTTGTTGTAATGGAAGAAGACTGCTCGTTCTCCTAGGGAAAGATTGATCCTGTGGATCTTAAAGCTTATAAATGCTTTGAGATCAAGATTATGAAATGGTCTTATGCTCTCATTTCTTTATATTTGATTCATCCCATAACACTTCTTTTGACATGTTTGGGTGCAAAGGTGGACAGTAGTAACTAAGGAAAAGTAATAAGATCAGCTTTAGCTATATTAATCTCTTTCTCGTTTCTTCAATGGAAACCAAAATGGATAAAGCAAAAAAAAAAAAAAATGAGTTTGTACAAACAATATTGTCGGTCTCTTCTAGGCTCTTTACTAACATTCCCTGATTGAAACAGGTCAAAATAGAAATGAAATATTTCTTCTTTAACCTTCATTGGTTATCATCGTTTAGCGCTTGCTCGAGACAGTTGAAAGCTTTCTGGTAGTTCACGAATCCCATGAACCAGAAGTCGAAGTTATCGACTGTTACTACTTCAAGGTACTTCTGAGATGGCTTCTTTGTGTTCTGACTCTGGTTAACTCCATTGATCTTGCACAAGGGGACTGACACTTTGTAGTGAACCCTGATGAAATCTCCCTGAGGAGAAGCCACCTTGATCGATTTCTCGCTGCAGAATGCAATCTTCTTTGATGAGATGAAGAGTAGGCCTGCGATGGGACCTGCGGTTGTTGATAGGTAACATTGGTACGCCTTGAACAGTTTCTCTTCATCGCAGACTTTGAAGAGTCGCTTGTAAATCTTCTCTAGGCCTCCCATTTGAAGGATCTTAGCTCCCAAGGACAGCTTTCTCTTGACTGTCTCAGTTAGCTTGGGTCCTAACTTGTCCTGGTCTCTAACTCCGTTGGTGAAGCTATCGGTCTTCTTCTTCCGCTGCATCGATTTCCCCTTGTCTGTTGAAAGAGAAACCTTTGAAGAGGTTGGGATTTGTAGTTTGTTGATGGAAGCTGCAGGGTCAGGCAAGTAAAGCGCCGGAGCAGTCTTGGCTGCAGGAAAGGCAATAACTTGTTGGTGAACTTTGCTCAATGTCATCTTGGAAGGTTTAAGTGGTGATCTTGATTCTTGATTCTTGATTCTTGATCTTGTGAGAAAGAGAAAGAGAGAGATAGAGAGATTGTGAGTAAATGGTTGATGAAACCGTGTTGGTGGGAAAGGTATTTAAAGGGAACGACAAGAGGCAGTTGTATCAAAGCTCTGAATCGTTGAGACTTGAAGACCTTTGTGGTAAAAGGGAGGATGAGTCATGGATGGGTCACCAAGCCACATAGATAAAGCTACTTTCTTGAATTAAGGGCATATACTCTGTTTGGCCTCTTTTTTATTATTTTCTTATATATTATTAGTATAATTATATAATTAAATAGAGATTTTGCAACCACCAAATCCGTGATAGGGACATAATCTTCGTCTAAAGTAATTTCAGTAACGGATGAAATGTTATATGTTTTTGCATTTAGTTTCCAAATATAACAAAACAACTTAATTAGGAGGCATAAAGGGCTCTATGGATCTTCTTCAATAGTCTCTCAATTCCTTTAATTTCGAAATTTAGACGATGCTATTTACAAACTGATGATCCATTAATCTTCCTTAAATATGATATGCTACAGTTATAGTATTAGAGATGCCCAAAAAATAAATAAATAAAAAAGAGAACATTAAAGTTATAAACTGTTGACTGTCTCACTAGATGTAGAGCGGAGGAGGAAACTATAAATCATATGTTATTTGAATGACCCCAGCACGTCAAATATGGGCTTTGTCGACAATCTCTTCCCATCCTATGGTGTTCCCTTCATCTTCCCTATATAGCAACCTCGATTTTCTATATGGAAGTGATAGAAACTCTGGTGCAACTGATCAAAACTTGAGAACGTTTCCGTGGATGATGTGGTACATTTGGAAGGCAAGAAATAAAAAAGTGTTTGAAAATATCTCTGAATCTCCGCAAGATACACTGGAGAAAGCTATCCGAGAAGAAGAAGTTTGGAGAAGAGCAAATAACAGAGACTTAGCACCAGCGGTAGTAGAAGCATGCATACCTTCGATCCCAATTCCTCAAGAATCTCTTGTATGGCTTATAGATGGATCTTGGCATACAAATGTGGATAGGAGTGGGCATGGCTGGATTGTATCTATTGGTGATAGAATTCTTCACGTGGAGCTAAAAGGATCGCGCAGAAGCTTATCCCCATTACATGCAGAGTTAGATACCTTTATTTGGGCTATGGAGTGCTTATTAGCATTGGACTTGGATTAAGCTCTGTTTGCTACGGATCGTTCAGACCTCCTAAGGATGACGTCTAATATCGAGGATTGGCCGACATTTTCATCAGAATTGAAGGATTTTATTCATTTCAGAGATAGATTTGCTAATTTTAGTATTAGATATATTTTCCAAGAGGATAATATCCGTGCCGATAAACTTGTGAAATGTGCAAAAATACGAGGTTTCTGTTTTTCCCATGTAAGCTCGTCGGTTTCTAATTGGCTCTCTCTCGAAGAGAATCATCTCCAATAACTTAATATATGTAGAGCTGTCAAAACGGGCGGGCTGTCCATGGGCGGACCATGTCCAATTCATTATGGACCGGTCATGGACAAGCCCATAATTGAAACGGACTTAAGTGGGCTTGGACAACAAAGCCCACGGACAAAACGGGCGTGGACAACATGGACATTGGGCGGCCCATTGGACAAACAATTCTAGGTCAATTGATTTGGGGGAAATCGTAAAACACATTTTTCATTTTCTTCTAACTTTGTCGGCGATTTTCTCTGGCGATTTCTCCGGCGATACCATCTTCTTCCGTTCAATCTCCATCGATTTCAGGTACAAAACTACGAAACTAAGAGACCCATCTGCTTCTCTTCTTCTCTTTCGATTTTGAGATATAGGTTTAGCCGTTTAGGTTTAGATTTAGGTTTCTTCGGTTCTTCCTTCCTTCTCTTGACAAGTATTGGGAGAATTATAGTGACGTGCTTGCTTTAGCTGCGGTCTTTGATCCTAGATTGAAGTTCACTTATATAGAGTATTGCTTCAATACCCTTGATGCGTCAACTAGTAAAGCAAGGGTGGATCACTTGCGTAAGAAGCTGAAGAAGCTTTTTGATGTTTTCAGGAACTGTCTTCTATGGCTTGTGACATCCGTAGCATCCCTATTACGACCGTAGCTGCAGAATCATCATTCAGCATTTGAAGCCGAGTTTTAAGTAAGTATCAGAGTTCACTCCTTCCTTCTAATGTCCAAGCTCTAATTTGCGCTAGAAATTGGCTTAGAGGTTTTGAAGAGATTGTTGATCCATTCGAAGTAGGCAAAGAAGGACAAGGAGAAGGAGAAGGAGTTTGAAATATGTGTGTCATTGTGTTTGAAACATTCTAGATTTCATGTTTGCTTTATTGCTTTTGGATGTTGATCATTGTGTTTGGATGTTTATCATTGTGTTTGGATGTTTATCATTCTTGTTCTAAATGAAAACATTTATGCTTTATTGCTTTTGGATCCATGTTTTATGTTTTATATGTTGATCAAAATGATTGGCAGCACAAAAGAATCATTTATGTTTATGTTCTAAGCTAATTACACCATTGTAAAGATGAGAACTTGTTTCTCAAGCATCAAAGGTAACTACGGTTTTAACTATAGTCAAGGTAAAGATGGGTTGAGTTACTTTTGGGACCACAAGGAGGAGCATTTGGTTAGCTGGCCAAGAAGGACAATTTGTCTCCTTGTAGAGGAGCGTGTTGTAGAAGCACTAGGGTTTCTGTGTGTTTGTCTCTCATATAAAGAGACATGAAGACACAAGGATGAAGGTGTCGCCAAGCCAAGCGGCCGTAAGAAAGAAGAGAGGCACAATGTAAAGAAAGAGAGCTATAATCTGGTAGAGAGAAAACCTGTGAGAATGTAATATTGGGGAGAGTTTTCTTAAGTGTTACAGAGTGTTGTTAGTGAGTCTTTGGTTGTTAAGATCCATAGATATCACTTGAGTTATCTCTGTAAACTTGTCTCTGATTATAGTGGAGTTTTGGGAATCTGTTGATTCCGACCGGATGTAGTGGTTAGTTAACACCACGAACCGGGTTAACATTTCTTTGTGTGCTCTTTCTTCTCTTTCTCTTGCTCTGTTTTGATTTCTTCTTCTCAAGGATATTGTTTGCTCTGTTTTGCTGTGCTCTTGTGTTATTCTTGTTGGCAAAGGTTGAAGCTTGAGGGACTGTAGAGGTTGACAAAACCCTACAACCATTTTTCCTCATTTTACAAAATCTATTCTATTGTTGTCCAATGGACACCCATGGACAGCCCATAAAATTATGGGCATAAGTGGGCATGGTCGTTAATGGACCGGACGTTAATGGACACGGACAACTATTTGTCTAAAATCAAATTGGACAATATTGGACGGGTCAAAATGGACATAGACGCCCATTTTGACAGCTCTAAATATATGGGGCTTTGATCATCAAAAATAAAAAATAAAAAAGAAAGACGATCACACGGAATGACGTTAGACTCGGACAAAACTTTATTACCTACACAAATACAAGTTGGCAAAATTTCAAGCTTTATTTATTGATTTTTCTCTAGCCTGAATTTAAGTTTTACTAACAGATATCTATAAATGTATAGAAAGATAAGATATGTTTCCTAGTTAACTGGAACATGCATGAAACAAGCTAGAAGAAATCAAAATCAGATTGTACTTAACGCTTTTTGAATCGGTGAGAGCAAACTGAGTCACACACAAGGAGACATCATACGTGGCTTTGGAAGCTTTCTACGTTGGCATTGTTTTCTCAAGTCTTCTTTATACATGCAACTTATAATTTTATAAACATGTTACTTATTTTGGTTGATGCTAATACGGCTATGCAAGTCTTCTTTATACATGCAACTTATAAACATGTTAGAATCCGTTAAGCGAAATTGTGAAAGCATGCAGTTAACATTTTAAATGTTAAATGTAAATGATGTAATATATTGATCTAGTTATGCACTTAAAAAGTATCCACGTGCATGGCAGGGCCAACCCCATGTAGATGCACCGTGCACAAATCACGAATGTCTGGAATCGTCTAGTGACCCAATATATTTCTTTTAGGCTAAGGAAAAATGTTTTCTCACGTCATATATCTTACCTTTTTTTTGTTTTCAATTGATATACTTTTTGTTTATGTCAAATTCCATCACACACGTAGGAAAACAATTTAACGATTAATTTAGAGGATAAAGTATTTAATTACAGCTTTGTATTTGATCCGTCATGCCATAGCTGATATGAACTCTTCTTCTTTCTTTTTCCCTTTTCTTGTAACTTTTTTTTAATTTATACTTTTTTTTGACCAGTCGACCATTTTTCCCACAAATTTTCCACTCCTACTTTTTTTTTATGCATCGACATAAATATTGTTCTTATATTATACTCAAAATATCTTATCCGACTTGCGACATGGACCCCAAAAAAAGATTAATAAAGCTTGAATAGTCTCTGACGGTAGAAATCAATATGATATTAAGCAAACTGAATAATGAACGACAAAAGAACGAGATATTAAATTTTGAAATTGTAATTTAAGAGTGAGTAATACCATCTTTTGTTAGAATAATTCTATTGTTTCTCTGAGTTTCAATATCTTTATAACAACTACCGACTAAATCATTCATGTCTTAACAACTAACGAATCATTCCCTTCATTATATAATGCATGTACCTATATTGTTTTTGTTGTTGTTAAAGACATGTACCTATTTATAATCACCTACATTGTCGACAATATGTTATCATGCATTCGTATTTTTATAAATATATATACATATAAACATTGCACACACACACGCATATATACATACACCATGTTCATATCACATGGGTGACGAATTGATGAAGCAACATCTATATACTATATGGTGGAATGGATCTCCTTTTTGAGATCTTATTTAACTATTTGTTTTGTTTCTTTATTGCTTTGTATATTTTGTTTTTCAAATCAAATGTAACTATGATATTTCATATTAGGCATGGACTTTCGGACATCGGATCGGTTTCGGGTCGGGTAATTCGGATTTCGGATAATTTGGATATTGATTCTAATATCCATACGGATTATTAGGCATAATTATTCAGATGTTGGGTCGGTTTTGGATCGGGTTATTCGGATTTCGGATAATTTGGATATTGATTCTAATATCCATACGGATAATTTATAAACTTTGGATCGGATTTCGGGTCGGATTTTTCATGTATCGGATATTTCAGATCCGATTATTATTTGCAACAACATCTAAAAATGTTTGAAAGTTTTAGTAAAGCAATAACATCTTTAAGCAATCCGAGACTTATGAGAAAAAAAAAAAGCAATAACATCTTAAAGAATTCATAACTTCTTAAATTGAAACCATGTGAATGTCGATAACAACTTAAAAATTTGAAAACCAAGCCTATAATAAGGCAATAACATCCTAAAAAAGTAAATCACCATCGTAAATTTCAAAACCAAAGTAGAGCACCATCCTAAAGAACAAAGATAAATAGAAAGATAACAGATGATCTTGCAATAACAACCTCCAATGCAAGCCACCAACAACGACCCCCTCAAACTTCTTCTTAGTCCCATACTTCAACTTCTTTATGCCCCTAATACAACAAAGTAACAAATTCTTAGTTAAAAACCAGTGTAAGCATCGGCTTTTCATTTCACTCCATGTCCTTAACATAAATCAAACATCAAATTTTAAACATTTACCTTACATCCGAGTGAAGTGTCTATGCAAGCTTCTAGTTTAAGTCTTGACATTCAAACTCTGAAAAGATAGAAAAATAGTAATTGATAAGTGTCGGTTATTAAAACTAGTAACTACTAAGAAGTAAGAATCAAGTAAATAGGTTTGGGCATACCTTTTTCAAGTTTATCAAGCAGTTCAATGTCCTCAAGCAATTGTGTATTTGTAACAATTGCTTTCTCACCAAAGTGATTCTCGTTCTTCATCCACTGTTGCATGCATATCAAAGCTTCCACCATATAATGCGTTAAGCAGCTTCTGTGTGGCTCTATGACCCTCTCACTAGTACTAAATGCACTTTCAGATGCAACTGATGAAACCTGCATTGCAAGAACATCCCTAGCTATCTCTGATAAAACTGGATACCTACCACTATTGAGCCTCCACCAAGACAATACATCCCACTCTGATCCAACAATAGTTCTAGGATTTTCCACTTTTTCATTCAAATAGACATCCAACTCATCCCTACCATCGTCAACCCCAATCTCATCAACCAACTCCTTATATAAGCAAAGTCCATTCTCTCATAACCCATACTATCAGACATTAAATCAGTAGACTCACCTTGGCTAGCAGAAGTCGATGTCTGAGTGGACTGTGATGACTGACCACTTGATACTTTCTGAAACCGATTGCTATACTCCTTAAACAGAGATGTCAAAAAAGTGGTGATCCTATCACTCATCTCCTTAGAATCGGATGTATCTTTCCCATAAAGCTTGTCAAAGCACATCTTAGCAAATTGCATTTTTTTTTCCGTGGATCAAACACACTTGCAACAATCAGAAAACATTGATGTTTCTCATTCCATCCCAGTACTTATCAAACTTCAATAACATAGCATCAGCCTTTGATTTCAAGTCACTATCAATACTATTGCTTAGTGTCATCAAATTCCTCTCTATAGTCACTATCTCTCCATAACACTTATAAGAAGCAACTGAAGTTGAAGCAGACACAACCAAAGTAGAATTGTAGAATATGATTAGAAATCTCACTAACCTTTCTACAGCATTCCAATCAGCTCTTGTAGGCGGTCCAATCTTTTTTTTCCCATTCTCAACCTCATTAAAGTAGTCATTGTACATCTTGTCTTCTGCCTCCATTCTATCGAATGCTAATCTAAAATCAATAGCTCTTGACAACATTAAGTAAGTAGAATTCCACCTTGTTTTGATGTCCAACGGTAGGCTCCCTCTAGTCATCTTCCCTGAGACAACTTTTTGCTCAAATGAATCACATCTTGAAGTAGAAGACCTCACATACTGAACTGCATTTCGTATGGCTGCCACATTGTCACTCAATTCATGCAACCCATCCCTAACAATCAAATTGAGTATGTGCGCACAACACCTCATATGCATACACTCTCCATTTAAAACAAATGCTTCAATGTTCCTTAAGCTGAATGCCTCCTGAAATTTTTTCAAAGCAGAAGTATTTGCAGTTGCATTGTCAACTGTCACAGTTAAAAGCTTTTCTATGCCCCACTCAGCCAAACAGTCAAGCAGAACTCGTGATATTGTTGCTCTTTTGTGATCTGTAATATACTTAAACCCAATAATCAGCTTCCTCAATCGCCAAGATACATCAATGAAGTGTGCAGTTATGACCATGTAACTAGCACCTGTTGCTTTAGCAACCCAAATGTCAGTTGTCAACGAAACTCTTGGCTTACTAGCAACAATCCAAGTTTTCAGAGATGCTTTCATCTCCACATACATTCTAACAATGTCATTTGTAGCTGTTCTTCTGGAATGTGGTTTGTAGAGGTTGACTTTGTTGCAGAAATGTTTCCAACCGATGCTTTCAGTGAAAGCAAGTGGCAGCTCTGACAGCACAATCATCTCATTCGAAGCCTCCCTGAACACTTCTTCAGTAACTTTTCCACTCTGAAGCTGTCCCTGACTATTAATCACAGTCTGTGATTGTTTCTGCTTCCATGCTTGAAAATGCTTGCAGCTCTCCATATGAGCTTTCAAGTGAGAAGTTCCTGATTTTGAATCACAACCGTAAGACTTGTGGCAGTAATTGCACTTACATCTCTTAACATTATCATCAAATCTCGTGAAGTGTCCCCAGACAGTAGATCTTGTACTCGGCTTTCTTTTTGGCTGGGCTGGTTGTGAAGCAACTCCACCATCTGTCGGACCATCTGCCGGAACCGAAGCTTCTTTTCTTTTGTTCCCACTCGCAGGTATCAGATTTGGGACATCTCTCTCATTGTCAATGTTGTCTGGAAATGGTGAGGAATCCATCTAAACAGAACATAATGCAAAGTTAATAAGCTAAAGTTTAGTTTCTATCTAAAGTTATAATTGTAAACGATACACCTTATCCGCATCCTAAACTATAATTCTTATAAACGAGAACAACTTATGGCTAAGATCAAATACATAGCTAAGTTAGCTAATCTAACCATTGGCCGAAGCAACTAACCAATTAGGAACTCTTTGACTCATACGGAATCAACAACGACTTCACTATAATTTAATTCAGCAAAAAATTCGGACACAAAATCAGCAAAAAAAATCAGCAAAAAGATGATAACTAAGGTTGAAGATGATAACTAAGGCTGATCAAACACAAAATCAGCAAAAAATTCGGACTTCACTATAATTAAATTCGTTACAAGGAAGAAGAAGAATCCTAGAATAAGTAAGGAAGAAGAAGATGATAACTAAGGTTTAAATTGAATCATAGACATACCTGAGATCGATTTCTTGATGCCTCTGATGGAGGAGACTGCGGGGACGAGATTGGTAATAGGGTTTCCAGCTTGAAAGTTTAGGGTTCTACCTTTATTTATATGTACAGAATCGAGAGAGATAAGGCAATTGGAAGATCGTGTATCAAACTCAATCGAGAGAGATAAGACAATTGGAAGATCGTGTATCAAACTCAATCGCGAGAGATAAGGGAAATAGAAGGAGCATCGCGAGAGATAAGGGAAGTTGTAGGTGGTGGTGGTGTATCAGAGAGGATCGAGAGAGATAATGGAATTGTTCGGATGTGTTCGGGTGTATATCGGATTTCGGTTATTATCCGACCCGATCTGATAACCGATGGATTTAGAAAGCAATAACCGTTCAGTTATTATCTCTGTTTCGGTTTATATCCGTATCCGAGTTTTTCGGATCGGAGTCGGATCGGGTAATCGGTTTCGGATATAAGGCTCAGGCCTGTTTCATATTTTATAGCATGAATTAAAAGAAATAAAGGCATAAGAAAGTTAACAATGCCAACGCGGAAAGCTCCAAAGCCATGACGTCCCCTTCTGCGCGCATATCTCAATTTTTTCTCGCCGTATTCAAAAAAGCGTTACGTAATATTTGATTTTCATTTTTCTTTTCTGGTTTCGTGCATGTTCCAATTAATAAGGAAACATATCTTATCTCCTATACATGTATGTAAAGATATATGTGCAAAATTAATATCAGGCTAAACAAAGTAGTAGGATAAAAAAAAAAAAAGGGGGTTGATGTTGTTTGCCAACTTGTAGATAGAAAAGCAAGTCGGAGTCCAACGTCAATCAGTATGAATCATACTGTATGATCATCTCTTTCTTTTTTTTCTTCTCTTTTTTTTCTTCCTTTTTTACTTTGCTTTTGTTTTGGCAATATAACTCTACTATACAAACTGATTTTATGTTATGAGGGATTAATTTATGATGAGTATAGAGGGTTGAAAATGGATTATTACATGTCACCAACTGAGTATTTGTTATAGACTATGATTGAGAACAAACTTAAAAACAATCATATAAATAGGAAGATACGCATCATAATTAATGATGCGGAAAAACAAATTAAAGCTACGTACCGACATGATAAAGAACATATTGAGCTAAAACATTTTCATCAGTTATTGAAATTAGTTTCGGAATAATGTCCTAAACACGGACTTGGTAGTTGCATGCAAAACCTTCCTTTATTAGATCAAGATTATTTTTCTCACAAAAAATATAAAAAAGCAAAACAAAGCATATGCTTGATCTTCTTCTATTTGCTTTTAGTCCCAAAGAAAGTGGCTTTTCCCTGTCTTGATGACCAATCTATGACTCAGCCTTTACCACAAAGATCTCGAGTCTCAACGATTCAATGTTTGTTTTAACTGCCTCTTGTTTCTTTGTCTTTTCCTTTATGTACATTCCCACCAACACGGTTTCATCATCAACCATCACTCACAATCTCTCTCTCTCTCTTTCTTTTTCTCACAAAATCAAGGCTTAAGAATCAAGAATCAAGATTAAGATACACCACTTAACCATCCAAGATGACATTGAGCAGAGTTCATCAACAAGCTATTGCATCTCCTGCAGCCATGACTGCTACGATGAGTTACTTGCCTGACCCAGCTTCCATCAACAAGCTCCAAATCCCAACTTCTTCAAAGTTTTCTTTTCTAACAAGCAAAGGGAAATCAATGCTGCGAAAGAAGAAAACCGATAGCTTCACGAACGGAGCTAGAGACCAGGACAAGTTAGGACCCAAGCTAAGTGAAACAGTCAAGAGAAAGCTTTCCTTGGGAGCTAAGATCCTTCAAATGGGAGGCTTAGAGAAAATCTACAAGCGACTCTTCAAAGTCTGCGATGAAGAGAAACTGTTCAAGGCGTACCAATGTTATCTATCCACAACCGCAGGTCCCATCGCAGGCCTACTCTTTATTTCATCAAAGAAGATTGCTTTCTGCAGCGAGAGATCGATCAAGGTGGCTTCTCCTCAGGGAGATATCTCTAGGGTTCACTACAAAGTATCAATCCCGTTATCCAAAATCAATGGTGTGAACCAGAGTCAGAACACAAAGAAACCATCTAAGAAGTACCTTGAAGTAGTTACAGTCGATAACTTCGACTTCTGGTTCATGGGATTCGTAAGCTACCACAAAGCTTTCAACTGCCTCGAGCAAGCGTTAAACGAAGATGAGCAATAAACTGAAGTGATTATCGCTGAGGAGCTAATTAGTACAGGTTGAAGAGAGAATATATCATTTTTTTATTTGCCCTGTTTCAGTCAGAGATTGTTAGGAAAAGCCTAGAAGAGACTGACAATATTGTTTGTACAAACTCGTTTTTTTTTTGACTGCTTTACCCATTATGTTTTCCATTGTAGACACGATACAGAGATAAATGAATATGTGTAGTTGATCTCATCAGTATTTTCTTCATTATTTCACAGTTCTCTTTAGGACCAACACATGCCAAAGTAGTGCCATTGTACTAATATAACAAAACTAACGACAGACCACATATATGCTGTCTATCTTGTTGTTCACACAGACAGAGCAACTCAGAGACATGACTTTTAAAATAACTAAAAATTATCAAGTCTGGAATTTGTGTTATTTTTTATTTTGAATTTATTAGCTGGTGAAGTTATAAGTTTCTCCGTGTTAGGAAAAAACATAAGTATAAGTTCTAAAATTTAATCAGCCACTTTTTCTTGGCTTACAAGTTACAGTGAGACAGTAACCCTATTCAATAACTTAGACTATACAACAAAGTTAAGCGGTAATTTAATTATTTTTGTATGAATGATTCAGTTATCACATTATTGTTAGTAACATTATGATTGATTTCTTAATCGAATATATTTTTGATTTTTTTTTTTACATCTTCATTGATTCCTTCTTTTGGACATTTTGTTTTACTATTGGTTTTATCACTCTGCGGAAGATTGGGACAATGGATCTTAAATCTTAAATTACTTTTCCAAGATCCATCCCATATGTTTATGATCCATCCCATATGAATGGTCGTATATCTACTCATTTCTTATATATGATCCATCCCATATGGCACATTTTTGTTTTTCTATGTATTTATTCTTCGTTTGACATATTGTGTTGCAAAAGAAGACAGTGAATGAGGAAAACAGATGAGATCAGCTAAATAAATTCAAATCTTTTGCCCATGTCTACGATGGAGAACAAAAGGGATATAAGCAAGAACAAATGAGTTTGTACAATATTGTAAGTATTTCCTAGGCTTTCTCCTATAGCATAATCTGATTGAAGGAGGTTAAAGTGAAATGAAATATTTCCTCTTTAACCAGCACTACTTAGCTCCTCAGAGGAAACCATTGCCGCTTATCATTTGCTCGTAGCTCAGAGAAAGCGCTTGCTCGAGGCAGTTGAAAGCTTTTTGGTGGCTCAAGAATCCCATAAACCAGAAGTCAAATCCATCGACCGTGACTACTTGAAGGTACTTCTGAGACGGCTTCTTTGTGTTCTTACTCTGGTTCACTCCATTGATCTTGCACAAGGGGATTGATACTTTGTAATGAACCGTAGTGAGATCTCCCCGAGGAGAAGCTACCTTGATCGATTTCTCGCTGCAAAATGCAATCTTCTTTGATGAGATGAAGAGTAGGCCTGCCATGGGACCTGCGGTTGTTGATAGGTAGCATTGGTACGCCTTGAAAAGCTTCTCTTCATCGCAGACTTTGAAGAGTCGCTTGTAAATCTTCTCTAGGCCTCCCATTTGAAGGATCTTAGCTCCCAAGGACAGCTTTCTCTTGACTGTATCAGTTAGCTTGGGTCCTAACTTGTCCTGGTCTCTAAATCCGTTGGTGAAGCTATCGGCTTTCTTCTTTCGTAGCATCGATTTTCCCTTGTCTGTTGAAAGAGAAACCTTTGAAGAGGTTGGGATTTGGAGTTTGTTAATGGAAGCTGCAGGGTCAGGCAAGTAAAGCGCCGGAGCAGTCTTGGCTGCAGGAAATGCAATAACTTGTTGGTCAACTCTGCTCAATGTCATCTTGGAAGGTTTAAGTGGTGATCTTGATTCTTGATTCTTGATCTGATGAGAAAGAGAGAGATAGAGAAAATGTGCGTAGGATGATGAAACCGTGTTGGTGGGAAGGGTATTTAAAGGGAAAGACAAAGAGACAAGAGGCAGTTGTATCAAAGCTCTGAGACTTGAAGACCTTTGTGGTAAAAGGGATGAGTCATGGATGGGTCATCAAGCCACATAGATAAAGCTACTTTCTTGAATTAAGGGCATATGCTCTGTTTGGCCTCTTTTTAATTATTTTCAGAGGAAAATAATCATATATAAGTAAAGGAGAAAACACACATAATTAAATAGAGATTTTGCAAACCACCAAATCCGTGTTAGGGACATAATCTTTGTCTAAAGTAATTTCAGTAACTGATGAAATGTTATATGTTTTTGCATTTAGTTTCCAAAATATAACAAAACAACTTAATTAGGAGGCATAAAGGGCTCTATGGATCTTCTTCAATAGTCTCTCAATTCCTTTGATTTCGAAATTTAGAAGATGCTATTTACAAACTGATGATCCATTAATCTCCTTAATATGCTTAAGCTAGAGGTATTAGAGATGCCCAAAAATAAATAAAAAGAGAACATTAAAGTAAATAAAAGAAAGATGATCACACGGAATTTTACGATAGACTCCGAAAAGCTAGAGGCCGCGATGGCGATAGCAATGGCGACGTTAGGGTTTTGATCCGATTAAATGAAAAATTCTATTGATCAGGGTTTTGTGGGTTTACGATCTTCACTTTGGGGTTTCCGGGTTTCGAAATCTGCGATTTGATTTCTCTGCGGTTGTTATCGGGATCTATGGAATCATCGGATCTATCTTAAGGGATGGTGTTTCCAGTCGATGGTTTCTTCAGGTGATGGTGTTCCGCATATTCAGATCTATGTTTTGGGTCCCCCGTGATAAATGGTCAAGATTCGCGAGATAGCGATCGGGGTTCGACAAGATGGGCGATTTTGATGCCTCGGCTTTTTCCCTTTCTGGTATATGTCGGATTATTCTTGGACTTGGGTAAATCATGAGATAATCAAGGATCATTTATGGGTTGGAATCACAGCGATTAATCAATCTCGTTACCTGCAAGAGAAGGTTGGTGAGATACGCTTGGGATTACTAGGATATGGGACTGGGATCTCCCGGATATGACTTTCTTATTCTTATGGCACGTAGATGAGATGTACGATTTTTCTTCAATCAATCCAGTGGTTGTTTGTCTTGGGTAGAGATATGGTATTATTTGATTCAGATTGGAGAATATTTGATTCGTTGGGAGGGTGACAATGATCCGATTGTCCTATGGCTATGTTTTCCTGATTACGTCGGAAATTTTAAAAGGCTCAGTGGATCAAGAGGCTATCAATCACCATTTATTTCTTGGATTTTTGAGATCTTTGGTTCAATGGTGTGGGAGAGTCGAGATGTATTTAAAGGACTGCTCTCTAGTTCTCTTTCTTCATCACAACGCTTTCAACTCCATTCTTTCAGTATTCGAATTTTTATTTTCTCTGTCTTGGTGGTGTGTTTGGGTTTGCTTCTTCAGTATGTCTCAGAGTGCCTTAATGGGAAGAGTGGTGCGAGTAAGAGTGATGGTGATTTGGTTCCCAAGCGCAGAATCAAAATCCCATATTTTGACAATTCTGCGTTGATTGCTGGATACTCAAAAACGGGTCGTGGGGCGTTGTATGAACCCGAGAAAGCAGGACATGAAATCTCTTCTCATCATGCTCCCGAAAATATGGCATTTGGAGGGGCGAGTCGTGGGAGCAGATTTGGGACTTGGGAGTTCCAGTTTGACTTTGATAATGAGGAAGACATCACAGAGGTACTTCAGTTGGCCCCATTTCATTTTGATCCGCTGGATGGTGTCAATGGTACGTTGGAGCCCAACGGTCGATCCGGCCTATCCTCGGAATTAACTTTTTGGGACAGGGTCTTGGATGTTCCCTTCAATTCTGGGCTGCACCTACGTTTCACAGCATCGGCTCAGAGCTGGGTCGGGTGGAGATGGTTGATATTGATGGTGGAAGAGGTGAAGGTTACGGTTAACGGGTTTAAGCCGTTATGCTTTGAGACGGTAATCGAGTTCTACACCGGGGAAGAAACCATTGTTAATCTCCGTTATGAGAGGCTTCATGGCTTCTGTAAGAAATGCTCAAGCCTTTGCCATGATGTGGACCACTGTCCGTTATGGCGTCTAGCCGGATTACTCCGGCTTTACACGTTCCCATGGAAGAAGAGGAAGCTCGCCCTTTGCAGAGCTACAAAGGAGCTGTCACAAGTGACAGAAACAAGGGAAAGGTAAGGAAGGGGAATCTAGAGGGGAGACCAGAGGTTCGACACATCATAAGGCTGGTCAGAAACCGCCTAAAGGAAAGCAAGATTCAGAGTTGGCGACTCGGTCTTCACGGGTGGTTGGGGAATCTTCTAAGCCCCGTTGGTTCACTAACTATGCGCAGTTCAACGACCATCGTCACTTGGCCAGAGTGTTGCAGCTGCTTCCACCTACCTCTGGTACGGTTCCGGTTGATGAATTGGAGCATGGACAAATCCCACCAGTGTCTGGTGATCAAGGGGCAACGCAATTCTGTGCTATTGGCGTCCCACTTTGAAAAGGGTTCGTAGACCTCTCTTTCAAGACACAGGATCGATCACACAATCTGGCCTGGAAGAGGGGTTATCCCAAGTACGGCGACGCCGGATGTAGCTGCGGTTTCAACTGGTCTGATTGATGGCTTGACAGCTACAGTTACAGACCAAACTGCTTCTAACGAAGTGAATGTTGGGAACGATACGGCAAGGGTTAATGTGCCTGACCAGGTAACGCTACAGCAGGATTTGTTGGTAACAAAGGAGGGTGTTAGGACTCTACGGATCAGCTGATGGTGGAGGTGGAGAAGCACTTGCTGATACAGAAGTTGTTGATCCAGATGAGCAGCCTGATGGATTTGAGGATAACTCGTTGGAGGAATCTATTATGGTCTTTTGTTCGGTTAATGCACTCTTGAGGAGAAGGCAGTGGCGACAGGTGAGGTTCTATGATCATTCATACCATTGATGGGATAGAAACCACTGTGATTCACCGGCAGAAAGGTCCGTAAGGGGAAGCCTCCATTGACTCTCAAGGGAAGCAGCTTCCAAGAAGCTGAATGTCTATTTCCGCACAACCCCAAGGAAACTCCTGCTCCTAAGGATTCAGCAGCGGATGGAGCTAACCCGAGGAACCAGGAACAGGAGAAGGGTCCAATTGGTGGAACGAAGCCACCTAAGCCAGCACTTGATAAATGAAGATCTTAAGCTGGAATTGTCAAGGGATGGGGAATAAGGCAAGTATTGGGTATCTTAGGATTTATGGGGAAGCATAGGCCTGATTTTTTGTTTTTATCTGAAACTAAACAGCCTTTTTCCCATTATGGAACCTTTTGTTGGTCATTTTGGTTTTTCGAATTTAAAAACGGTTGATCCTATCGGTTGTAGTGGCGGTTTAGCCTTATTTTATAATAATAATTATGATGTTTCTATTTATTTGAATCTAATCGGTTAATTGATGTTGAGCTTACTTACAAAGGACAAATTATTTATTTTACTTTTGTTTATGGTGATCCGGTTCCAATGAACCGAGATCAAGTTTGGGAACGGTTAACTCGGATAGGTTTATCTAGGGACTGCCCTTGGTTCCTTATTGGGCGATTTTAATGAGATAAAAGGCAATCACGAAAAACGGGGAGGGAAGCTCCGTCATGCATCTTCCTTTGTGGGTTTTAATACTATGATTCGTCATTGTGGTTTACTAGAATTCCCTGCTATTGGGGACAGCCTGTCTTGGCGTGGCTGCGAGACAAGAAGCCCATTCGATGTAGACTTGATCGAGCCTTAGCTAATGACAAGTTGCATGATATGTTCAGTGATCTTTCACGGAATACCTACCAATGATAGCTTCAGACCATAAACCGGTACTTGCCTCCCTTGAAGACAAAATCCGGCGGGGGAGAAGTAATTTTCGGTTCGACCGTCGATGGCTTGATAAAGAGGGTCTTTTTGGTGCTATATCAGAAGGTTGGAATTCAGAGGTAACAGGGCCATCAGCAACTTTAGCGGACAAGTTAATCCAATGTCGGCGAACCATTTCAAAGTGGCGGAAAGCACAGGCCCCGTATGGCCGGGAAACGATCGAGGACTTAAAGTCTAATCTAGCGTCCGCTCAGGCAGACGATGCTGTTACGGTCGAGGTTATTTCGGAATTGACTTGGAAGCTGCGTGAGGCTTATCGGGATGAAGAAATTTATTGGTACCAGAAAAGTCGAAGTCGTTGGATGCGGTTTGGTGATCAAAATACTAGCTATTTTCATGCCCAGACAAAACAACGCAGAGCTAAGAACCGTATTGTTGGAATTCTGATGAAGCTGGACAATGGGTGACGGAGGAGTCTAAAGTACATGGGATAGCTGCTTCTTATTTTCAAGAAATATTTACTACCACGGATCCTACAGGTTTTGAGGAAGCTTTGGGTGAAGTGAGTGTGGCTATTACTGATGAAACTAATGAGGCACTAACGGGTCCTGTCTCTGAACAGGAATCAAGGAGGCTTTATTTATGATGCATCCTGATAAAGCTCCCGGACCGGATGGTATGACGGCTCTTTTTTACCAACGGGCATGGAATACGGTTAAGGCTGATCTGAAGCTTATGGTAGACTCCTTCTTTCAGGGGGTACTTTCGATAAACGGTTAAATAAGACAAATATTTGTCTTATTCCTAAGGTCGATAAACCGACCCGGATGACTGAGTGGAGACCTATTAGTTTATGCAATGTTGGTTATAAGATTATTTCCAAGATCTTATGTCAGCGACTGCGCACTTTTTGCCAGCACTGATTTCGGAGACACAATCGGCCTTTGTCGAAGGACGACTCATTACGGATAATATTTTAATTGCGCAAGAGATGTTTCATGGTCTCCGTACTAATCCTTCCTGTAAGGGAAGTTTATGGCCATTAAAACCGATATGAGCAAGGCCTATGACCGGGTGGAGTGGTCTTTCGTGGAACATCTACTACGAAAATTTGGTTTTTGTGAAAAATGGATATCTTGGATCATGTGTTGTGTGACCTCTGTTCAGTATAGTGTATTATTAAATGGTCAACCTCATGGATCATAATCCCTCTCGAGGGCTTCGTCAGGGAGACCCCCTGTCGCCATATCTTTTTATACTTTGTACTGAAGTGCTTATTGCAAACCTCAAAAAGGCGGAACGGTCTAAATTCCTAACGGGTATTAAGGTGTCGACTGCTTGTCCCGCAATTTCGCACTTGTTATTTGCAGATGACAGTCTATTTTTTTTGTCGGGCTACAAAAGAACAGTGTGAGGCTGTCTTAGGGATACTCAGGCAATATGAACGGGTTTCTGGACAGCGGATTAACTTCCAGAAATCCTCAATTCAATTTGGGCATACTGTGGATATGGCACTGCGTGAGGAATTAAAAGGTGTACTGGGAATCACTAACCTAGGGGGATGAGTTCATATTTGGGCATCCCTGAAAGTCTTGGTGGCTCAAAAAAAAAATATTTTCTTTTGTTCAGGATAGAATGCAGAAACGGACAGGTGGATGGCCTGCTAGGTTATTGTCTAGAGGAGGAAAGGAGGTTATGATCAAATCGGTCGCAACCGCCGTTCCTACCTTTGTTATGTCTTGTTTTCGCCTCCCAAAAACAGTTACACGGAAACTTACTAGTGCGATCTCCAATTTTTGGTGGAGCTCTTCTGGAGAAACACGAGGGTTACATTGGGTTGCATGGGATAAACTATGCGTTGACAAGCTAGAGGGAGGTTTAGGTTTTCGGTGTTTGGATGATTTTAACACGGCACTCCTGGCTAAGCAACTTTGGAGGTTGATATTGGTTCCAGACTCTTTATTTGCAAGGGTGTTTAAAGGTCGATATTATAGACACTCCGATCCCCTGGATCCTATTAAATCTTATTCTCCATCTTATGGATGGCGGAGTATGGTATCTGCTCGCTCTCTGGTAAACAAAGGACTTATTAAACGAGTAGGATCCGGTGATTCCATTTTAGTATGGTCAGATCCCTGGATACCTGCTCAAACCCCGAGACCAGCATTGCGTTCGGCATCGCCAGTCGATCCCACGCTTAGAGTTGAAACTTTCATTGACAGGAGTTCGCACTCCTGGAATTTGGCTTTGCTTTCGCCTCTTTTGTGCCGGAAGATGTTGCCATTATTTCTGCATTACCTCTTGGTAATTTTCCCACACCGGATAGATTAGGTTGCACTTGACGAAATCTGGCCTTTACACCGTCAAATCAGGGTATCAGGCTTTACGTCAGAAACCGGAATCAACTGCTCCTTTAATTGGTCCCACTATTATTCCTCTTCAGGCTTTGTTTTGGCAACTCCGGTGTCCACCAAAAATTAAGCATTTTTTGTGGCAAGTCCTTACGGTTGTGTGGCGACAACAGCTAATCTGCGGCGACGTGGGTTGGGTTGTGATGTAGAATGTGCGTTTTGTGGAGCGGCGGAAGAAACAATCAATCATACTCTCTTCCTATGTCCTCCAGCTAGGCAGGTTTGGGGTTTATCCTCAATTCCAACGTCCCCGGACTGTTTCCCATCCCCTTCGGTCTATGAAAATATGGATTGGCTTTTTTGGAGATTCCAACAGTGTCCTTCGGTTGAAATTTTCCCATGGATTCTTTGGTATATCTGGAAGGCTAGAAATGATAAAGTTTTCAATAATTTAGACTCTAACCCCTTAGCAATCCTGCAGATTGCGGAGGAGGAGTCAAAGCTGTGGTTCCTGGCACAGGAGGATACCTTCGGATCATCACCCTTGGGCGGTTCTAGGTCAGGGGTTGAACCTCTGGTTAATAACTTGGCTGTAACTGATAGGTTTAGAGGTAATTTCCGTTGCTTTGATTTCCTTCTTTGGATGGATCTTGGAAGGAAACAGATCAGTTTATCGGTAGAGGATGGTATTGCATTTCTCCTGTTGGAGATCTCCCAACTATGGGTGCATCCAATTTTCGTCGTAGCTTATCACCCCTTCATGCCGAAGTGGAAGCATTTATTTGGGCAATGCGGTGTATGATTGGTGCAGGTAATGAGAATGTTGTTTTTAACAGATTGTTCTGATTTGGTGAAGATGGTGTCTTCGCCTCCTGAGTGGCCTGCCTTCAAGACATACTTGGACGCGATTGAAGAAGATAAGGAAGAATTCCTATCATTCTCTGTAGTCCTCATCCCCCGTTCACAGAATAGTAGTGCTGACAAGTTGGCGCGTCGAGCTAGAC
>CM043881.1:9998471-10010295 GCA_024034495.1 Camelina laxa
AGAGTCAGACGAAACCATTGCTGCTTATCGTTGCTCGTAGCTCACAGAAAGCGCTTGCTCGAGGCAGTTGAAAGCTTTTTGGTGGCTCAAGAATCCCATAAACCAGAAGTCAAATCCATCGACCGTGACTACTTCAAGGTACTTCTGAGATGGTTTCTTTGTGTTCTGACTCTGGTTCACTCCATTGATCTTGCACAAGGGGATTGATACTTTGTAATGAACCCTCGTGAGATCTCCCTCAGGAGAAGCCACCTTGATCGATCTCTCGCTGCAGAATGCAATCTTCTTTGATGAGATGAAGAGTAGGCCTGCCATGGGACCTGCGGTTGTTGATAGGTAGCATTGGTACGCCTTGAACAGTTTCTCCTCATCGCAGACTTTGAAGAGTCTCTTGTAGATTTTCTCTAAGCCTCCCATTTGAAGGATCTTAGCTCCCAAGGACAGCTTTCTCTTTACTTTTTCAGTTAGCTTGGGTCCTAACTTGTCCTGGTCTCTAGCTCCGTTCGTGAAGCTATCGGTTTTCTTCTTTCGCAGGATTGATTTTCCCTTGTCTGTTGAAAGCGAAACCTTTGAAGAAGTTGGGATTTGGAGCTTGTTGATGGAAGCTGCAGGGTCCGGCAAGTAAAGCCGGAGCAGTCTTGGCTGCAGGAAATGCAATAACTTGTTGGTGAACTGTGTTCAATGTCATCTTGGAGGATTGAGTAATGATCTTGATTCTTGATATTGAGAGAAGAGAGAGAGATTGTGAGTAGATGGTTGATGATGAAAATTGTGTTAGTGGGATGGTATTTAAAGGGAAAGACAAAGAGACAAGAGGCAGTTGAAATAAAGATCTAAATCGTTGAGACTTGAAGACCTTTGTGGTAAAGGATGAGTCATGGATGGGTCATCAAGCCACAGAGATAAAGCTACTTTCTTGAATTAGGGGTTTGCCTTTGTAAACAAAATAAATATTCAGTTAAAGGAGAGAAACGCATAAATAAAGGTTTTGCAACTACCAAATCCATGTTATGACACAAATTTGTCGAAAGCAATTTTCAGTAACTGACGATGCAATGTTTCATGTCCAAATAACAAAGCATTAAAGAGCTCTATAATTCTTCAAATATCTTGATTTCTTTAATTTATCTTTAATTTGAAACTTAAAAAGATTTCATTTTACAAATTGATTATTTAAATCACATTTTAAAGTTGATATGAGAGATGCCAGAAAAAAAAAAATGATCACACACGGAATGACGTTATACACACAATGCATCGAACTTTTTACCTACAAGTTGGCAAAACACCAAGCTTTTTCATTTATGTATTATGTATAGGAGATAAGATATGTTTCCTAATTAATTAGAACATGGGTGAAACAGGAGAAAATAAAAGATAAAAATCTTACGTAATGCTTTTTTTCTGAATATGTGAGAGCAAATTGAGAGTCATGCAGAAGGGCATGTCGTGGCTTTGAACCTTTCTGCGTTGGCATTGTGACTTTATGATGTCTTTATTTCTTATTTTATGTTACCGATAAGAAAGATCGGTTATATTTGATTTTATATAAACTATATACAAAGCAGCAATATATAAAGAAGCAAAACAAATACTTAACTAAAAGCACAAAAGGAGATCCATTTGAAATGGATTCCACCATATAATATAGATGTTGGTTCATCAATTCGTCACCCATGTGATAGGCACATATATTGGTTATTGGAGTTGTATATTTAATTTATAACATGTATATACCATAATATTTAATTAGTGGACATTTGTATTATATAGTAGATGATATTAATAAATAGGTACATGTATTTGAAAAGCACAAACGGTGAATGATTAGATAGTTGTTAGGACCGGAATGATTCAGTAGTAGTTGTTAGTATTAAAACGACACTAACACTCACAAGAAACAGTCGTTTTTGCGACCGAACTTTGCGACGTCAAGAAGGTCCTCGCAAATTGCGACGGAGTTGAGAGCAACTTGCGAGAAAGCGACGCAAGTGCAAATCCCTTCGCAAATTTTTGCGAGGTGGAGAATCTCTTCGCAAATTGTTGACGGCATTCGCGGTGAAATATATTTGCGAGGGAGTTACAAGGGATGAAGATGTCGGCAACCACGTTTTCCCCGGGTGTAACTGTTTTGTCGGTAAAACAGTGAATGCCTCGCAAGTCTCTTGCAAAAAAATAAATCTTTTTTATTTCCCTCGCAAATCCTTGCAAATTTCCTAGCAAATCCATAGCATTTATTTTTAGTATGCCTATAAATAGCAAGTCCATCATCTATGGAAACCACACACAAAACACTTACAACAAAAGCCATCTCTACTATAAAAAATAAAATTTGAAAGAAAGAAATTAATACCAAAAAAAAATATTGTAAAAAAAAAGAAAAGCTACAAAAAAAAGCCTAAAATTTTTTTAAATTCTACAATAATGTTTGGAGGGGGCAGCATGAGATATACACAAGGCGACAGTGGATGTACAATCACAGAGATCCGGAGACCGGTGATGTGACGAAAGAGTTTTGTGACGGGTTGCGCGGTTTCATGTACCAGGCGACAAACCAAGACTTTGCTCGTGAAAACGGTACAATATTTTTCCATGTCCTAAGTGCTTGAACATTAAATATTTGGAATTTAATCTAGTGAAGAAGCATCTTTACAATAGAGGATTTATGCCAAATTACTATGTATGGTTACGTCATGGAGAGAGTTGTGGCAGTAACGTTGGAAGTAGTAGTATGAATTATGCTGTTGATCAACCTAGTAATTATGGGCATCAAGAATCTGATCAATTTGGTTTTTATGGGTATAATGAGGAAAATAGATTTCATGATATGGTTAATGATGCATTTCATGAAACTACTGCTGCATTTCCTGAGAATAATACGGAAGAACCCAATGTAGATGCACAACGTTTTTATGATATGTTATGCTGCAAATCAACCTATCTACGATGGATGTAGAGAAGGTCATTCTAAGTTATCATTGGCATCTAGGATGATGACAATTAAAGCTGATAATAACTTAAGTGAGATTTGCATGGATTCTTGGGCTGAACTCATTAAAGAGTATTTGCCAGCTGATAATGTATCGGCTGAGAACTACTACGAAATACAGAAGTTGGTTGCGAGTCTTGGATTACCATCTGAAATGATTGATGTGTGCGTTGACTATTGCATGATTTTTTGGAAAGACGATGCTAAGCTGCAGGAATGTCGGTTTTGCGGGAAGCCGAGATATCAGCCTACTCAAGGAAGGACGCGAGTGCCATATAAACGTATGTGGTACTTGCCTGTTGCTGATAGATTGAAACGCCTATACCAATCAAAAACGGACTGCAGCGGCAATGAGATGGCATGCAGAACATTCTACTGTAGAAGGAGAAATTACACACCCATCTGATGCAAAGGCGTGGAAACATTTTCAATCGGTATATCCTGACTTTGCTCAAGAGTGTAGGAATGTTTATCTTGGGTTGTGTACAGATGGTTTTAGTCCATTTGGTATGTCAGGGAGGCAGTATTCTTTATGGCCTGTTATATTGACGCCATACAATCTTCCTCCAGATATGTGTATGCAAAGCGAATTTCTGTTCTTGAGTATTTTGGTACCAGGTCCAAAGCATCCAAAGCGAGCTCTAGATGTCTTCTTTACAACCTCTGATTCATGAGCTAAAGCAATTGTGGTATGAAGGTGTGCAGACGTTCGATTCGTCGAGAAAACAGAATTTCAATATGCGGGCAGTGCTAATGTGGACGATTAGTGACTTCCCTGCGTACGGAATGTTATCTGGGTGGACAACACACGGAAGATTATCATGCCTTATTGTATGGAACGTACAGAGGCATTTCAGTAAAGCATGGGCGAAAACCTTGTTGGTTTGATTGTCATCGTCGGTTTCTTCCCTTGCATCATCCTTACCGAAAGAACAAGAAGTTGTTTAGAAAGAATAAAGTTGTTCGTGTTCCTCCACCAACTTATGTCTCTGGAAATGATTTATTTGAGCAGATTGATTACTATGGCGCTCAAGAAACCTGTAAACGTGGGGTAACTATCACACACCAGCAAACATGCCAGATGGATATGGAAGCGCTCACAATTGGCACAAGCAGAGTATTTTTTTGGAGCTTCCATATTGGAAAGATCTTCTATTGCGGCACAACCTTGACGTGATGCACATCGAGAAAAACTTTTTCGAGAATTTCATCGTTACGCTTCTGAATGTGCAGGGTAAAACAAAAGATAGCAGGAGATCTAGGTTGGATTTGGCGGAAATATGCGCAAGGATCGAGTTACATCTTACTAGAGATGGGAAACTACCAGTACCCCAATTTCGATTGTCAGCCGAGGCTAAAAAAGGTGTTGTTCGAGTGGGTTAAATCTGAAATGAAGTTTCCAGATGGATTGTCTCTAAATTTTCGAGATGTGTAGAGCAAGGCCAAAAAATTTTGTATGAGAGCCACGATTGTCATGTCTTCATGCAACGGCTACTACCGTTTGTATTTCTTGAGCTCTTGCCAAAACACGTTCACGAAGCTATTGCAGGTATATAAGTATATAATGATATATATATATATACATATATATTTATATATTGATATATACACCTATATAATTAATTCACCCATGAACTTGTTATTCATTGGTTGTAGGTATCGGGGTTTTTTTCCGGGACTTATGCACTAGAACATTGACCATTGATGGCATAGAGCAGTTACGAGCTAATATTCCGGTGTTGATTTGTAACTTGGAGAAAATCTTTCCCCCTGCTTTTTTTGATGTGATGGAACATCTTCCAATCCATCTACCACATGAAGCTGATCTTGGTGGACCAGTGCAATTTCGCTGGATGTATCCTTTTGAGCGGTTTATGAAAGGTCTAAAAGGAAAGGCCAAAAATCTTGCCAGAGTTGAGGGGTCAATAGTCGCCGGGAGTTTAACAGAGGAAACATCTCACTTCACATCATACTACTTTAGCCCCACCGTGAGAACCAAAAAACACGTACTCGACGATATGATGACGGAGGCGTTGCACCTACATATAACGTCCTGATGTTCCAGATATCTTTGCTCAGATAGGAAGACTTGCTGGAAAGTTAAAGGAAGTTTGGTGGGAAGATCATAGCTATTGTCGGGCAGCTCACAATTACATCTTGAGGAATCTAGATTATGTTCAACCTTTTGAGAGTATTCTTGTTTAAAACTATAAAATTAGTTTTATTTTATAAGATAATGAACTAACAAATCTCTATTATTTTAGAGTTTTTGAAATGCAGATTCGTGAAGCATATCCTAATTTAGAAGAATCTGACTATGAGGCTTACAAAGAGCGGATTTCGCTAATTGGTTAAAATACTATGTAAGTATATGTATTATAATTTTTAATTTAAAAAAACTAATAGTCTAAATATCTTATTCATTTATATAGGTTCAGAATGGATGTGGAAATGAACCTTGCCTCTTTGGTTGCATGAGCTTGTTCAAGAACCAAGAGCGAAGATCACTACTGCTCCGATGTACTTTACTCGCGGTTATACTTTTCATACGTACGCACACGGAAGTCGCAAAGCTACAGCAAATTATGGAATCTATGTACAAGCTGGTGATAGCGATTTCTATGGCGTTTTGCAACAAATATTAGAAGTTGATTATCCAGGGCTTCTGAATCTGAGATGCGTACTTTTCAAGTGTAATTGGTTCGATCCATCGGCCCGAGGTGTGCGAGTAAATAATTGGGGAGTTGTCGATGTGAATGCGAACAGATCGTACGCCAAATTTGATCCTTTCATCCTAGCATCACAAGCACAACAAGTGAGCTTTCTACCCTATCCTCGTTTAAGACCAAGACGTGAAATGTGGTTATCAGTCATTAAAGTTAATCCTCGAGGCCGTATAATCGGGTTAGTTGATGATCAAGTCGTGTTGCAACAAGAAAGAGTCGGTGAAGTTACCATTTCAAACATGTCAACGGAAGATGTTATCCACACTGATCCACAAAACAGACAATTTGAAGATGTTGACGATGTTTCTGAAGAAGAGGATGAATTAGACGAATTCGAAGAGTCCGATGACATAGAAGATTCTGATGATGATGATGTTAATTCTAGTAGTTCAGAAAATGAATCTGATTGAGTAATTGTATTTTTTGTTGTTTTTGTTTTTCTTTTTGTTGATTTTTTTTTTTAAAAAGAGTTACTACGTTGCGAGGGATTTGCTTTGGAATTTGCGAGGGACTTGCGAGGAAGTAGTAAACGTTCTCGCAAATTCCTCGCAAATTGCGAGGGATTTGCGATATTTTAAGCTAATCCCTCGCGGATACCTCGCTAGTCCCTCGCAAATCCCTCGCATCTTAATAAACTTGCCAATATTGTTTACTAATGATCATTAACCTTTTCAAACTAAAGGAATGCAATCCCAAACCAATATCAAGAGACAAGAAGCTTTTGATTGTTTATTAATATATGTTGTTTAGGGTATAGGGTTGGTAAATGTTGTTTAGGGTAAAGGGTTTATTAAGAGTTGTTTAGGGTATAGGGTAGAAGATATATTTGATAAGGGATTTATTTAGAGCTTTTGAAAGAGTAAATTTGAATGAGGATATGTGATTCCTTTTTCAAACTGTATGATATTAGTGAAGATTCTAATGATGATAATGTAAGTGTTTAGGGTATAGATTGCGAGGGATTTGCGAGTGATGTGCGAGGAATTTGCGACTACCACAAGCAAATCCCTCGCAAATTTGTAAAACCTATTCTCAATGTTTGCGAGGGATTTGCGACTGGTACTAGCTAGTCCCTCGCTAGCCCCTCGCAAGTCCCTCGCATCATAAAAACTTGCCAATATTGTTTACGTATATTGCAAAATTGTAAAATATTGACTCAAATATTGCGAGGGCTTTGCGGCTAGTCCTAGCTAATCCCTCGCAATTTGTAAAACCTATTCTCAAATATTGCGAGGGAATTGCGACTGTCCCTAGCTAGTCCCTCGCAATATCGTAAACCCTAGACAATCAAGTTTTGCGAGGGAATTGCGACAGTCCCTAGCTAGTCCCTCGCAATATCGTAACCCTAGACAATCAAGTTTTGCGAGGGCATGCGAGGCTTCCTAGCAGATCCCTCGCAATACCGTAAACCTAGACACTCAAACATTGCGAGGGCCTTGCGAGGGTTCCTAGTTAATCCGTCGCAATGTTTTTATTTGCGACTTATTTGCGAGGCGCCCTAGGTAATCCCTCGCAATACCGTAAACCCTAGACACTCAAACATTGCGAGGGCCTTGCGAGGGTTCCTAGTTATTTCCCTCGCAATGTTTTATTTGCGACTGATTTGCGAGGCGCCGTAGGTAATCCCTCGCAATATTTGCTAGGGCTTTGCGAGGCTTTAAAAAGTTTATATATACAAGATCAATCGCGGTTTGAGCGAAGCTCAAACCCAAAACACTCGCCGTCAAACCCTAATTTTCTCTCCGATATTCCGTCAACCCTAGTTTTCTCTCCGATCTTCTTCCGGTGTTCCGGTGTTCCGGTGTTCTTCTTCCGACAAGGTAAAACACTAATCTCATCTGATTTCTTCTTCTATACTTTTGATTTGTTTTTATTTCGATTTTGCTTTCGATCTTTCCTTTTGTTTTGGTTTTGATTTCGATCTTCTTTGTAGATGTTTGGAGGCAACGATTACACAAGATTCCTGTCGGATCGAGGTTTACCTCTCCCACTTCTTCTAATCCCTCTCCCACTGCTTCTAACCGTCGCGGTGCCTCCGGTTCTCACACCCCTTCGAGTTCTCACAATAGCCGCCGTCAAACACTGCCTGCGACGCCTGGTTATAATACGCCTTCACCAATTCCTGCGGCGGATCCTGACATTGCTGCGTCTCAACCCGCGCCTTCCTCGGCTACAGTCATGTCCCAACGTCTCAACAATCTGACTTTGGAGCAGTTACTCGAGAGTCCTGGTCGAGCTGGTTTGACTAAACTAGATCCGCGACGACCTCCAGGAACTGTGTGGTAAGAATTTTTTTTTAGTTTTTATTAATAATATAATTGCGAATTGTATTTGCATGGATTCTGAAAGTTTTATTTGTTTTCAAGGTTTGAGCAAGATCCCTGTGTTGCTTCTACGGTTCGAAGCATCTTTGAAAGAGATTTCAAAGAGCCCCATGCCAATTGGACACAGACGCCAACTACTGTGGTCGACCGTTGGTATGAAACATTTGCGGTAAGTGAATCTGTTTGTTTGCTATTTTACCATATGGTTTCATTTTCGCCATTAAATATAGACTAATCCTTCCTTTTTTTGGAAGCAAATATACAATTGGGATCCTTGCATAAACGAGAGAGTGAGGAAGGAGTTTGAAGACAAGTTGAAGGAAAGGATGTGTGATCAAGTGTCGAGGTGGAAGTTGAAGTGGAAGCTGAAAGGTGATGAGGCAAAGCACGGTGGATTGATCCTCAAGTATGGGAGGGTCTTGTTCGGGTATTGGCTTGATCCAAAATCAGAAATGAAGAGCATCAACAGTCGGAATGCTCGCTATCATGATCCGGATGGCACCGGAATATACAAGCACCGTTCAGGCCAAACTTCGTTTTAAAGCCCGTGCTCGAAAGCATGTAAGTTTCGTAAGTTTTTTCTTTTTTTAAGATTATGCCTTCTGAACTCTTTTACTTGTTAACTAATCTATCTCTTTTTTTTTTTTTTTTGAGTCTGAGATCACTGGGGAGTTAACTCCGGATTTCCTACGAATCTTAGATGAAACTCATCGAAACCGGATGGCTCATTTACGGATGGCAAGTCCGAGTCCCTGTTCAATGAGGTGTCGTCCAAGATTCAAGAGCTAGAATCTGAGCTTTGTACGGGGGAGAATGGAGAGAGTTCTGCTTCTGGTGGGGTGCCCATTTACATCAAAAACAAAATTTACACTGAGGTAAGTTACAAGATACTCAATGGTTAATGATTTTGTGATATCTTAGTATTGTTTTGTATGTGATACCTTAGGATTGTTTTTGTATGTGATAACTTAGGATTGTTTTTGTATGTGATACCTTAGAGTTGTTTAGTATAGTGATAACTCAGGATTGTTTAATTGGTGATAACTTGCGATTGTTTAGTATGTCTATTGTTTTCTTTTGTATGTGATGATTGTTTAGTATGTGATCCATTGTTTTCTTTGTATGTTTGTAACTTGTCGTTTGTGTTGTCTTCAGGTTGCTCCGAAGAAGAAAAACAGAATATTTGGGGTTGGTTCTCTGCAGTTTGAAGCGTCCTCTACCAGTAGCTGTCCACAAACCTCTATCTCCAGCTAATGATCCGGTTCTCTTGGCTCAGAAGCTTGCTTGCCGCTGAGGAATGCATTCAAGCCCAGGCGAGTCAAATCCAAGAAAGTAATCAAAGAATGCATAGCTATGATGCATACTTTGACTACCTCGCGGAAAAAGATCCTGAGTTTGCTGCCAAGTTTCGAAACCCGACCAACCAACAAGGGAGCAACCCAGAAGGCACCAACCAAGAAGGCACCAACGCAGAGGGCAACACAGGTGAAACGAGAGCAGCTGGTAGCCAAACTGGGACAGAAACGTGACGTCTCTCTCTCAATCCTTTTAAAAACTCTGTTCTGTTAACTTTGTTCTGTCCCCGTGAGGGAGAAAACTTAAACCCAACTTTTGTATTTGTATGGATTATGTTTTATTTTAATTTTAATTTTTAATTCTGTTCGTTTATTATTCTTTTTTTTTTTGTATAATATAAAACAAACAAAAAAAAAAATCAAACATAAAAATGTAAAATGGCAAATTCTTCATAAATTAAATATGAAGAATTGCTATAAATTTGCGAGGGATTTGCAGTACTAGGCAGATTCATATAATCGGGCCAAAAGCTGTCGCAAAATTTGCGAGGGTACATTGCGATGAGAGTTGCTACGATTTCCCGCCTCGCAAATTGCGTGACAATTGCGACTAAGATGGTCTCTCGCAATATTTGCGTTGTGATTTGCGAGGAACATGTATCCCTCGCAAATTGCGAGTAATTTGGCGAGGAAATATATCCCTCGCAAAAATTGCGACGGGAATTGCGGATGTCCTTAAGTTTGCGAGACGCGTTTTGCGAGGAATAGTTGTCCCTCGCAAAAATCCCTTGCAAATTGTCGATTGCGAGAGACTTGCGATGGATTCTTCCATCGCAAAACGACTATTTTCTTGTAGTGTAAATTCAAAACCAAAAATATATTTAGTATTATGTCATAACAACATCTAGATGAATATAAAATTAAAAAATCTGCGGATATCTGAAATATTGTAAATCAAATAATCGGACGTGGTAATGTTCCTAACAACTGACTTCACATTTACGATATATTTTAATTTTCCATTAATGTTTATATATCTGTAAAGTTTCTGTCATTGGAGAGATTAAAATGTGTTATATATTGCTAGGTGCTCTCTTGTTTTTATATAAACATTAATTATTAACGTAAAAACGGTTAGTAATCCAAAACCGGAAGTTACAAAGTATACATAGTTGATATCCTGCAGATATAGTGAATTATTAGCTAGATATACCCTATAATTAGAATTTGTCTATAGAGAGATTAAGTGTGTTTAATCTGCATTGAGATAGGATCAATAAAACTACTTAATAGAAATTGTATATGTAAGTATTAGATGTTTTTTCGTAAAGGGATGTGTAGGAATGATTTGTTTACATGATTATATTCGGAAAAATATTGTAACATCACTCTAATTATTCTATTAAGGGGTAGTTGAACTTCCATCGTAAATATGTTTATATTTTTGTTTATCGCTTCAATTATACTTTTTATTTGCATTACCGCAATCAATCATCCATTTATACAATACTAATCCTGAAATTATCAATTATATAATGAATCATACTGTTTCTAGCGCCACAGCCCTATAGCTTTACAATGTTCGTCATTTTGGGGGTCCCATGTCCTTAGTCGGATAAGATATTTTGACATATACTATACCGAGCAATACTTTGGGGAAATGGTTGATTGGTCAAGAAAAGTTACAAATAAAAAGAGGGGGAAAATGGGAAAAAAAAAAAAAAAAAAAAAAGAAGAGTGAGTCCACCATATTGGTTCGAACGTTGACAGATCATATTAAATCTGGTATTAAATAGTTTATCTAATCGTTAACATATGACGTAATTTGACATATAACAAAAAGTTACGAAAATATGACTAAGAGAGACATTTTTGCCTTAGCTTAAAAGAAAGATTTTGTGATTGGAGGGTCGATGCTTTTTCTGGCATGCAGATATTGGGTTGCACCTCTTCTTCTGTGCCCTGTTCATTTCCACGTACATCTTATTGCTACTCTTTAATCTCTTATTTAGTATTACATTCACAAAAACCAACACACTCTGAATAAGACAGTCCATACTAATTTGCTAACTGGACAAAAAAAAAAAAACAAAGATGGTTAAACACATTCTCATACTGTAATATAGAAATAAAATTATTCACTTACAAGGTATCAACAACATCATTATTAATATATATATATATATATATATATTAAAAAAGATAGTCTAAATTTTTAAATTTTTGTTTTTTTGGAAAACTGACATATATTGAATTCGCCAAAAGATGAAGAGACCAAAATTAAAATAGAGGACATTATTACAAAATGCAATTATAAAGAAATATATAGAATTTAATTTAGTTTGTTGCCAAAATAAAAAAAAAGCAAGCTCTATTAATTTACCCTTTCTTGAATTTTCGTATTTTTCATTCTCTAATAAAATTTCATATTGATTTTCTTTTTCATATTATTTAACTCTGATACATCTTGAAATTCTCAGTAATATTCAT